>CM053785.1:897343411-897768411 GCA_028749045.1 Cupressus sempervirens
AATCATGGATAGATCATGCTAGCAATAATAGGGTCTCTACATCGTGTGACTCTGTAACCTCTCACCCTACCTTGTGTACCCTCATACGCTGGAAAGAGCTCTCTCTCTTGATGATGTCTTTAGGGGCTAACCTCTTGAAATCATCGAAAGATGCATCTCCTGAGACCTCAGCCCTAAGCTCCCTAGATATGGAAGCTAATATAGTAGGAGTAAATGAATGGTGAGCTCTAAACCTAGCTATCAAATCCTAAAAACTCCTACATATCATAGTACATATGTCTCTATAAAGACCATCATCAAAGGTAGATATAGAGTGTTGTAATCTAGCAATCTCCTACTCTAAAAATGCAAATAGAGCATCAATATCGATGCGCAGAGGTGGTGAAGCAGGACCTCTAGTAGGAGCTGCAGGTGCAGCCTAACTTGGAATAGGAGCCGCACTAGGAGCCATGGCAAGACCTACACCACCTAGAGCTACACCAAGAGCTGGAACATGAGTTGCATGACAAACCCTATGTTGAGGTACACCACGAACTGTAGGACGAGCCCCACCATGAGCAACATGACAAGCTGCAAAATGAGCTAGATCAGGAACTGCATCGGGTGTTGCAATAGGAACCGCATCAACCTGTGCTGTAGCAGGAACTACATTAGGTGCCGCACTAGGAGCCGCATCAAACTAATCGTGTGAAGCCATATCTGTAGAAATGTATGAAGCTCACTAAACTACATACTGTACACGCAATTTTTTATTTTAAAAATTAAAAATTATACACATGTATGTGATTGAACATACATCGCACATCATGGACCTAGATATTCTATAACACATGGACTTAGATTAATTTGCATATAGGTAAGAATATAACATACACATGTACATATATAAGAACATATAACTTAGAACACGTGTATGACCTAACTTAGAATACATCTTACAATGTTTAATTAATAAAAGTTAATTATAATCTTTAACATAACTTGATTATAATTTATACAAACATAAAGAATGTACATCATATATTTGAACATGTAAAGATATTCTGTAACACATGGACTTAGATTAATTTGCATATAGGTAAGAATATAACATACACATGTACATATATAAGAACATATAACTTAGAACACGTGTATGACCTAACTTAGAATACATCTTACAATGTTTAATTAATAAAAGTTAATTATAATCTTTAACATAACTTGATTATAATTTATACAAACATAAAGAATGTACATCATTATATATATATATATATAACACTTAAATTTTAACTCTTAAACCTTAATACTAAACAATAGTCCTAAATACTAAACCTGGTCATATTATCCTAAGTGCAAAATCCTAAATTTCATAAATTATAACCCTTAATCTTAGATGCTCAACCATAACTCCTAAATTTCAATTTGAACCGTAGACCTAAATGATAAGCCCCAACATTAAATGTAGCACTTAATCATAATATTTGATCCTAACTTTAATTATAAATATTAAAACTACATGTTAAAACCATAATCCAAAATCTTGTCCCTAATACAAATCCTAACCCTCTAACCATACTGAACTAACAATGATATAGACCCATCCCTAACCCTCTTTAAACTATACTTCTAAAAATGATGTAAACCCATTTAACCTAGATCTAACCCTAATCATAAGATCATAAACCATAAACTTGTTAAACCATGACCCTAAATACTAAATCCTAATCTTTATACAAACTTTCAGTTTAGTATAAGGGCTTATAATTTAGGATTTAAGGATGTAAGCTATCTAACCCTAATCATAATCATAAATCATAAATGTTAAACCATGACCCTAAATACTAAACCCTAATATTCAAAATAAACAAGTTTCAATCATATATAATACTTGAAAATTCAATAATATATTTACTTATTATTAATTTAAAATATGTTTTAAAAATTAATTAGCTAGATTTTCTATATTTTCCAAGTTAAATAGAAATAACACAACATTAATATATATAATAATGTTTTTTAATGTGTGTTGTTTTCAAACAAGTGAAAATAGTTTATCATTTGATTAAAGATGTTGTAAATTATAATTTAGATTTATGAAATAAAAAATGCACACATGCACGCACTCAATTTCAATTAAAGGGTAATAAATTATTTATATTACTCTTGAAGGATAATGTTTCAAGGTTTAGGTTTCAAGTTCATGTAAAACAAGGGTCATACTTCATGTAACATACATGTGTTTAAATGTATGTGCATGTATCTCAAATGTAATTTTTAACAATTTAGGATTAGGGTCAACTTGTTTTAATTTTATGTAAGTTCTAGGCCTCAATTAGATTTTGAAATAGGGTTTTAGTGTAAAGGTCATAATTAGGCTCAATTTTAGGGTAAGATTTAAGAATTGATGACATTTTTAGGGCTTATACAAACTTACATATTATTATTTAGCATTAAATTTAGGGGTTAATATTAAGGTCCATGGTTAAGAATTTAGGATAAGGGAACTTAGCATATGAAGTTTATGATTTGGTTCAAGATTATGATTTAGGGATATTTATTATCATTTATAATCAAGTGGGTTTAGAAATTAAATTTTAAGATCAAGTTTATTTGGTTAGGGTTTGGATAATGGTTAGGGTTAGGGTTTGGTTAGGTTAGGGTTTTGATAATGGTTAGGGTTAGGGTTTGGATGTACATGTATGTTATATATTCATGTACTAGGTAGATATGCAAATTAATCTACATTCTTGTATATGTATAATTTAGGATCTCCCCTTAAGACATGTCATTGAATTATAGTATATAGTTAATTATATGCTTAGATTAAGACATTAAAATCTTTAAGTATTCTTTTAGAATTACAATTTAGCATTTAAATCTAACATTTTAGGATCTTAGTGTTTAGGGTTTAGTATTTAGGGTCATGGTTTAACATTTATGGTTTAAATGATTATTATTAAAGGGTTAGATCCAGAGGTTAAATGGGTTTACATCATTGTTAGAAGTATGGTTTAAAGAGGGTTAGGGTATGGGTTTACATCATTGTTAGTTCAGTATGGTTAGAGGGTTAGGATTTGTATTAGGGATCAGATTTTGGATTATGATTTTAACACACAGTTTTAATATTTATAATTAAAGTTAGGATCAAGTATTATGATTAAATACTAGATTTAATGTCGGGGTTTATCATTTAGGTCTACAGTTCAAATTGAAATTTAGGAGTTATGGTTAAGCATCTAAGATTGGGGGTTATAATTTATGAAATTTATCGTTTTGCAGTTAGGATCTTATGACCATGTTTAGTATTTAGTGTCTTATTGTTTAACATTAAGGTTTAAGAGTTAAAATTTAAGTTATATATAAGATCTTTACATGTTCTAATATACATGATGTACACATTCTTTATGTTTGTATATATTATAATCAAGTTATGTTAGATTATAATTAAAACTTTTATTAATTAAATGTTGTAACATGTATTCTTTATGTCATTCACGTTCTAAGTTATATGTCATTGAAAATTATATAGTTAATTATATACTTAGATTATTAAGACATTAAAAATAATTACACATTTAAACATAAATACTGAACACATACATGTATGCACGTTTATATCTAACACATGAACATATTTACAAGTACATTTATGAAATAAAATACACATTTTAATCTACATTCTTATACATACATAATATAGGATCTCCCAGGTTAAGACATGTGTCATTAAATATAGTTAATTGTACACTTAGTTATAAGACAAATTAAGATCAATAGTTAACATACATACATGTGTGTGTGTGTGTGTGTGTGTGTGTGTGTGTGTGTGTGTGTGTGTGTGTGTGTGTGTGTGTGTGTGTGTGTGTGTGTGTGTGTGTGTGTGTGTGTGAGAGAGAGAGAGAGAGAGAGAATTTATTTAAAACATGTACATACATCTACTTTTAACCATGAACAAATATACATGTACATCTATGTTCAAAATAAAAAATTATACATTCTAATCTATATTGTTACATGTACAATTTAGGATCTAGACCCTTAAGATATGTCATTTAATTAAACTTCTAAGATTAAGACATTAAGGTGAATTTGACATATATACATAAACATTAATATCGAAAACATACATGTCTACATTTAACATTAACACACACACACACACACACACACACACACACACACACACACATATATATATATATTATTTTATTTTATTTTATTTTCTAATTTTTTTAAATTTGTTTTTTAAAATTTATATTTTTTATAAATTTTGTAATGTTTTTCTAATGCTTTTTAAAATATTTTTTCTAATGTTTTTCGAAATTTGTTTTCTAAATTTTATATTATTATAAATTTTCTAATTTTTTTTAAATTTGTTTTCTAAAATTTATATTATGATAAATTTTCTAACGTTTTTCTAATTTTTTTCTAAATTTGTTTTCTAAAATTTATATTAAATTATAAATTTTCTATTTTTTAAAAAAAATTGTTTTCTAAATTTTATATTAAATTCTAAATTTTCTAATGCTTTTGTAATATTTTTCTTTAAATTGTTTTCTAAATTTTATATTAAATTATAAATTTTCTAATGTTTGTCTAATATTTTTTCTAATGTTTTTCTAAATTTATTTTCTTATTTTTTTAATTTTTAAAATAAAAATCTATAGTTTTTTTTTTTAAAAATTGATGTTTTTTCCTAAATTTTCTTCTTCTTTTCTAATGTTTTTTCTAAATTTTGTAATGTTTTTATAAAAAAAAATTCTAAATTTTCTAATTTTCTTTTTAAAAATTTCTAAATTTTCTTTTTAAATATTTTTTCTAAATTTATTTTCTAAATTTTATATTAAATTTTAAATTTTCTAATTTTTTTCTAAATTTTCTAATATTTTTGTAATTTTTTTTCTAAATTTTCTAATTTTTTAATGTTTTTTCTAAATTTGTTTTCTAAATTTTATATTAAATTATAAATTCTCTAATGTTTTTGTAATATTTTTTCTAAATTTGTTTTCTAAATTTTCTAATGTTTTTTCTAAATTTTTTTTCTAATTTTTATAAAATTTCTAATGTTTTTCCTAAATTTTATATTATAAATTTCCTACTATTTTTCTAATATTTTCTAAAATTGTTTTCTAATGTTTTCTATATAATATTTTTCTGTTTTCTAAATTAATATAAATAAACAATAAAAAATTTTAAATTAACATTTAGATATGCTTTCAAAACCATTAAAAACATAAATAACATTCAAATATGCTTTAAAACCATTAAAAAAATGCATTAAAAACATTAAAATCTACTTTAATAACATTAAAAAATGCTTTAAAAATGTTCAAAACATTAAATTAATAATATTTTGACATACCTGAAGATGAGAATCAGAGTGAAAGTGATAGGATGATGTTGATGGAGGCCGTACAAATCATTTGTTTGCTCCAACCCTCAAATTGAACACTACTCGCCGTAAAAATGAGTTGAAAAAGGTTAAAATTATGTTTTTAATCACCAAATATTGGCGTAATATATGTTCGCGCGAACATATTATCGTCATATGTTCACATGAACATACCATTATACGTGATAATATGTTCACGCGAACATATGCCTATGATATGTTGGTGCGAACATGTTGGTAATGTTCGCACGAACATTCGATGAATAGAATTTCAAAATTTTTAAAATTTTGCCAATTTTTTTCGTTCCACTAAATTGGCACCCATTATTGTGGGTTCACCCATGGTTAAAATTAGTTGTAAGGATGATATTCATTGCAATCATTCCCTAAATAGACAAGAATGTGATCCTTTGAACATCTCTTGGAATTTCTTCTCTACCTTCTTCAAATTAAAAGCTAGCCTATAGTAGCTTCTCATAATTTCATTCAAAAGAATATTTTTGGTTGTTATAATATATTGATACTAGTTTTGATACACTTCCAACACAATGTGGGCTATAACTTAGTACATCAATGGGTATTGAAGCATCATGAATGGGATGGCCTCTATTAAATAATATAGTTGGAAACAAGAAAATATACATGTGAAGTTATAGCACACATACAAGTTATAATAATAGTTTTATTAGATGCCATAGAGAGGAGTCTCATAGGAGAAATTCATAAGTACTGCAGACTATGAATGTGTTGATAACAACTATTCAAACTCTTAACAAATACAATTTCCATGTGTATCTTATTTGCCTATGCCAAAACAGAAGCCTCAAAACATAGAATGGGACATCCAATTAAGGCATTTTTGTCAAATATTATGGTTCAAAATGCTTTAGATATGTGCACCCAAAATGTGGATTTGTAGAAAATGCACAAAAAACTTTAACAATGTGGAAGCTTTTGACATTAGTTTTAAAGATCCCAAAACCAAAGAAATTTTAGGCAAAGAAATTTGATGGAAATAAAACTTAAAAATGGAAACTCAAAATGGTGCCAAATCCCAAAATCGAAATTGCATATACAAAGATTTATTTGTTTTCAAATTTGATTTAGCTTTGTCCTACATTATGCAGAGTCAAGTGACTGTGAATTCTTCAAACCTTTAAACATTGAAGAAAGTCCTCATCCAAAGGGCAACAATATTTACATTTTGAGAGACAAAAGAGCCAAATATTTAGAGCAAGTCTCTAAAAGTTAGGCAATAGAGGAACAAAATATTTGCAGGTGGAAAATATGTAAGACAGTCAAACTTTACCTTATTGCAACATAAATGTGCCTGATGAGTCACTACAAGCATGTCAATTAGTATAAAAATCTATTTATTAGTTGTATGGACAAAAACCATGTGTTTGGGCAGCTAATTGCTAGCTATAAAAATAAAATCATTATATTTCTTTATATTATGCACTAGCTCTCTCAAGACCTCAACAAATGTAAATCCTATTTTGGTTGTATTCAAAATAGAACTACAAAAAATGAATCAATTAGTTCTTGATTATATTCAGTAGGAATTTTATGTGTTTATGGTACTATTTATGAGTTGTTTTCCATACAAGAGTTCCCTAACTAATTTAGAGTTTGCATATTCCTCAGTGTCGTAGAGTATACAAATCTTATTTGCCACTATTTTATGTGTTTATCAAACATGACAATTCCTTTTTATTCCTTAATTATCTATTGAGTTTTATATGTTTATGGTGTTATTTATGATTATTTTATATTCATTTGTGTATATTCTACATTAATTCCCTCTCATATTGGTCTACCTATTAGGGGTCTATATGGAGGTTGTCACTTTAATCCATGCTAAATAAATTTGGATCGTTAACTTGGCAACAAGAATGATGCAAAATTCATCTCTATATTTGAGTCCCAAACCCTAATTTTGGTAGCAAACTATGTTTCCACATTGCCAAATCTATAGCTCTTCTTTTGATATCCCCTTTTCCAAAAGAATACTTCTTTATGCAACTAACTGAATTTACTAAAATCAATTTGTGGAACTATCAATTTTGCACTTCTATCAAACTTAATTTTCCCATCTACTTATTCATTATTCCATTTCTCAGTAGCAAGCCAACCCACTTCTAGTTTTTATCCTCAGCCCATGGAAGGCAGGGACTACATCAGCATGTAGCACTTGTTATGGAAAGTGTTTAGTGTCAATAAATATGAAATGTTATTAAAGTGACCTAAATTAAAATAAAGGTTGAGAATAAGAATTGCCTATTTATAAACCTTGGTCATTGCATTTCTCGTGAATCTAGTAAAGTTAGTCACACATGCATGCGTGCATACACACATGTATGTCCACTATTATACTTATGTACACACACATGTATTTGATATAAATTAAATAATTTGGTACTTCTGCCATATTTATGATTATTGTCTATAAAGCCAATCTATTATTATGACAATAGAAAACAAGTTATATAAAGATCATTATACATTTCTTTGTGTATTTTATTAATGTATGAATTCAATCTAGTAAATATTCAGTGTAGGGGGACTATATTTATTGTTGGATATTGTTTAGGATTACAATACAAAACTTTAATGCTTGAATATATGTATTTATTATGGTATGACTAAAATTTATTTAATCATTTTCTACAATTTGGACATATTGGTGGGACTATATCAACTTGGTTGACCTATTCCCTGGTGTTTTCCTTGAGATCTAAACAATGTGATGCTCTTGATGGTTAAGTGGAAAATTTGAATTTTCATCAACTCAGTTAGAAAGTGAAGTACATTGATATAACTGAGGAGGCAAGGGTGAATCGATTATGCACTTTAAAAAAAAAAAATTCCCAACAATGTATATCATTTATAAATCATAGGCTTGCATAAATTAGTAAACTAAAAAGTAAAACCATGCACAACATAAAAAAACTCATAACACCATATTTTGTTAAATAGGGAAAACCCTAGTGGGCATGGTACCCACAAAATGATCCACTCATCAATACTATCTTGTGAAAGATATTGACCACATTAGGAGTCTATTACATGCATATAGTGTATTTGTCAATGTTAGAGGGCTAGGCCATGATAGAAGTCTTAAACCTATTAGGAGTTATTTATAAAATACAAAATACAAGCTGAGCTCACTGTCCAACCATGCATGTACAACTTAACAAGTTGTCTAAATAGATACAAAACCTTCTCTGTGTTGTTATTTTGAATAGCTTATTAGCCCTTGTAGTTCCAAACATATAAGACTTCATATACACTAGTCTTCTTCACTCTAATAATCAATTTTGTATCTATACAATATCATCAAAGTGCTCGCATAATAATTATATCATTATGATACAGTTACATCCTTCGCTAAACCAAATAATCTTCCTAAATATCAAAAATTTGATATGTGGGCCTTATCTTCTTTTCATATTGCCAATAAATTAATATCACATTCTTCCATGTGAGAGTTAACTTCTAACATGTCGACCCAACCTTGTAAAGTAATTATTTTGACAAGTCAAAATTATTCCTTAAAACCAAAAAACTTAGTACTCTGCAAGCCTTCATAAATATTATCATGTGCATAGATATATCATGAAGACATCCAAAAATACAATGCTAACCTCACTGAATATAATTTTGCATCAACAAACTGTGCTGAACAAATTGGCTACTCTGCTTGAATTGTCCTAAAAGCTTATCTGTTGACATCAATGACAAACCAAGTCATAAATGGAACAAATAAACACTAATATTAATCATAGACTTTCAAAAATTAGTAAACTAAAAAGTAAAACCATGCACAACATAAAGAAACTCATAACACCATTTTTTTTGTTAAGTAGGGAGACCTTGACCAAGGGAAAACTCTAGTGGGGATGGTACCCAAAAAATAATCCACTAATCAGAAATATCTTGTGAAATATATTGACCATGTTAAGTGTCTATTACATGCATATAGTGTGTTTGTCCTTGTTAGAGAACTGTGCCATGTTAGAAGCATTAATCCTTTTAAGAGTTATTTATAAAATACAAAATAAAAGCTGAGCTCACTACCAAAATATACATGTACAACTTTACAAGTCATATAAATAGATACAAAACCTCGACTATATTGATATCTTAAATATATGATTAGTCCTTATAATTCCAAACATCCAAAACTTCATACAATAATTTGCACTGCTCTATTATTCAATTTTACATCTATACATTTCACCCTAGCTTGACTTAAGTACTCAAGAACAGGCTGCTAGATGCTTGACTAGATTACAGTATACCATATACATATATGAAAAGATTAAAAAAATACAATCATGCATTATTTATATAAACTATGAAGATTCAAACAGATTTCCATATACATATATGAAAAGATTAAAAAAATACAATCATGCATTATTTATATAAACTATGAAGATTCAAACAGATTTTCTAATATAATAGACTACTAAAAAGGTCCATTTAAACTTTCATTCTCACCCCAACTGTACACTCCGGACATACAGACAAGTAGCAGGAAGTTCTTATCATGCATTTACTTCTTTTTATATTTGCTAATGAATGTAAAGTATGTGGCTGAGATTTATTACTATTTCCATATCAATTGATTTTTTTCTCCAAAAACCTCCATAAAAATGGTCTGATCTTTATTTTGTTGCAGACGAAAGCTACAAAGAAATCCTTTTTCGGGGACACCTATGTACCCAATCAGATGATGTTGACATAATCTGTTCCTTCAATTGGAAACGACAATTTCAAACTTTTAACAAGCTCGTGATGTCCATGTGATGCTGACGCATAAGATCAATTAAGAATAGTCGTGTGTATTTGGCTGTAATGCAATAAAGCTTGAAAGTTATATCTAGCCAATTAATCTCCAGATTTACTAAAACAATAAATAAAATTCAGGCTTAGTTCTTACCCAATCTCAAACGTGTCCGTAAATGAAATAGGTTTGAATGCATGCTTTGTCCTTTACGTTCCTCTGCCAATCACATTATCTTATCACCTTGTTTATAAGGAAAACCCATATGGGATCCGATCTGTCTACTTCCCAACAAAGCATATGTATTTTAATTAAGAGTTTAGTTATCAAGATCAGTATCCTAGTCTCAATTGCATCCATGGTTGACTTTGGCTACAAATTGCAATATTATTGTATATTCAATTTGTGATGTGTTGGGATTTAAGCTTAGGCCATGTTGAACAGGCAATGCGTAATTGAATATGATGCATATTTGTACCAGCTTCCTTGTGATACTGAACTGTGTTTTGTTTGGGTTAAGAATAAAGTATACAAGGTTGCAATTGAATGATGTGGCTTGGCTGCACACTTCAATATTAAAGGATCCATAAGTATGTGTGACGTTCATAAGTGTTTAACATATAATTTATATTGATAGTTAATGTTTGAAATTGTAATATTACGTTATCTATATTATTATTTGGTTAATGCTTTATGCTTTGTTGTTTGTAACTTACGAAGTCAAGGACATGTTTTGGATTTGATATTGTAAGGCGATGTTTCATACAGCCATCATCCACTTCTAGTGCTTTGAATACGGAGAGCTGCCGTTGTCAACCTTTCAGATATAGATGTGCATATATGTACTCGAGGGAGAGAATAGGAGATGCATAAGAAAGAATTGAAGATTAGATTGGAAAATGGGAATGGATATAGGAATAGAAAATATGTATTTTGGGAATATATTAATTCATTGTTTGGTTGTAGAAAATTGGAATTGGAATAAGGTTTTATATATATCTCGATGTGCATATATATAACCTTATTCCAATTCCAATTTTCTATAAACGAACAATGAATTAATATATTCCCAAATACATATTTTCTATTCCTATATCCATTCCCATTTTCCAATCTAATCTTCAATTCTTATGCATCTCCTATTCTCTCCCTCAAGTACATATATGCACATCGATATCTAAAAGGTTGACAATGGCGATATATATATATATATAACTTTATTATTATTATTGTTTTCAATAATTGTAAAGGAGAATGTATTTTTGTTTTTGTTTTATTCATTGAAATTAATTACGAATTTAAATTATTTCAACTTAAAAAAATAAAAATAGATAACATCATGAAAATGTTATACACAATAAATAATCATGAAACTAGTAAAATATATTTACCATTTATATACAAAATCATAAATCAAATAGTCTCCTCGATCATAATTAAGTTCAAAACAACAAAATGGACATGTTATAACTAAAATTTGTCCACCATCAGGTATACACAGTCATAATAAAATTTACATCTCATATTTGTTTTTTAACCATATTTATGCATTTTGTCCCAAACCACAAAAACCAATACTGCAATATAGCAATTAGAACACAAATAACACATCATTCAAACATGATTTCAACTTTTGCCATGGAAGCAATCTCCTTGGCAGTAGTATCTCAAACTTTGCACAACTTGCAACTACTCCTTTCATCTTCTATATAGTTAGATGTGGTTGACGTAGATGAGCCATCATTGACCCACTGAAAGAAATTACATCCATTGTCCCCTTGCATTCCAAAACTACATTAGTGCTTGCCACAATAATTTAGTACATTAAAAATAAACATTAAAAAAATTAGTAACGACCTTTCTACTATTTGGAAAACATAGAAATTTACGCCCAGGATTATGCTATGTGCATGATGTCCTCATTAATACAGTCTCCATGCCACATTGACACAATGACAAAGTATTGAAATCTATCAACCCTATATAAAAAATGAACAAATATAACGAGATTAAATAAACATAACTTTAAAGCATGTCAAAAGCACGAACCATAAAATAACTAATTATAATTCATGTCAAAGAAAAATTGGAAAGAAAAGAATGGATAATTGAATAGTGTGGACAAAGAAAATAATACATCTAAGAGCGATACTACCATGAAGAATCATGGTCAAAATAGCATTTATTTGGAAAGTGTATGTAGAGTATGGAAGTTTTGAAAAACTAGGACACTATATACAAGATAGTTACTATAACCAAAACCAACCTCTCTTCATAGCACAGTAGAATAGAATGGATCCAAAAGGACGCAATGAATTTGTCAAGGTTTTGCTATCAGTCTACTTGTTCCTTATAAGCTATTACCAAAAATGAAATTATAGGCAACAATGGTGATTCTCACTCTTGTAATAATGTTGATAGTTAAGTCTTAAAAAAACCAAACTCATATTGAAAATGCAACAATGGTGTTGGGAAAATAAAATGCACTCTAGTAAAATTGATGTTGAATTAAAATTCAAAAACCATTTACTTAACATAGTTGAGGATATAACATCAAATAGAATACATTCCATCTTTTGAAATCTCGGACTATTTTTGTATTCCAAGTATGTGAGGCAAACAAGCAAGATTGACCTTCACTATAATGTTTAAGGGCATAGTGTTAATGGTTTTCTATTTGCGATTGTTGTTCTACTTTACCACAGTCTTGGCATGACTATCATTTGAAATTTAGGCATATGAAAAGGGTACATATAGTAGTGCATACAACATAAAAGGGTTATTATAGGTTATTGTGACAGAGAGAGGGGAACCCAACAATTAGGTACATATAACCATAAATTTGATGTAGTGCAAGGCAGGAGAATCCCCAAGAGGAGATATCCAAACCCCCAACAAACAACCACACAATAGAAATGCAACAACACAAAAATAATAATTCAAGATTTGATACCAAATCATAACTCTTTATTCATGCGTATAACTGATTGCATGCAATATGCCCGGCTATAAGGCCTTCCAAGTTAGGGCCAACTACAACCAATAATTATAAAATCACTTCTGCAAGATCCAACTTACAAACCTAATCCTAGCTAGTCCAAATACATAACTGGATAAGAACACCAAGAAGAATCCACACTTGTACCCTCAAGTCCACCAAGCAATCTTCTGGTTTCTAAACTGCAACCCTAGCTCTTCAAAATTTGCATCTACACTTCATACCCTTTTCCAAGTTGGAATGATAGCTTTTCTAGCTATGTTAAAGACTCCACAAAACCCTTTATTTATACCCAACTAAGCCATTAGTTGGCCTAGTTCATTACAAACTAAATTAAATCCCTCACATTAAATATATGTTGAGCCACAAGTCATCCACAACACAAATTAAATACCTATAAATAAATTAAATACCAAAAGTCAGCTCACAGACAACTTGTCATGAATAGAGCCAAAACCAATACTGGCACTCAGCACATACAAGAACACTCGACATTCATAGGAACACTTGGCATCCACTAGAAAACCTGGCACCAATAGGTTCACTCAGCACATGAAGGAACACTTGGTCAACACAAGATAGCTACAATAACTCAGCCTCCACTAAGAGCTACAGTAACTTGGCATCCACTAGTGCTATAGCAACTTGGCATCCATTAGAGCTTGGCACCCACTAGAGCTACAGTAACTCAACATCCACTAGACATTTTGGCAGCAACAAAAAATTGAAAGCCACTTGCACTCGGCTCCAACATACAGGATTGCAAGAAAGCCTAGGATGCTCCTTCATTAGACACCCCAAGTTCAAAAAGATGTTCTAATAACTAGAAGAACATCTTCTAGGATTCAATACATAAATCCTAAATTGGTTCTTTACATGCATATCCTCCAAATCTTCAACTTATACACTATTTCCCTTATTTTTCTTCTGCTTCTTCGCATCCATCTTAGGTGTGCTACAGGTCTGCTTTCCACACTGATCTCCAACCTTCTCAAAATATGCCAACTCAACTCAGCTACCAATACTCAAGTTCCTCCTACTAAGCTCTTCATTTTGCAAAGGAATCAGAAAAAAATTCCTACCACCTTTCTCAATAGTAAACACATTCTTGACACAATCATGCACAAGCCTGCAATCATACTGCCAAGGTCCACCAAGCAACACATGACAATTGTTCATGTCCACTATATCACAAAACACTTGATCTCTAGACTACCCAATCTAGAAATCAACAGGGCATTGCTCCCTCACTTTTGAGGCATGTTCACCTTGCAACCAACCAATCCTATAATGATAAGGATGTCTTACTCTCTTCAAACCAAGTTTTTTAACCATCTCCTCAGCAACAAGGTCATCAGTACTACCACCATCTACAATCACCTTGTAGACTTTACCACTAGACTTACAAAAAGTCCTAAAAAACTAGTCTTCTGACAAGAATCCAATGTCCTCTCACCAACTAGTACTTGTCGAGCCAACAAACTTTCTCCTTGCTTAGACTGACTGTCTTGAATTATAACCTCATTCACAATAGTAGTTGTCCTACCAATTAGACATTGAAAAGATATATTCCCTTCTTTACCACATTTCAAACAATTACCTCTAAATCCACCTCCACCTATCCTCCTTTTCTAATCAATGGGTTTCTATTCACTTTTAACACTTGGTTTAGCTTGTACCAAGCTATTAGACTCCTCCCCTCTAGCATTACCTTGACTTTTCCTTTTCAACTTATCTTCTACCTTCAAAGCATATTTATAAGCATCCTCAACTGAAGAAATGTTTAGCATACCAACCTCATCCTAAATATTGAATCTCAAACCATTAATGTACCAAGATACCTTTTCCTTTGACAATTCTCTATGACTAGACCAAATAGTCAACTTGTAGAACTATGTGGTATTTAATCTTTCACAAACATATCTTTCTATTTCAAATTCTACAATCTCTTAAACAACTCAAGTTCATAATCAATAGGAATGAACTTAGCCTTCAACTTTGTCACCATCAATCTCCATCTAGTGATCTTCATTTTACCTTCCTCTTCTCTGTCTCTTTGCAATTATTTCCACCAAAAAGCAGCATGTATTTTCAACTTACTTTGTGTCAAACTCACATTGAGTGGACCCTCAATATCCTCAAGCTCAAAGTAGTCTTCCAATTCACCAATCCAATCAATCAAGTCTTCAGGAGTCAAAGTACCTAAGAAATTAGAAAAGTCCATCTTATGCTTTAGCTTCAACTGATATCTAGGTCTAGCAAACTAACCATCCCTAGTTCTGATAGGTCTCTCTACATGATCAGTTTAGTCCTCAGCACTAGATCTAGCAGCTTCAAAATGTTCAGCAACTTTTTCATAACTACCTTCAGTGCCCACATGCCTAGGTACACCACCTAAAGCACTTACAATTTTAGCAATCATGTCATTCTTCATCAATGCAATCTTAGATCTAAACTCTGCTCTAATCTTCTTTGAGATCCTTTCTTCCACGACATCACTAAGATCATCAATTGCCTTGGGGTCCAATCTTCTTGGAGGCATCTTTCAAAATTTAGCAAACCCTTAGCAATAGATCCACCAATCTAGAAGATCAATTAGCTCTACAAGATCAACCTTTTCTGCAAATCCTGGTGCAAACTACCTCAACTTCGACAATCTGTCTACACACCCAAGAAAACCTTCACTCTAATACCATCTGACATAGTGCAAGGTAGGAGAATCTTCAAGAGGAGATGTCTAAACCCCTAGAAAACAACCACATAGCAAAAATATAACAACACAACAACAATAATGCAAGATATAATACCAAATCACAACTCTTTATTCATAGATATAATTAATTAAACACAATATGCCTAGCTATAAGGCCTTCTAGGTTAGGGCCAACTGCAAACAACAATTACAAAATCAATTCTGCAAGATCGAACTTACAAACCCAATCCCATCTAGTCTAGATACATAACTGGATAAGAACACCAAGAAGAATCCACACTTGTACCCTCAGGTCCACCAAGCAATCATCTAGTTTCTAAACTATAGCCCTAACTCTTCAAAATTCACATCTACACTTCATCCCCTTCTCCAAGTTGGAATGATAACTTCTCTAGCTATGCTAAAGACTCCACAAAACCCTTTATTTATACCCAACTAAGCCACAAGTCATCCCAATGCATTACAAACTAAATTAAATCCCTCACATTAAATATATGTTGATCCACAAGTTAACCACAACACAAATTAAATACCCATACATAAATTAAATGCCAAAATTCAGCTCACAAACAACTCGACATGAAGAGAATCTAACCCAATACTGGCACTCGGCATATACATGAACACTCAGCATCCAAAGGAACACTTGACATCCATTAGAAAAATTTACACCAATAGGTTCACTCGGCACATGAAGGAATACTTGGTCAACATAAAATAGCAACAATAACTCAGCCTCCACTTAGAGCTACATTAATTCAACATCCACTAGAGCTACAATAACTTGGCATCCATTAGAACTATAATAACTTGGCACCCACTAGAGCTACAGTAATTTGGTATCCACTAGATAGCTCAACAACAATATAAAATTAAAAACACCTAGCACTTGGATCCAACATGCAGGATTGCAAGAAAGCCTAGGATGCTCCTGCATCAAAATCACATCAGCATTGAACATCATTAAGGAATTCAATACATTCAAAAGATAAAATATAATTCAATGGAACTATAAACTTAGACAAATAGCTATTGCAAGTAACCCATAAAACATAATTAAGTGGAACTATAAATAATTATGCTGAACAAAGTGAAGGTACAAACAGCATGTATTTTTCATCCATTTCAGGAACGTAAAAAATGCAATGGAGCTGAGAGTGCTTTACATCCATCCAACTATGACAAACATGAATAGGTTATCCATTGCTTGAAAAAGATTGTAAGTTCATACATAGTTTTACAAAAAAATTATAAGTTCATAAAGATTGTAATTTATCACAAAACTCCTCTGAACTTAAATTTAACTTATTCTTCCCTCTCCTCTGTAGTCATCTCTTTGAACCCCTAGGATTTTGTATGTTCAAAAATAAAATAGTCATATGCCATAACCAAAGCCTCCCTATTAAGCTTGAGCATGGCCTTGAGGGTAGCATATGCACTTGATATATCTTGCTTGATTTCCTTTTTATCAATATTTATATTGTGAGCCTTAGTCATGCCCTGATCATGTTTTGGATACTCTCACATATGACATCCAAACAAATAGACATGCTTGGCTTCTTCCTCTTTTTCCTCCCTACTATTGGCATAGAAGGATTTTGTCTTATGGATGTAGTAGAATTGTTTTATTGAAGGAACTCTTCATCAAAATTAGGAGTATTGAAGCCCCCATCCATAGGCATATTGGAGCCCCCATCATCATCAAGATCAACAACCTCTTCAAATAGTTTCCCATCTTCGATCTATATAGTTGTTGCTGTTGCATTTCCTTCAGCTATGTCATTCCCAAAAATTATTGCTCACTCATTGACATAGAAGAACAGTTGCCTCTTGTACACTTGAGCATTTTTTAAGAAATTTCTCTTCATGATGGGAAAATGAAGGAATTAGATGTCTTTTGTAACAATTGATTGAGAGATATTTTACTGACATAAAAATATTGTCTACAAAATATTACCTTCAGCAACTCATCCAATACACTATCCTTAGTGTCCACACATTGAGTTGTCTCATTCCATGTGAAACCGCTCATGTTTCACAATTCTTTCATGATTCTAAAACCTTGCTTCCACATTTTCAGCTTGGTTTTAAAGTTATCATTTCCAAGATTCATGTGCATATCTTCATTGAACTTCTTTTGTATTTCTATCCAAGCTTTTGTTTTAAAGTCCTCATCACCTTTTCTTCCTAATTGAATCTTCTTAAAAAGAAAATCTAGCAATTTCTATTCCATCTCTCTTGTCCACACCACTTTGGCATTTTTAGCCAAAGTAGCAACCATAGTCACACGTACCTCCTCATCCATTCTTGTTAAGAGATTGGTGAATGGCATTTGTAGCTATAAATGTTTAGCTGCAAAACTTCCAAAAAATAATCAACATCTAACATAACTCGTAGCAACTATCACATCCAATATATAGCCTTGGCAGTATGCCAACATGACAATGAAATGAACTAAACTAGTTCTACATACACCTTAGACACTAAAATGAAATTGTCTTACAACACAATCTTGTAATATTCCCTCATGCTTTTGACATAGTTTAAGTTTATGTTTAACACAGTTTAAGTTTAACATAATCAATTATAATAACATTGTTGCTAGATGAAATACTTTATTCAAGATATCTTATTTGGGCATTGTTGGATTAGATGCTACACCTACAAATATCCAACTAGAACACATACAAAGCATGTGAATTTTTGTATAGAAATACAAAATTAGAGAACATACAAAGAAGACAAGTTGGTTGATAGAATACCTCAAAATGATTTGGTCACACAGACTACAAAATTGCATAATATGTTCTAAGTAGATTTGTTGAAATATTTTTCTTGAAAATAGCTTTAATTTTCCTTAAATATTTTGTATAGAATGTAGATTATTTAGCCTATCTTGGCTAGTTGCACTCTACATCTATTGTTAAAACATTAGTGTTCAAGCAACTAATGGAAGCTCATACAAGAACACTTACACAAGAGACAAGATGCATCTATTTAATATGGAGACTATAGTTTATATTTCAAGAAAAAGTAAATTTCACTCTACATAAAATGATTATGTACACAACATGAAATGTAGCATATCCTTGCTTGGAAACTATAAAAAATCTTGTAGATTTGAAATGGTGACTTTAACCTGAAGTCTTAATGCAAGGAGAAATGGATATGTATTGCACACAAATTTCCAAGGCATAACGCTATGGATGTTACTAGAATTTGTAAAGCATAACCAAGTTCTAACCATGAAATGCAACACATGAATGATAGAAAGTCCAATTGAAACTTCATTATAATTATGAACATAGAGCATGTGGAATGAGAATGAAAAAGTATTGATGTAGTAGTTGTGGTTATTGTAAAAATCCTTGACAATATACTCAAAATTAAGGATGAGTGTCTTAGATTCAATAGATGAAGAGCACAATTGTTGTTGAAGTTTGTGCTGACAAACTTTGTACAAACTGTTCCTTTACCCTTTTTCCACAAACTAAATTACTACTACAATATCAGATGCCATGACAGTTGAATAACTAAAATGTGATCCTCATATTATTGCAACAGGTGAGTATATACAAATATATTTGTTGCAAAGATGTAGGGACATTCAAGCATGTCAAAGCTATGAAGACAAGTCACCAAACCATTTTTAGCATCATACTCATACTCTTATAACAATAAATTAGCCTCAAAATAGGGTTTGAACACTCATCACATGAAAAAGAAAAAGTTTGATGAAGTCATTTAAATAATATGATAAAATGCAAAACAGATGTATCTCCCCATTGCAATTAGCAATCTCAAAATAAATGAGATCAATCGTAACAAATGTTCATAGAAAGTTATATTGTACCAAACATGTACCAAAGCCATAATGCCATATATTCATAGAAATGCTAGGTAAATATCTTATAAAAGCCTCATAATTGCTATATAATGAGCTATACACCAAAAAAACTCTAGAATGTTTTTGATTAGATAAACAGGTTTTACAGGGAACCTGAAACCCGAAAGTTAGTACATAAGAAGGCTGATAATAAGCATGATAGCCCAACCAAAAAAGTATAAGTTCAAAGGTTGATAATAAGCATTAAGCCCAGCCAAAGGAAAGAGTACTAAGAAAAGACCAGGAAAAGGAAATAATCAAAGCCACCACCAAAAGCCAAAAGACAGTGAAAAACAAAAGACCTGAGCAGCCTCAAAGGCATGTTAATTCTCCTCCATTTCCATCTGTTTCACCCTTTGATTCCCTTGGTCCTGAGCAGGAATGGAGTTGTCCTTTGCAGGGTCATCCTCCATTCTGGCCTCATCCCTGTCATTTCCATCCTCATCATCGTGCATTTCTCTATCTTTGATCCAGCCCATGAGAGAGATGATGTTGTTGTTGATGGAGCTTAATAAGGAAAACATCTTATTCACAAGGTTGTGATTGTAGTTTTCCAGATTATGTATCCTCTGTTCTGCTAGAGCGAGCCTATCATCCGAATCCATCCTCCTGTTGGCATCCATTCCTTTCCTTGTTGCCTCAATGTGTTTCACTTGGTCTTTAACCTCCTCAAGCTCATAGAAAAGCCATTTGATTGATCTAAAATTATCAATCATGCTATTGCAAGGATTATTTAAAAGGTTCATCCCTGTCTCCCTGGCTCTGTCTAAAATAGCCACAATCGTCGGATCAATTAATTCTTCCAGCCGCTACTCTTCTTTATTATCCATGAGGATTTGGGGATTCATGGCCTCCCTAAAGATTCCCATTTTGGCAGTCTTGACATTGAAGTTGATCCACACTTTCCTCCTATTATTGGTCTACACTTCCCCTTTCGTATACCTAGCTTTCTCCTCTTTCTACTCCTTAGGGTGGAGATGGATAGGAGAAAGGGGCAACATAGGTGCCTCCTCATATTGAGAGCACACATCCTCCAGACTCTCCCTCTTGCACTTCTTCCTTCCACTATCCTCCTTTGTTTCCTCCTATGTCTCCTTCACCACCTCCTTAGACTCCAGATCCTCCTCATCTTCGTTGCTTCCCTCCTCAACCTTCTTAGCCTACTTTTGCCCAAGATCCCTAGGGCTTTTTCTACTTGGGGTTATGGGGGGGGGATTTTTTGACATGATAAGTCACTACTTTCCCTGAAGAGGAGATCCCACCTTTCTCAGAACTGAGGCTCTGAATATCATCTGAGTCAGAGGAGTAACTAGAACTTCCAAACTCCACTATCTCTGTCTGAGGGGGGGCATTGCTAATAGTCTGAGCTTTGAAGTTCTCATGGATAAGTAGTAGCAGCCCCTCATGCAGAGCCAGGTTTGCAATGGGCTTCTTTTTGAAGCTGTCCATCGCCTTACTCATAGAGGTTAACAGATAAAAAGGGAAGTAAATTCTAACTTTCTTACATAAATGATTTAAAATAACAAAGTGGTGGGTTCGGGCTCTATCAAACCTTGGGTCCACAGTGATATACTCAATAATAGCTTTCAGAACATACCTCTACTGCTTCTTCATGGAGTCGGGGACATAGTAGGTGTCAATTTTTTTCAACGCCTTCAATTCCTTCTCACTCTCCACAAAATCCCTAACCACATTGGCTGAGAGCTTCTTATCCCTAAAGAATTTGAAACCCTCAATAGGGATCTCGGTGACAGTCGTGATCACCTCCTCTGTCATCCAAAAATTGATGCCATTCACCTTAACCTTGCCATCTTTCTAGGACCCCACCATACTGTTGGTCACCTCCTAATCAAAAATGTGTAGCTTCATGAGATACTTGGTTACCCCACCCTCATCCAGCTTTTCCAAAACTTTTGGTCTGCTTCTCCATTTCTCAAAGTCCCCCATCAGCTCCTTTCTACATCTCTTGCCCACCATCTCTACACACTACACACCCACTTTACTCATAAGCTCTTCATTGTGTGACTGGAATGGACCATTGAGATTAAGCAAAGAGTAGAGAAAAATAACTCTGTTGTTGCCCCTAAAATGATTGCAATAAACAACCCACAAAGCGTGACAATTAATCAATGAAGGATATCTACATTTACGAATTCCCAATCTTCTATTATGAAAAGTACCCATATATCTTAACCCTTTCATATTCATAATTACAACTTGATATCCTCCGTACTTCCTTGGATTTTATCCAAGTCGATCTGACACTTGACGTCCACCGGCAAAGAAGTTTTGAGAAGCCATGTCAATTTTTGGTCTGCGTTGACCCCTATATTTTCCAACCTATCGACAACCGGGTTTTCTTCCCAAAAAGTATGGGTGACGTGGAATTTTTTGAATTTGGAAAGGGTCTCTCTAGTCTCATTGATAAGATTTGCAATCGTCCAAGATAGATATGAATTTCCATTGATGTACTTAATAATGTTATTCGAGTCCCCTTCCAGCCATAAATTGGTGACCCCAATTTCAAAAGCCAATTTAACAACATTGCACGGGGCATTGGCTTCCGTAAAATGATTTTTTTGGAAACCCAACGGGAGAGCGAAAGCTGCAATACTATCTCCATTTTCATTTCTAACAACCTCCACTACCCGAGGATCCAGGGTTGCCCTTGGAGGCTCCGTCAAAGTTGGCTTTGTGTTAGCCTTTAGGGGGGAGGAGCCACTTGGCTTCCTATATTTTTCTCATTTTGTCCTTTACCTTCTCCTTTTTCCTGCCTACTGTCTCAAAAGATCCCCCCTTCCTCAAGGAAAATTTTTCCTTTATGTTACTAAAGATATTCCTTCCAACAACCAAAGTTGGCTCCTCCCTATCTCTGAAAATTCGATTGTTTCTCTCCTTCCATATGCTCCAAAAAAAATGGGGTAGGAGCCAAGAGTTGATTTCCTTCAAGGAAAACCCGTTAAACATACCATTCCATTGGCAGAAAAAGTCTAAGAGGTTGGAAGGAATGCACCAGATGTGGTCAAGGTTCTGCGTGAGGAAGTCCCAGACTGTCCTAGAGTAAGAGCAAAGAATGAACAAATGATTGCCTGTCTCTAACTCATCTTTGCATAAAACACATCTGTTGGGCATGATATGAACTCTTTTAATGAAATTTTCTTGGGTGATATTTTTGTCCTGAAGTGCTAGCCAAAAAATATGTTGATTTTTGGCATTAGGCCTAGGAGCCAGGCCCTCGACCAAGGGGGGGACACTTTTGTACTCCATAAAGCAGAGTACCCAGAGGCAACCGAACAGAGCCCATTGGCATTATCCCTCCAAACCAGTTCATCCTTGTTGGTGCTGAGGGATAATGAATTAAGCATGATCATAATTGGTTTAAGGTCCTCTGAGATAATAGAACGGTCCTTCCATCCCTATTCAGTCCTGTAGTTGCTGACTTTGTGCCCAAAAAGGTTGATGCAATCATTAGCCCAAACACCATAGCTAGGGTTATTAATGAGGGGGCCCTAAGGAAGCCAGCAGTCCGTCTAGAATAGAATTTTTTCCCCATTTCCCAGCTTCTAGGAGACCTTAGAGTTAGCCAAATCCCTGGCTTTTAAGAAGCGATTCCAAACAACTGAGCCTCTGGGGATATCCTCACTGAAAAGAGTGAACTAAAGAGAGGGCCTTTTTATATACTTGTTCACCACAGTGTCTCTCCATTCCTCTATGCTACTAAAGATGCGCTAGTTTTGCTTTGCTAGGAGGGCCTTGTTGATATAAGTGAGCTTCCTGATTCTCAAACCACCATTCTTTTTAGGGAGACAAACTTTATCCCAAGCGACAAGGGGGTACCTTTTATTCCTTTCAGTTCCCATCCATAAAAAATCCCTTTGGATTTTCTCCATCCTCTCGACATATTTTTCGGGTATGGTAAAAAGGCTCAGGGCATATATTGGCAGGTTTTGAAGGATGGATTTAACTAGTTGACATTTTCCAGCTTGGCTGAGAGAGGCTCCTTTCTAGCCAGCCAGCTTCTTACTGAACCTATCCAAGATGTCATTCCAGAAGGAATCAGAGGGGGATGTGCCCAAGGGGAGACCAAGGTAGGTAGAAGGAAGCTTCCCCACTTGACATCCCAAGATTCTTGAGATTCTCTGTTGTCTTCCCTCCTGAGTGTTGATAAAAAAAATAGAGCTTTTGTCCCAATTGATGAGCTGCCCTGACCCTCTGGAATAAGTGTCAAAAGTGTCTTTCAAAGCCTTGGCCTTCCTGACCAAAGCCTCTCCTCCCATAATGGTATCATCAAAAAATTTCTGATGTGTGAAGGGGGTGCATTTGGAAGAAGGTTTAAAGCGTTTAATCCTCCCTTCTTTATTTTTCTTCTCCATGAGTCTACCAATACATTCCGCCAAGATGATGAAGAGAATCAGTGATAGAGGATCCCCCTGACGAAGGCCTCTAGTAGGTTTGAAGAAATCAAAGGGGGATCCATTCACTAAAATAGCTAGCGAGGGGGTGGTGACCAGCTGGGAAATTAGCTTGCAAGATTTGACATCAAAACTAAAAGCCTTCAACACCAACTCCAAAAAGGACCAATCCACCCGATCATAAGCTTTAGACATGTCAAGTTTGAGTAACATCCCTTCTCTCTTACCAACTTCCATAGAGTGAATCACTTCATGCACCATGATAATCAAATCTAAAATATGTCTGCCCAGGACAAAGCTTGATTGTTGTTGAGAGATAATCAGGGGGAGAAGCTTAAGTAGCCTCAAAGTGAGAACCTTCAACATGATCTTATAAAATATTTGCATAAGATGATGGGTCTGAACTTATCCAGAGTGTTAGCCCCTAGCAGTTTGGGAATAAGAACTAAGAATGTGGAGTTGATTTCCTTTAGAATGCTTCTGGCTCCAAAGAACTCCTGAACCACCTTAACAACATCCTTCATAATGACAGGCCAGTACATTTGGAAAAATAAGGTAGGAAAACCATCACGTCCAAGTGATTTACCCGCTAGAAGAGAAAAAAGAGCTTCTCTCACTTCAGAATCAGAAGGAATGGCTCAGATCAGATTATTGTGGTGTGATTGGAGGATCTAAGGGATATAAGAGACAATGTCGTCCTGGTCCACCTTAGAGAGAAAAGGATCCCAAGAAAGAAGGGAGGAGAAGAAAGAGACAGCTTCAAGTGAAATATCATCTTCCTTAGTCAGCACACCCTGATCTTTCTTCAGGCTAGAAATCCTGTTGTTAGCTCTATGTTTAAGAGTGGATAAAAGGAAGAACTTTGTGTTCTAGTCTCCTTCCTTAAGCCAATTGATTCTAGATCTTTGCCTCCAGAACTTTTCCTCTTTACTAATGATGTCATGTAAATCAGACAGGATGGACAGTTCTTCTTCTCTACTCAAGGCATCATACCCATTTTCCTAAATGGAGGCTTGGATGGAAGAGAGATTAGAAGAAAGATCCTCTTCCATAGAGAATAAATGACCAAAATCTAACTTATTCCAAGCTTTTATCATCCTTTTAACATTATTGAGTTTTCTAGCTACCTTGAACATAGCAATGCATCTATGCTCCACTAGCCCTTAATTCTCTCTACAAGGTCAGGGTGGGAGGTCCACATTTTCTCGAAACAGAAGGGAGGAGGTCTATAGGGGTCAAAAGGGAAAATCGAGAGGGAGATGGAGGAGTGGTCAGACCTAATTCTAGGGAAAAGAGCTAATTTGCAAGAAGAGGACTGCAGCCAATTAGGAGAAATGAGGGCTTTATCCAGTCTAACCTAAATGCACTCCTTGCCTAAGCATTTATTGGACCAAGTAAAGTCACCACCCATAAGGTCCAGATCCAAAAAAGCCAAATCATTGATGAAGTTATAAAGATCATGCTTGCTATCCCAGTCCTGAGGCAGACCACCCTTCTTTTCCTTATCCAGAAGAGGGGTATTGAAATCTCCCATAATGATGCCTTTTTTCAAGCTACTATTCTGAACCAGCCCTTCTGCTCTAGACTAGTAGGATTTTCTTTCTCTCTTGTTGTTGGGGGCATAAATGTTGAGCAAGAACCAAAATTCATTGGAATGAATATTGTACACTTTACAAAACAGAATGTTACCTACATTGGAAACCGATTCCACCCTGAAAAGATTTGACTTGTATAAAGTTAGCAAGCCCCCAGAGGCTCCATCAGAGTTTGAAGCCTCACCGCTCATCATATTACTGAACTCTATGTTTCTCAAAGAATCCTTTTTCACTTTTGTTTCTTGGATCATCAAAATATTTGGTCTCTGGTCTCTAATCAAATTCCTAATGATTTCCTGTTTATGGGTGCCATTTAGGCCCTTAATATTCCATGAGATGATCTTCATTTTTTACTCTTGTAAAATTCCTTCAGGGTGCTTTGGCACCCATTCGCCAAACACCTTCTGGTCTCCTCTTCTCTGGATTCCCTTTTTGATTTCTTGCCTACTTTAGTTGTAGAAACCACATTAGCCTTATTAGTATTCCTTGGGGTGCTGTGAAGATCAACCCTTTGGTCTTGATCTTTCACCAAGTCCTCCTTATTTCCTATTCGGGTTGCTGCATCTTTGGTGGAGATCAAGTTTTCCTCTAGGTCCTGGAAGATGATAATTTCCTTATTTTCTCTTTCCTTGATCTCTTCTGTGGAGCCCAAAACCAGTTGTTCCCTCTGGGGAGAAGGTCCAAACCAACCTCCTAAAGACCTTTCTGCAAGAAATCCTTAACTTCCTCTTCTCCAGGCTTGAGGGTCCTTTCCTTGACTTGATCATCCCCTAATAGCTAGGGTTTGGTTAAAGGTAGAGAGGAACTAGGTCTTGACTTGAGTAGTTCTCCTTCTTTACTTGTCTTTCCCTAAGGTTCTTGGTTTGTCCTCTTTGGGGTTTCTACTGGATACTAGGTCTCTATAGATAGGTTCTTTTGGCCTTGTGCAGAGGTCTTCTTTTTCCAAACTTTCTTCATCCTTAGTTGAGAAGAATAAGGGGGATTCTTCTTTGTAGTCGTCTTAGATTTCAGGCACTGAAATGCTTTGTGACCGATTTTTAGATAGTGAAAACACCCAAAAGGAACACTTTCAAAGTCTAGCTACTAGATATGGGTGCCAATTTTGGACTAAAAACAAACCACTTTGGGCATATCCTCCCCTTCCCTCACTCCAACGCAGATCCTTGCATAAGTCAGCCTACTCTTTGAAGCAGTGATTGGGTCGATCGAGAGAAGCTCTCCAAAAGAGCTGGCCACTCCCTTGAAGACATCCTCATTCCATAACTCCAATGGTAGCTCCGAGAGTCTAACCCATACTGGAGCTTGCTGGAGGAATGATTCATTTAAGTCCAATTTGGATGACCATCTCTAAAGCATGAGGGTGGCCCTTCGAAAGCTCTAGGGACTTTCGCACAAAATGTCAACCATGTCCTCTTGACAGGTGAACTCAAAAGAGAGAAAACCCTTAGCCATTGCTGTGACACTGACCTAACCTTTCAAGCTCCATTTTTTTAGAGTGTAGGCCCAAACCACATCAATATTTGGTCTTGGGCCAATAAAATTTCCGACGAGCGTTGAGGACATAGAGGCAATGCTATGATCAACAATCTCGTCTGGAATAGCGATCATGCAAGATCCCTTTTCCAAACCTGACACAACCTGAACCAGAGGGAAAGAGGATTTACCTAATGGCTTGACTCCAAAGAGTGAGTCCCAATTCTTTGGGAGATTCCCTGGTATGTCCTCACATGGGTCCCCATCTCTTGACTCCTCCCTGATGCCTACCTGGATCCCCTCCTGCGTGCCTAGTGATCGATGTTCGCCTCCCTGTGAATTCTCGCCTGTCTCCATATTTAAATTTTGAACTTGTACTCCTAATCCCATCGAGGTTGGCCTAAGGATTTTAATTTCTAAAGTGTTAATTCTACCTTATTTTATTATCCCTTGGTTGTAAGCACTACAGGCAAGAAGCCCCACTATTTCACCAAGGGTCAATGGAAAAACATTCTCAATTAAGATCCACAGTAGAGAATGGCCCTGTGGGGACTTGAACCTTGGTTGTAGGCCCTACAAGAAAGAAACCCCACCATTTCACCAAAGGGACAAGCCCTTAAAATGTTATTAACCTTTGGTTGTAAGCACTGCAGGCAAGAAGCCCCACTATTTCACCAAGGGTCAATGGAAAAACATTCTCAATTAAGATCCACAGTAGAGAATGGCCCTGTGGGGACTTGAACCTTGGTTGTAGGCCCTATAGGCAAGAAGCCCCACCATTTCACCAAAGGGACAAGCTCAAAAAACTCTAGAATGTTAAAACTAATATTACCACAACAAAACTTGTTGAAGAGTGCAATACCCATATACTATAAAGTGCAATTCCTAATTATTACAAAGTGCAAATAAATGTTCATGTTTTGCAATACAACTAAGTTTGAGAGGTAGTCTTCCCACATACTTTGGGATATTTCATCTCAAAATTTCCCCTATTCATCTCTATCTCTTTGATTCATTCCATAAGTCTCAAGAATTGGCACATTTATCCCAGCATGATCATCATCCTCTTCAACATCCACTTTGGATGGAAGACCATCCTCCATGGTAGTGAAGTTGTGTAGTATGTCGCATGCAAAAATAATCTTTATTTGGGTAAATATATTGTAGGATGTTGCATGCTTCAGAATAGGAAAATGCTACTTAAAGATACCAAATTTCTACTCTATCACATTCCTAAGAGAGGAGTTTCAATAGTTAAATAAATCTTTGGGAGTGGTGATTGGGTTTTCTCTGCAAAAAAAAATTAGGTGGTAATGTGTACAACTATAAGTCAGCATCAACTAAATAGAATTTTCCTATAGAAATGGAAATAAAGTTATAGTCAAAATAGATTGTACAATTTTTGATTTAATATGATGACAATATTATCATATAAAATATGAATCAATATACCAGGAAGAACCACAAATGGATCTGCTCTAGACAAGTTGAAGCAAGCACCTAACTATCTGAAGCAGACCCTTCCTAACCAAAAAGAATATATTGAATCTTATAGTCAAATGAATAGACACCTAAAACATTATGTGACAAATTTCCTTTTCTATCACGATATTTTTCTTGGATGTCCACATCGACAGTAACAGGAAAATGGGTTCCATCAATTGCACCAATACAATCCTATAACAAGAAATATTATTATCAAATACAACTTAATCTAATTAATTTTGAACCAATGAAATACATGTCATTAGAATATTTACCTTAAAATATGGATCAAAATGGTCTTTCCCAATAGTTTTAAAAAGAGTGGTTGCAAGAGGAGGTAAAAGCTAATCTTTATGAAGCCCTAAGCTAGCCTTCAAGACCCTCTGGAAGTGTTGACTCACTGTCTCTCTTGAGTGACCAACATTATGGCCAATCTTTTGATTCCTTAGATTGTAGCCAAGGGTGTGGAGGAACATCACTACTTGTTCTTCCAATGTTATTTTTGTCATATCTTGGATGCCCCCTTTTTGCCTTAGAATTTTGGCCAAGCAAAAGAAGGTTACTCTACTCATGCGTATTTGATCATATAAATCTATGTTATTGGAATAGATAATACACTTATAAAAAGGACATGCAACTCTTCTTCACTTATGCCTATGTCTTCTAGCCTTTTGGGAAGATGTAACTATGAGTACTGCAATTGTGGCAAGTAAAACAACAAGCATTCACATGACCCTGATCTTCCTAACTATGGCTTGTTGAACTTCAATATGAATAATAGAATCCATTGAATGACCTACATCCACATAATGGAGTTACTATTTAACATAATCACAAAACATAATATAAATATTATTAGTGTAGCTAATGTAGTACAAAAGCTCTTATTGAAAATGGAAGCACATAAGATCCAATAAGGAGATGAAATAGTGGAGAACACTCTTAATGCATATCTGCTTCAATAGTTTGAGAATATGCTGCAATAGAAAATTGTCAACAAAATTTGACCAAAAATAATGAATCAACAATATGACAGAGATATATGGCTAGCAAAGGAAAAAAATAGAATTAAAACTTGGAAGAGAACATTGTTTAAAGAAGATGTGTGGAATTATTACATTTAGAACAACAAGGGAAGGAGTAATGATTGATAACAATCAAGTGCAACTTGCACTTTTTATACTTGGAAAATATTCTATCTGTCTTTGGATTTTTTATTTAATTTTTTGTTTTTAAATGCGAACACAAACATATTGGAGAAATAATATTTTAGAAGCTTCCCTCCTTTGTTGGTGCTCATTCTAAATTGAGTTGCATATCCATTTTAACTTTTTGTGTACTGCAATGTCATTGTTCCAGGTCAACTCCAAATGAATGCAGACAAAGGACCAAATAAAATTTGTTGATGAGGATATGACTCTTAACTCCCAAAAGGTATTTTCCTAATCTCAAGAATTGGTTGTATGTGTAAAATTAGTGAGTTCCTGCAAGGTTTTGTGCTCCACTACATGTCTTGTAGAAGAAAAAGTGATTTAATTCTTCTGTACATGTGCACGTTTAGGTTCCATATATCCATGCAAGTTATGAATACCCATTAGATTATCTGATTAATATGTCATCCTCAACTATAGGTCCTCTTGGAAGGAAACCTTAGCCATATTTTTCTCTATGCTAGTTGCTAGAAGGTACATTTGACGAACACAAAGCTTTGAAACAACATTTTGATATGACTTTTGGCCCACCCATGATGACACCACAAGATAAAATGGATATGTAAATATGGTGCCAACAAATGAAAGACAAGTTGGCTATTGATCATAAACAACAAAATAATTCTATAGATTCTTCTTTGCTTCATAAACACCCACCTAAATTACAATATCAGCAAAAATATGTGAAGCCACAAGAAGCAGCTGACATAATTTATAAACATAAATGGGAGAGCTAGATCAATAGGACAATGCATCTACAGATTGTGGATCAGCTTTTGATAATGAAGATTCCTCTTTGGAGGCAACAATGCTTCATCAACTTTAGACATTAGTGATGGAGGTATAAAGATGAATGTCCAAGTCTTGTTATCTTTGAGGAATTATCTTCATTGATCATACAAAATTTCTATCATGTAATGTTAATTAAATCTTGTTTGCTTCTCACAGTTAAACATCAACATAAGGCTTAATCTACAAGATGCTTTATACCGTCTGGCCACAAAAGTTGTGCATCGACACAATGTCAATGATACCAAGAATAAGAGTGTAACTAGAGGAGAGGATATTGAAGCATGTCTCCAGGAGAAATCATGTATACAAGTTGATAGGTTTGACATCCTTACGAAATTTCTTAGTAGTTAATGTTTTCATGGAATTCAAATAATTTTCTTCATGATGCAATTTATTTTTAAGATTATTTGTGATGTAGCAACCTGTCATGCCCTAAATTTATGGGTCAAAATCACAACTAATTTATTTATTTATTATCTTATTTTGGTTTAAAATTAGGTATTGAATATTTATTTGATTTTATTAATTCTTAATTTATTTATAGATAAACCCATAGTACTAATATCTGAAATGAAAGAATAAGACAATGTATTTAATTAATCTTGAATTAATATAACATGTCACAAAAGGCATAAAGTTTGAAGTCCATCATTTCTAACCATTCATAATTTAGTTTATCCATTTGATCCCAAATCACTTGCCCCACTACCCACCTTACCTAAATCTTACACAAAACTCATAATTATTAAAACATATAGGAAGACACTACGTACCCATAGTAGAATTAATTACCTTATCTTGTCTATCTTCCCATCTCTTTTATTTATTTTAATACTACTTTAACGATTTTCATTATAATTCTTAACCTTTCTCTACTTCCTCTATGTATACAATTGTTACTTTACAATTTCTATAGTACTCCTCTAATCCAATGTTTATTCCTACAAGACAATTAATCTATAACCCGATCGCTTTATAATTCTTAGCAATCCTAGTAATGAAATACACTACTAATTATTTCCTTTTAAATAACATACATTATTGAATGACACTATGTATAAATTTTTTAATTTCATTATCAACCAACTTCTATATTCTAACATTTACCTCTAATATAAATTCTCAAGACTCTATAACCATCCCACCTTAACCCCTTAGTAAAGAGGACTACCTAGTAGGACAACGCATCCCTTATCCTACATAACATAAAACAATTAAAATAAGCAACTTACTTATATATCCTACTATCACTTAACCTATTACTAAAACATTAACTTACATGATGATTGCCCTTTTTTTTCTACCTACCTCCTTCACCTATCCATTACTGCCTAAGACTTTATTTACCCTTCCTTCCAACATTAATGTTGATCCCCATCATGACATAAACTCTTCCCCTTCCAATCTAGGAGTTAACTTTACTTGTCCCATCAGAGCAAAGCTCCACTTTCAAGGTGCCTAGGATCCTACGAATATGTATGGTCAAATGTTTAAAAGAAAAATTCAAGGAAATCCCCCAAGCGGCCATTAACCCAAACAAAAGGTGGGGAACCCAAGGAATGTTCACTGACAAATGTTAGCCCTTGGTCCATCTCCCTATACCATCTCTAGCACCAAAAAGAGGGGGTTTCAAGGTTAGAGTACTTAGTGCAAGGTTAAAACAAAAAAAACTTTTTTTCATCCTCCAAGATGGGCGCCTAGGAAAGGGCACTCTAATTTTGGTCTAAATTACAAGTTAGTGGTCACCTCAAAATGTTTTTGCTTGCATCCAGGGTGGGAGAAAGGGAGTGTAGATGCCTAATGGTCCCTCCCCATGATGTTTTATTTTATTTTTTTATAGTCTTTCTTGGATTAGACACTTAGGAATAGGTATGGATGTCTTGGAATAAGCATATGAATTTATATATTTATTTTCCCTTTTTTTTTTGTTTGATTCAAAGCATTATTCTATTTTTCATAAGTATATATTCATATATATATATTCATATATATATATATATTCATATATATATATATATATATTCATATATATATATATATATATAGATATATATATATATATATATATATATATATATATATATATATATATATATATATATATATATATATATATATATATATATATATATATATATATATATATATATATATATATATATATAATTTTAAAAAAAATTAATCCTTATTTATTTATTTAAGGGGATGTTCTTGAGATTCTACCAAGTCTAGGGGTGGGTCCCTAGGATCCCACCACATCTAACTTAACATATTTGTTTTTGTTGAGTCCCATCCTATAACCAATACATTGGTTTATTTATTTATTTATGCTCAAGTATACAAGAATATTCTTTATGAATAAAATATTGGATTTTAATAGACATCTTCATATTTTGGTCTTCCTCATACATTTTCCAAAGGAGTAAAAGAGACACCTACAACATACTTTTCTCAAACAAATTTTCTCTTGACTTTACCATAGTATTTTAGTGTACATGTTGGATGATGAGGATGGTGTTATCTACTAGGATTTTTTTTGAACTCGAAATCCAAAGGAAATAATAATCATGCATATACAAAGAGCTATTCAACATAACAATTTTCTTCTATCTTATTGAGTGCATATAAATTTGCAAAGCAAAAACTATGGTTTTTGAATTCACCAAATATACACATAATTTTCTTCCACAAAACATTTATGACATATGTCTTCCAATTATATCAAAATGAGAAGAAAGATCTCATACATGGCTTCCTCCTAATACATCAAATCTTACAATGAATATTTCCTTTTAAGTAAAATTATATACAACTTCTCAATAATATCCTTACTGCTTTCATCAATATACAATAATCTAAAAAATTTATTTTACATCATATTGAAATAACAATAGGGACTTAGAATCACAATGCATTTAAGATGACATAAACATTAATCTCTTTTTACACTCTTAAATCTTTTTCACTTCATCAAGGGTGAAACCCTAATGCCTTGATGGTATGCATCTTCACAAACCTGCACATAACACACAAACTAGGAACCATGGAGGCTCACCTCCCATCCTAGGCTTCTATGAAGCCCCCCACCAAGTAGGGGAAACAAGATCCAAATGGGTTAAATACATACTGCACTTGTCATTTCATGAAACACAACACATAGCACAAAAAAACCCCTCCCATGGTTTGCACATTGATTCTCCATTGGAACCATTTCAAATTGGGTGAAGGTGGTCTCTTCAAAGAGGAGATGCCATAACCAACATGTAAAAAACATCATATTGAAATCACATATGCCTCTCAAGGCCATCATAACATCTCCTCCTTCATACACACAAATCCCTTGTATCTCCCAAAACAACAAAGGTATATGGCTTCAATGGAGCCCATACTCCATGAAAGGAAACAACTCCTCATCATGAGGAAAATCTTCTCAACTATAATGTTGAGCCCAACTAAGCCCTTCACCCAAGGCTTCTCTTCCCTCCCAAGGGTGAGTGAAGCCTTCACACCCATGATCACATTGAACATTCAAATCCGAACAAGAAAGATCAAGAAGAAGAAAAAACAAGAAAACTTTCAAGAACACCATATACATTCACATTGCCACTACAAAATACCAAAATCCACAATTCAAAGTTTCACAATGAAAAAACATACTCCATTGACAATTCTCCATACTTGTAGACCTATTTTGCAATACACAAGAAAGAAAGTAAGTGAAGCATAGTTTGGAAAACACTAACCTTGGTCCAACATAGGGTAATGATAGTTGTAGTAGAGCTCCCTTAAACTCCCTCCAAAACCAAATTGTCTCTAAACTTAGAGAGTGAGTGAATACCCACTAATTTGTCTCCACTCCTCTAAAAACACTCTCTACCCACCTTTTTTTAGTAGGAACATCAAGCCCCCTATTTCTTACATTGTTTCCCCTCCAAAATAAGAAAGTTAACTGAGTGGGATTGTGAGTGTACACTAATGGGGAAACCCAAAATTTCGAATTGGTCCAAGAGTGCATTGTTTAAGGGCTCCCCTAAGTTAGCTAATCACTAAAATGGTTGAATTTAAGCTCCTAACATGTTAGACTACCATTAGGGTGGCTTATTTTCAATAAAATGACACTTTAGGATCTCATTTAGGCCCCCTAAAATCCCTAACAAGTTTGAATTCGAAAATCAACATGATGGTGACCCATCCTAACACTCTCTCCCAGGTGGGTGTACTTAAACATTAATTGAAAGAAAAGGAAAGGACCAAGATTAAGTGACCTTGTGACCAACACTCTAGGTGACATGTCATCAAAACATAGACAAATACAAGTGTCAAGTGACACGTTAAAATACATTGCACTTCACCATGACATGTCCTTAATGCATTTAGATTATGATTAACCATTTCCTCATACAAAAAAATTTAGATTACAAAACAAAATACTTTCACAACAAGGGTTTTGAATCTTCCAAATATTTTCCTTGGTTAAACTATGTTCACATAGGTTTGGAACTTGTTTCCCCCAAAAATTTCCATGGTTTCGCTTCCTACATATTAAACTCCAACATTAGTAGTCCAAGGGGGTCATATAAACATATATAACAAAAATGAAAATAATAGTATCCATATTAACATAATTCAAATTAATTTTCCTTTCCTAGTCATTTCAATTATTTCATTCAAAATGTTAAAATATCAAAATTTGCATGTCCTAAATCATCATTATCAAATTAACATTTATCTACATATCATAATCATTCATCTCACAAAGCATCATAATCAAATTAACATTTATCTACAAATCATAATTCATCATAATCAAATTAACATTTAGCACTGCATCAAAATCTAATAGTATCATTTCATAAAACTGCATCCATATGTGTTCAATCATTTCATACACAATAACAGTTTCTTAGTGCATATCATAATGTATAATACTACTATAGTATCAAAATCAATGGATAATAAATCCACTATCCATCTAAGTCTTGAATAGTTGTCAAAATATCAAAGTCTCGAATATCAAAATGTAATAAAAATATATTTTCTATGATGGGTTGGGGTGAGGCCTCACACAACCGTAGGAAAAAACTCTATTAGATTTTGTCAAGAAGGCTAGTTTGTAACACCCCACTTGGGAACTCAAGAGATAAACACCTAACATGTTACAATACTTACTGAACTATTTTATATAATAAGTTTAAACAACATCAAAGTAACAATAATGCAGAAGCAATATATACATACACATCAAGTACACATAAGCAAATTACAAATATAGTTTCCATTCCTCAAGAGTTCCTTCATGTTGAGTCACATTAAAAAGTTTATAATAATTAGTTTAAGTCTCAAGTATCATACAGAAATAATAGATACATTATCACATAAGCAATGCATAAGTGCAACTAATAATATGAAAGCACATCTAATGAATAACATCCATTGCACATGTCACAGGGTATGTGAAAATAGATACAAGTACATAAATATACAATACAATATCTCATATGATCTCAGAACACATGATACATAGATACATCAAATGAAAGAGAAAGCACAAATTCAAACTCTAGGGTCAAAATCCTAAATTCTCATCACTTGACAAATTCAAAAGGGTATATAACTCAGATACTTGTCCTACTTTCTAGGATAATTGGCTAAAGGTTAGGATTTGGACTTAATAATTATCTCCTCTCTTTTACCATTGAGATGTTGTGATAGGGCATGCTCATCCTACCAATTCAGGGAAGTCGATGCCTAGTACTTGTAGTCTAAATAAAATATGATCATATACATAACATAATCTAAAATAAATAGGCAATGATAGGAAGTGGTGCATCATGTAGATCTCGACTAGCAGGTGACTATGACTCCCTCTCTCAACCAGATCTGAAATGTCAATCATAAAGTAAAACATACAAGTACACTATTGTGGTTTCAACAGCCCATTTCTAGGAGAAATGGGGACCCCTAGTAATTTTTTTACTTTCCTAGACCCCTATTCTAAGGTTTAAGTCATTTTTGGGACTCCACTTGGAGCCTGAGTCAAGACTTAGCCTCCAGTTGAAATACCCAATTGTCAGAATTAAGAAATTTGGAGATAAATGGTGATTTTGGGGTTAAGGTGCACACTAGGGCACCTAGTGCACATGCACACCTATATAGTTGCACAAGTGCACTAGATTAACTAGTGTGCATGCACAACCTTTTGAGGTGCATACCTACACAAGTGCACACATCCCAAGGTGTGCATGGTCCTGGGCCTATAAAATCCTAGGACCACTCTCCCCTCTTCCCCATTATCTTCTTTGAGAATTAGACAAGCACACCTCCACACACTTAGAGGTGTGCAAAACTCTATGAACCTACACACACCAAAGACAAGTTAAAAAACATAAAGGTGTACATCGCACCTGTCCATAGCAAAAATAACATAAAAAACCTAAAGAACTAACTTATGCACACCATTTGTTAACCCTTAGCACCATAACACTAAGTAAGGGTGCACCCATGCACACCCCATCAAGGTGCATATGTGCACACCATTAGTAAAGCCAACTAAGCTCCCCCTTAACTACATGTACACATGCAATGTGCGCAGTAGTACACATGCAGATGTGCACACTCCACAAGGGTACACACCTGCGCAAGTGCACCACTGTACACTAAATAACCTTTTAAGTGTTATTTAGCACACCTATCAAGGTGCACAAGGTGTGCTAAACTTCATATCAGAGCCAAGAAGGGGGTTTTAAGTGGTTTTGTGAGATTCTAGTGTTCTATGTCTAGTTTTTTAGTAATTAAGGTTTGTTTAGGGTTTGACTTTCAACTTTTGGACTAATGTTTTTTATGGTTTTGTGCAAATAAAATGGCTTCCTCATCATCCTCATTTATAGAGATGATTTCTCAAAAACTAGTTGTCTTCAAGTTTTAAGGTGCACCAAAGAAATCATGCTTTCAAGATTCACATTCATAGATTGGAGATATTGACTTGGCACACATAGAGTGGAACGTGTTCTTTGTACTCTACAATAAACCTAATGAGAGGTCCCTAATGGTCTTGGCACTTATCAGATCAAGGTTGGTTAATGTGGCATCATATCCAACATTAGTAAAATTTTTAGAGCTTGGAATGGCATTAGCAACAATTTGTGTTAGAAGAAAAAGTTGTCAAGAGTATCACAAGGGAGATCGTCTTAGAGCTAAGACTGAGGAACATCAAGAAAGTCTTTCATCTTCCAAGAGCAAATCAATATGTGAAGATAACTTATCATCAAGAAAAAAGATGGTATAGGGAGAATTACAAGAAGACAACATAAATCATACAATCATCATTCATGATTTGATAGAACGGCAGTGGGACGAAGAGTAGGCAAGGTAGATATGACTAAAAGATATATAAAGGATGATATCAGATACTCCATTGTACTTATGAGTAGAGTTGTAGGTCCACTAGTAGTGGGGCATCTCATCATGTGGATGGTACATTTCATAGAGACCATAAAAATAACTAAAATTCCAATTGATTGGGCCACAATACTAAGTGAAAACTTAGATGAGTAGCTGGTAGGAGTCAAAGTCGACCCCAAGTTTTATATGAAATCATACTTGGTGTATTTATTAGTAGAAAGGATAACTGATTATCTAGGACTATTCAAGAGGGGAAGCATGCAAGATGCTAATACATGGCCTTATGTGGTATACCCCGAACTGGTGAAGAAGAAGCTATCAGACCAGAGCAATAAATATAGGATAGTGAATGATGCCTTAATTTTTGCAATCATTTGATTCATAGAGGGTGATTATGCAAAGAGGATGTTAATAGAGGAAACAATAAGGATTGTAGAAATTGGCACCTACTACATTTAGTTTAAGACATTCACTTACCTAAGGGTAGTTGTTACAATGGTGAATCCGAAGAAACTCCAGAGGTATCCATCGGATAGGGTCATCTCATTGGAAATTGCAAGACAACTCACATCTGCATATAATAGAGTGAGGAAACAACATAAGGAAACATTGGTATGGCCCATTACTATAGGTCCATTTGAAGTAAAGAAAAAGTAGGATATCATGACCTTTGATGTAGAATGGGATCAATATCCCATGGAAGATTATAACTCTCGTCATCCATATTTTCACAATATTGGCAGAGTTCAACATTTGGCAGGCAATCAATTTGTTCATGAAGATGCAATAGAAGATTAATGGATGAATGCGATAGATGACTATGATATCCAAATTAGGGATTATTGTAGGATGAATCTATATTCAATAGGAAGCACCTTGAAGATAAAGATCCCCCTAAAGGTTGTCCAACAAGACACTCAAGATGTCTTGGATACCTTGTACAATCATGACAAGATATTTGATAGGCCAATCATGAATGGAGATATTGACAGGGAATAGAATGCAAATATCAATCATGGGGCAAGACATATAATCCAATTGATAAGGGATTGGACCAAAAAGCCCTTTAAGCTAGACCCAATTCCTCAAATTGTCACCTTCCAAGACACAACACACTTAGTAAAGGGTAAAGATGCAAAATTAGAGTGCTAAGGTTCCCTGCCCAATCTCCAGTTAGGCCAGAAATAGTATATAAACATGACAAGGATGTTGGGTACTCTAGAGTATAAAAAGGAAACAAAAAAAGGAAAAGATATTCTCCTAAGAAATCTGAGCTCGAAGCTAAAGAAACTCAAGCCCAAGAGGTAGCTCAAGCACTTGAGAACCAAGAGCCTCAAAATGAAGAAGCAACTCAAGCTCAAGATATTCCACAAGTGCCTCTGCCAAAATAGGAACAAGAACAAGAATAAGAACCAGAGTAGGAAGCATAGGAGGTTTCACCACCTGTATAAGGGGAAGAAGCCTCTCCCTTAGCTGCTAAGAAAGCTAGGGTTAGACCTATGGTCAAAAGAATTAGAAGGCAGAAGATACAAAGAAAGGTTATACCTATTCCTCTAGTACTAGAAACTATCCTTGATTCGTATGAATAAAATAAAGAATATGAAGAAGACAATCTCTCATTGAATCAAAGCACATGGTTGGCAAGGGCTTCCTAGGAAGAGAAAAGGAGAAGCTCCACCATTACGCTGCCATCTATTCCAAGGAAACTTATTGAGGTTATGTAATGCCCCTCTCTTAAAGAAGATTTACTCAAAGAATGATAAGATAGTAATAACATAATATAGATAAATGATAATATTATATAATAATTAATAATAATATCTCAAATATAAATAAATATATTAATATAATGATAATATGAAAAATCATAAAAATAAAAATATAATATAATAAAATAAGGTAAGACACAAATATATTTAATGATATTAATATTTATGCCAAAATATCAAATATTACATATTATACTAATAATATTATATTAAATTATAATAGTCTATCTAACTATTATAATAATGTGATTACTCTATGGGTCGTGACCCCTCAGGCATTTAAGGAAGATATTAAGGAATGATCATCGAAGGGAGATTTTAGATATTCAATGGAAGAATCTTGTCGTATACAAATTTCTATTTGCATCAACGTTGGATTTCACCAAACAGTGTAGCATATATACATCTGCGTAGGATGAGACAAGTCATCACCCTAGAGAGATTGTTGACACATGGGGAAGGAGAGAAGAGGCACCATTGATGACTAGAACCAATTAATCAAAAGTGATTAAGATCAAAATGTGAACAAGAGGGATACATATTAGACATTAGAGTGAATAATAACAAGGAATCGAAAGCTACTATCCATTCAACACTTTTATATTACAATCAACAATAATAGTTTGGCCATCCTCGAAAAAACACAATCAGAGAGAAAATTACTAATTCACTGAGCAATAGAAACATTTGGATTTACTTGCAACAATCAAAGGAGGAATAGATTGGTCTATCCTTCACAAATAGAAAAACATGGATTAGATTATCACTAGGGCATTGAACAAAAGAACATGGATTATAGTGGGAAAATAGTAGTGAATAGGATCTATAGAGAAAAATCCAAGTCAGCGATGAAGACATGTAAGATTTACATGATGGAACATTTCAGGGGAATAGGAGGGAAAGATTCAACACCTCTTAGTGTCTGGTTAGTGGAGTGTTATTTAGTGGTTGGTTGGAAACATTGCCTAACATCATTTGGGATGGTCTTGTATTGGCATCATGATAGGCAACAACAATACATGATCCATATTACAATCCCTTCATTATAGAATAGATACTATATGATTACCACATTGAAAAGCATCGAATCAACAAGAGGTGGATAATTAATTGTTTTCACTTTCATAGCTCATGGCATGAATTTCTTGGAACACATTTGAATTTAGAAAATATCAATATATATTACAGTTGGTTATTAAATATTGGGTAGAGCATCATCAGACATAAGACATAAATGAAGAAACTTTACAGTTAAAACTCATCATCACTTACTAGCCCTGTAAACGTGTAAAGAATTGTATATCAAAGATTATAAGAAGATACTATTGAAGATGACTATTACTGTCTGCTCTGACAAATAAAAGCCAACTTATCACTAAGTAGTACTAATATCAAATTATTAGTGTATTTCAGTAGTAATAATAAAGACTTTGAAGCTGTAATGTGGATTTTGGGCATTGCATATCTAACTGCTATGAGCCAAGGATGGAGTTGGCATAAAAATGAAGTCTATGTTAGCCCTTTGTATGACTGGAAGATTTAATTTTGCAAATATGAGAACTCAACCCTGATCCATTATTTTTACACAATAGTACATGAGGGGTTATTTATGTTGTTGTTGAATCATAAATAATTTATAAGCTTGGAATCATTGAGTTGAATTTTATTGAGAAGAAGGATGTTGTAGTGGATACTGATGTGTTGTCTTAGTTTCATATATAACTCAAATTCCTAGTCAGATTTTGTCCAAGCTATTTGACTAAATAAGGTAGAGAAAAGAGGGAGATTGTATAGAATTTGTCAAGAAATATTTTAGTGGGATCAAATCATTGCATCCATATATAAATGAATAGATATATAAGGAAGATATGAATATCATTAAGGGTTAGTTTGATGGAAATCATTATATTGGTTGTGATTAGTTTTAAAAAGAAATATTGAATAATCATTTGGGGTCAACCAATCCATCATAGCTAAGCCAAGAAAGAATAGACATCATAAATGAATTATATGGATTTAAGGAATCTATTGAGACACATTCAACTTTATTTTTTCAAGAACCAAAAAATATCAATGTGGGAAGTGGGAACATTGTAGTAGTACAAATAAAATATGAACAAGGTATATGCCAAAAAAATCTAGACTTGGGAGAATAGTATGAACATTCAATCAGTATAATAGACTCTTTCAAATCACTTATATGCATGTAAAAAATGGCGAGCGAGAGTGGTGGTGAGTGTTTGGGAGAGAATCAGATTTTGAATTCCCCTGTACCTGGTGAGCAATCTGGGGATGTCGAATCTGGGGATGCTGATGATGGAAATTTCTTGGCAGATCCAGGAGGGGGGCCCAAGCAGAATAAAAAATGGTCAAGTTGGTTTGGGATTTGACCTACTAGAAAATCTTCTTTTTCGCTGGTCAAAGACATATCTAGGAAGGATAAAGGTAAGTTCTCTATTGAAATTTCTGATCAGATCATTGATAGAAACATCTCTTGTATGGATTCCACTCTAGTAGGGCGCTTCATTGGAGTGCAACCTAATATTGAAGATGTGTGTGCTTTCGTCTGGAGAAAATGGTGTTTGAAGGGTCAAGTGGATATTTTTGCTATGGCCAAAGGTTATCTTTCTTTTTGTTTCTCTTGTGATGAGGATAAGAGAAATATCATGTGTAGCAATCCTTTTGTTATGGGGAAGCATACCCTCCTGTTATAGAGATGGGACCCCAATATTTATTCATTAAATGACTCTAATATTCAAGCCCCTATATGGGTGAAACTTCATGGTCTCCCTCTTGAGTTCTGGGTGGAAGATGTTTTCAAGGGCATTGCCAACACCTTCGAGGAACTTCTCTCTTTAGATCTGATGATGGTATCTAGGAGGAGACTGAACTTTGCTAGGTTTTGTGTTGGGGTATCCCGTGGTATAGATCTCCCAGAATCTATTTCTCTAAAATCTAAACTTGGTGTTTGGGACTAGAGGATTGAATATGAATCTATCCCTTTCACATGGTTCGATTGCAAGAAAGCGAGTCACTAGGCTAAGAAATGTCCTTTATTGAAAGAAAAAGCTAAAAAAAATTCTAAGAAGAGTAAGAAAGTTTGGGTAAAGAAAGACCTATCTAAAGAGGCAGTGGCGAAAACTGGAGTTCCTATTCCTCCAAAAGACCAAGCCCATTTGGTCATCTGAAGCAGTCCAGTGGTTGAAAAGAAAGACCTATCAATTGAGGTTGTTGTGGTAGTAGTTGAGGTGCTTGATGCTCATAATTATAGTTGCAGCAATCCATTGGTTCAAGCAGATGTGGTTGGAGCATATGTTGCTTTCCACCAAGACATTCCAATAATGCATGACCTTTCTAAGGATAGTGGAGAGAATACTGACTTGAGAAACCAAGTTGGAGAGGATAGTGTCTTATATGGTCCCTCAAAGGAGCTTAATTCTGCTATACCTTTACAAATGATGGCTAATATGGCTACCCTTGCCTAGGATCCTCTGGCAGTTCCTAATTGCACATAGAGGACTCTTGAAGCTTTGGAGATTCCATTAATAGAGGATAAGATTTCTAATTCAGATGATTCTCACAAGGGAGCTTTACCCTGAGCTCTTGTGTTGAAGGATAATTCCTTTGTTAGCAGAGTGGTTGAGGACATTCTTACTATTGCCCATGTTGAGGAAGAAGTGTTGGAAAAGGATAGTTATGAGACTAATTGGACAACAGCAGGGAAAAAATCTAGGGTAGAAAGAAGAAAGAAGATGAGGACTATGCCCTAGTGAAAAATAATAAGAAGGGAGCCAAAGTTGATTCTAAGCCTTCAAAGGGTAAGTTTGGTTTGTCTAAGAATGGTGGTGCCACTATCAAGAATGGTGATGTTGGGTCTTCTCCATCTTCTGATGGTAGACCTTCTAATCAGCATAAAAGGATAGTTGAGGCTATTAAGAGCATTGATAATGGTTTTCAAAGAACCTTCCTTGAATCTAAACACTTTGTTAAATTATGAAGATTATCTCATGGAATATTCAAGGGTTAAATAATCCTCACAAACATGATATTTTAAAAAATATAATTAGGGATAATAGACTTGACATTTTTGTCATTCAAGAAACTAAGATGCTCAATGATAAGGTAGAATGTCTTTCTATTTTCAAAGGAGGAAAGATTTTTGGGAGTTATTCTAATGGTGCTTTAGGTGGTTTGGCAGTTTTCTAGTCTAATAAATGGATTCAGGGGGATCTCATTTATCAAAGTAGAAATATGATGAATGTGCATTTTGTTAATTCTAAAGATAACTTTAGTTGGGTCCTCACTAATGTTTATGCCCCCAATATCAAATGGGGGAGGAAGGGTCTGTGGGAAGAAATTTCTAATCAAAGAAAGCTTTTTGTGAAGGATAATTCGTTGGTGATTGGGGATTTTAATACCCCCCTAAAGGAATCTAAAAAAAGGGGAGGTAATCAGACCATTTTGGATAATAGATTAGATCTTATGAACTTTATTGACTCTCATATGCTTCATGATCTTGATTTACATGGGATTGAGTACACTTGGATGAATAGAAGAGTTGGTAAGGATCTTATTTAGGTTAGGCTGGACTATGCCCTTATCAGCAATGACTGGATTTTGAAGTATAAATGCTCTCTCACTGCTCAGGTTTGGGTGGGTTATAATCACTACCTAATCTTCTTTTTTGCTGACTCTATCAATTTTAAAAATAATTTTCCTTTCAGATTTGATAAAATGTGGACCCTTCATCCTAATTTGGAGAACCTCATTTAGGAGTGGTGGAACATTGATGTTGAGGGTATGGCTATGTTTAGGGTGCTGGCTAAATTGAAAAATGTCAAGAGACTCATTAAAATCTAGAATAAAACTACTTTTGGTAATATTTTTTAGAACAAAAAAAGATTTTGGAGGAGCTTAAAGACATTCAAAATAAGATTCAAGCTGATGGTTATGATATGGTCTCTAGGGAAGAGGAGAGTATTAAACTGGTTGAACTTCATGATCTTATTTCTAAGGAGGAAACTTTTTGGAGACAACGTTCTCAAAAAGTTTTTCTCAAAGAAGGTGACAAAAATACCAAGTTCTTTCATATGAAAACCTTGAAACATAGGATGGCTAATAGAATATCCAAACTTATGATGGTTGATGGTCTGACTGATAATGAAGATGTCATTAAAAGGGAGGCAATGGTGTTCTTTGGCAACTTGTTGCAATGTGACCTAGACCTAAATTTAGGAAAAATAGCAAATATTCCTAGAGAGTATTCCTTCCTACATCTTTGAAGCTCAAAACTCTATCTTGACTTCCATTCCCTCTTTGGATGAGATCTCTAAGGCTATTTTTTCTTTTAAGGGTGATAAGGCCCCTGGTCATTGGTCCGGATGTTTGTAATGGTGTTAAGGAATTTTTTGGCTCAAGAAACATCTTGAGAGAGTTAAATGGGACCTTCATTACCCTTATTCCTAAGAAATTGGGTGCTAATAGTCTGGAGCAGTTTAGGCTTATCAGCTTATGTAATTCTTTTTATAAGATTATTTCCAAAGTTCTGACTCTCGGAATTCTTTTCATTCTTCTGGCTATTATTTTTGGTTAGAAAAAAATGGTTTCATTCTTGGTAGGAAGATTTTGGATTCCATTATTTTAGTTCATGAAAACATTCATTCTCTAGTGGTGTCTAAGAAGGAAGGGTTTCTGCTTAAGCTTGATCTCTCCAAAGTGTATAATAGAGTTGACTGGAACTTCCTTCTCAGGAGTTTGGAAGCATTTGGATTTAATAACAGATTTAGGTATCTTATCTTTATGTTAATTTCTTTGGCTTCCTTTTCAGTTCTTGTTAATGGCTCCCCTTCCTCCTTTTTTAAAGCTTCTAGGAGCCTTAGATAGGGAGACCCAATTTCTCCTATTCTTTTTATTTTCTTGGCTGAATACTTGGTAAGATTTATAAATAATATGGTTGAGAGAGGAGACTTTGTGGGTCTCAGCCCTTCTTCCTCTGCTCTTGTGTGCTTGCATTAGCAATTTGTGGATGAGTTTATTGTCATGGGGGAGGCTTCAGTGCATAATGCTAGGAACATTAAAAAGGCTCTAACTGACTATGGGGAGGCTATTAGCCAAACCATTAATTGGAATAAAAGTATGATTTACTTTATCAATGTTAGTGAGGCTAGACAATCAAACATTAAAAGGATTATTGGGTGTGAGAGTGGAACCTTTCCAGGTACTTATCTGGGGCTACCTTTGGGTTTATCTCCTCCTGATAGCTTTTGGAACTCTCTGATTGATAAGATTCACTTGAAACTTGTTGGCTAGAAGGGATCTCTCCTAAGTCAAGCAGGGAAGGTTATTGTTTTGAAATCTATCCTTCAAAGTGTGCCACTCTATGCTTTGAGTGTCTTTAAAATCCCTACAATGTTTACAATTGCTATTGAGAAAATACAGAAAACCTTCTTGTGGACAAGTATGGAGACCAAAAAGAGACTTCCTCTTATTGCTTGAGAGAATGTTTGCATTCCCAAGGGGAAGGGAGGGCTTGGGCTTCAGAGGATTTCTTTTATGAATGAACTTTTATTGGCTAAACTTATTTGGAGATGGTATAAGGAAGAGGGGGAATGGAGGAATATCTAGGATCACAAATATAATTGGGAAAACTCTAATTTTCAGCACTTCCTATTTTCTAATTCTGATCAAGGGGGATCTCAGATATGGAAGAATGCTTAGAAATTTAAACACATTTTAAGGAAAGGAGTTAAATGGAAGGTTGGAAATGGTTTGAAAATCCTTTTTTGGGAAGATATTTGGATTTTGTATTATCCCCTCTATGAAGACCCAAGGTGGAATGGGTTTATGGAGCAGTGCATGACTCAGTTTGGTACTTTGGTTATTAATTACTGGAAGGATGATTTGTGGATGAATCTTCTTACGGTGGATCTAAATTTGGCTGAGCTTGCAAAATGATTTAATGCTTGTTGTTTGAATCATGAAGAGGATTTTTAAATTTGGAATAAGGATCCTAGTGGTGTGTATTCTACTGCGTCAGCTTATGCTAATTCTTTTGAGGATCATGGCATTCCCTACTAGGCTATGGCTTGGGTGAAAGGTATGACTCCTAAAATTAATATCTTTTTTTGGATTCTTTTGCAAAACAAAATATTAACTCTTGATAATCTTAAAAAGAGGGGATTTTTCATTGTTAATCGATGTGTTCTTTGTAAGAATGATGAGAAATTGGTGGATCACATTATGTTCCATTGTTCCCTTACTAATAATGTTTGGTATATAATTTGGATTTTAATGAACATGGACTAGGTCCCTCATGCTATGATCTAGCTATTCTTTTCTTGTTGGAAAGCTCCTTCTAAAAATCCTCTGATTATTAAATTGTGGGGTTTTATACTTCCTTATCTTTGTTGGGGTGTTTGGAAAGAACGTAATGGTAGGATATTAGAGGGGTGGAATCCAATCCTATTCAAGTTTTCCATAAAATCAAGGTCCTTATGCATGAAAATATCAAAATTTGCAGTAAGGGATAGCAACCTTCTAATGAATGGGATGTGGAGGTGATTAATAATTGGAATATTAGGAGTTTGATATTGAACACAAAGGATCCTAACCCAAGGGAAAGTGCTATATGGGATTTTCCTCCAATCAACTGGTTCAAGCTGCACTTTGATGGGGCCTCAAAAGGGAACTCGGGCATTGTGGGTTGTGGAGTGGTGATTAGAAATTCTAATGGTGATTTTGTTGGTGGTATGGCAATACCTTTGGGGTGTCAAACTAATCATGTAGCTGAAGCCTCTGCTACTCTTTATGGTCTTATTTTTGCCAAAGATTTGACTTTGAAGAACATTTGGATTGAAGGTGATTCCCTTAATATCATAAACTGCTTAAAGAAAATTTACCCACCTTCATGGACTATAAGCAATATTATTTCTAAGGTAGGCCATATTATTAGTATGTTTCAAAATTGCATTATATCCCATAATTATAGGGAAGCAAATGCCTTAGCCGATTGGGCTTCAAATGTGGCGTGTTGTAGTGTCAAAAAATCATATGGGATTCATATGGAACTTTACCTGCTAATGGCCATGAGCATGTGAAGCATGAAAAATGGATATCCCAGCAAAAATCTCTTAATAATGATGTTGTCAGGGAATTATGATTTTTACTTCTTCAAAGTGAGGTAGGAAATTATTTTTGTAAATGTGGGCAACTCATGCAGATTATGGGTTACTTCTTTCTATCTATGTTTAGGTATTGGTGAGTGCCAAGTGTTTGGGGTTTTTCAGTGTGAGAAAACTAGTGCTTCTGATCATAGAGTGTTTTGAGTTTTTAAGTGTGAGAATACTAGTGCTTTTGCTACAGAGATAATGGGGGGAAAGAGGAAATGGGTTGAACCACCTAGCTGTGTAGAATTGAAGAAAAAACCAGTGGTTTGGGATATCCTCAGGCGTGGCAATTTTATCGGTTACATGGAGAGACTTAAAGGAAATAACCTAGCAATTATGCACTATTTTGTAAAATCTTGGAAGGATGGCTCAATTTTGATCGAGAATTAGAGGATGGAGGTCACAAAAGAAACCATCGTGAAGGCTACTAGTTTGGATTTAGATGGGATGAATTTATACAGGGAAAGGAAGATATCAGACAAGGCAATTGATGACTTTGTTGAGACTGAACAGGAAAGAAATCGTCTGGTTAAGATAGGTAATTCTTACTTCAACCTGGCTTCTATGTCTCATCTATGGTGATTTGTTTTCTTTGTTATTATGGAATATTTGACTTTGGTGTATGGTTACCACTTTGTGTTGGCAAACCATTTTCGTCATAATATTAGGGTGAATTTTCCTTCCTACCTATTGCAATCTCTTGCCATCTCTACCCAAGCCATTCAACATGACCCAACTAGAGAACATGTCTACTATGAAGGGCTTATGGTTTTGATCATGAATGTGCTCAAATCTAAAAAAGTCTTAAAACTTAGGAACTTTAAAGGGGGAGATCAAGATACTAAAGGGAGCATTCAAGAAAAGGGCTATGACTTTGATACGCAAGATGAGGCTGAAGGAGGTCTCTCAAGCCCAAAAAGAGGTTTGGGTGGTAGCAATAAGAAAAGGAAAAGGAATTCTGAGAAGGAGGATCCTGACTAGGACAGGGAAAGTGATTTTGTTGAAGAAATTGTCAGAGAGCACATCAAGAATAGGGGAGGTAGCAAAGGTAAGGGCAAGGGTTGTAATAATGAGAGGGTCTCTCCTCATTCTAATGATGAGCCTCTAGCTCAATGCTTGGAGAGGAAAAGGAAGTTTATGTGGCGACAGGATAATAAAAATGTTAAAAAGGTTAAAGAGGATTCTAACTGTGCTGAGGATGATGAACAGGGGTCTAAATCTGATGGGGGTGATTATGCAAGCAGTGGGCTAGGGTCTCCTAAAGGCTTATTTGGCAACCCTGGCTCTATTCAGAAAGACATAGGCATCTTAAAGCATAAAATATTTTTTCTAAGCAAGGAAATGGAGCAATTTGCCAAAATGGCCAGAGGGGAAAGAACCTTAGGACAACATATTGACAAGCTCTCAGAGGTCATAGGAAATGATGAAGAAGTGAAAAATCTTATGCATAAGATTCTTGTGTTGGAAGCTAAGTAGAGGGTTATGGACAAGGACATTAGCAGTATCTAGGGGAAGGTGTCTAAACTTGAAACTAGGCTAGGCAACATGGATAAGCAGCTTAAACAAATGGTTGATAAAGTAACCAATTTCCTAAAGAAGAATGAGGCAGATAAAGGACAGGATTCTACCCTAGGGGCTAATTCTTAAGGACCTAGTATGCATACCCAGGCCCATTTGAAGAAGATTGAGGAAACTAGTAGGAAAGATGAGGTGAAATCTATTGCTAAAACCATGCATTCTCTGGTGGACTAGGCTGTGAATTTGATCAATACTCCTTAGCTGGTTGGTTGTTTTACCTTTGCTAGACTTTTGTTGTCTTTTCCAGCACTTTCCTCTATGACCTCCTTTTTTTTTTCTGAGGTCTACTTCATGTTTGTTCTTGGTTTCTTTTCTCTTGCTTCTCTCTACAACTCTATTGTTGTAAAGGTTTTGGGTCCTTTAAAACCTTTTTTTACTTAATCAAAACATTACAGTAGTATTAGAGCATGATCTTGCCATCTTGTAGGGTGAGTCTCAAAAAATGATTAGCATATAAGAACAGAGAATCATTAGTGAAGGTGAAGTATGAGGAAACTTGAGAAAATGTTGTGAATACTTTTTGATAGACATATGATTAAATTATAAAAACATTATAGTAGAATTGTCGATAACATTTTAACAAACTTGTGGAAGAAGAAGTGAACACTAGTCCTTTGGAAAATAATAATATGAGGACTATCAACACATTACTCATTCAGGATTTATTTTCATTTAAATAGGTAACATTCATCTCAGATCAACCCAGACATGACATGTCATTGCCATCATGTAGGAAAGGAAGAAAATCAATAAAAATAAGTGGTATGGGGAAGGATTCAAATGAGAGGAATAGTTAATTCAACAATGTTCTGATGGAACTCAAAAGGACACAACAAGAATATCAATCAAATATATATAAGACCAATCATTGATTCATTGACTTCTTATAGTTAATGATAAATTCTTGCATAATATTGAATTTTTTGAGATCTAGAGGAAGAAAAAGACTACTCCAAGTAATCATTAATAAGAGAAAAATAAAGCATAGTAATTCCTAGAAGGAATTAAAGCAGAGAGATAACCTCTTTGAATGACTTCACAAGATATTCTATAATTGAATACTCTTAAGGAACTAAGGTAGGGAATTGAGTATTCTCTAAAGGATAGTACATATTGTTAAGGAAAATCATATGCATATGTAAAGATGGATACACCTAGAGTGGGTATCCATAAGGCCTAGGATGAGGAAGAACTCCCTTCTAGGAAGGATGGATATATCAAGATTGATTATCCATAAGGTATTAAAGAGAAGCATCATGAGAAGATGGTGCTTAGTGGAGAGTTATATTAATTAGATCCCTAGGAAGCACTCCCCTAAGAGCTAAGCATCTAATCACAACTTCTCCTTAAGTAAGGTTTAAATTGGGAATTAGGATCTTATAAGTTAATGACTTACAAGATTAAGTAATATCCTTATCATGATTTTGGAGTACTAACATATGATGTAGGTCTTTTTGTCAAGGTACTAGTCACCACTTACTCCAGTAGCATGGAAATTGTAATGTGAGAAAGGAATCTACCAAAGCTTCTAACATGTGTATGCTTTGTGTCTTTATGCATCAATGTGTATACTTCATGTCTGCATTATGTCTTTATACACTAATTATATATATTTTGTTCATGCTTTATGTTTTCATATATCCTAGTATATGCTTCTTAGGGAGTGCCAAGAATCAGGGACATTTTCAATGAGTGTTAAAAAGTAAGGACATTATTAAGGAGTATTGAGCATCATGAACATTCTTAGCAGGTGTTAAGGTTCAAGATATTCTATCAAGGCAAGGGCATTCTTTGTGAGTGTTGAAGTTAAAAGGAAATTCTAATGAATGTTAGAATTCTTAAAAAGGAATTAAGACAAAGACTCTACATCTATGAAGGCTTACTCATCTTGAAAGAAAGCAATAGTTAGCAAGAGGCAAATCACAAGTCCTACAACAAATCGGATAAGTTTATCTTTCTGAAAAAAATTTATAATTAAATAATTTGATGTAATAGTTTCAAGATGATAGTTTATATTTCTATATTGCAGTTCCAACCTCAAACTAAATTCACCATTTTAGGATCAATGGACTACATATCAACATAGGAAGTCATCATACAGTTTGGAAGGTTTGAATTGCTTGAGGACAAGCAATTAGAGGAAGGGTAGACTGTAATGTCCCCTCTCCTAAAAAAGATTTAATCAAAGAAAGATAAGATAGTAATAACATAATATAGATAAATGACAATATTATATAATAATTAATAATATCTCAAATATAAATAAATAGATTAATATAATCATAATATGAAAAATCATAAATATAAAAATATAATGTAATAAAATAAGCTAGGACATAAATATATTTTATGATATTAATATTTATGCCAAAATATCAAATACCAAATATTACATCTTATACTAATAATATTATATTAAATTACAATAGTATATCTAACTATTATAATAATATGATTACTCTATGGGTCTTGACCCTTGAGGCATTTAAGGAAGATATTAAGGAATGATCATCGAAGGAAGATTTTAGATATTCAATGGAAGAATCTTGTTGTCTACTAATTTCTATCTTCATCAATGTTGGATTTCACCAAACAACATAGCATATACATCTATGTAGTATGAGACAAGTCATCACTCGAGAGAGATTGTTGACACATGGGGAAGAAGAGAAGAGGCACCATCGATGACCAGAACCAAATAATCAGAAGTGATTAAGATCAAAACATGAATACAAGGGATAGACATTAGACATCAGGGGGAATAATAACAATGAATCAAAAGCTACTATCCATTCAACACTTTTGTATTATAGTCAGCAATAAGAGTTTGGCCACCCTAATTCATTACAAATTACTAATTCATTGAGCAATAGAAGTATTTGGATTTACTTGCAACAATCAAAGGAGGAATAAATTGGTCTATCCTTCACACATAGAACAAGATAGATTAGATGATCGCGTAGGCATTGAACAAAAGAACATGGATTATAGTGGGACAATAGCAGTGAATAGGATCTACAGAGAATAATCTAGGTCAGTGGTGAAGACATGTAATATTTACATAATGGAACACTTAAGGGGATAGGAGGGAAAGATTTAGCACTTCTTAGTGTCTGGTCAGTGGAGTATTATTTAGTGGCTAGTTGGCAATGTTGCCTAACATCATTTGGGATGGTCTTGTCTTGGCATCATGATAGCCAAAAACAATACATGATCCATATTACAATCCCTCCATTGTGTAATAGATACTATATGATCACCACATTGAAAAGCATTGAATCAGCAAGAGGTGGATAATTAATTGTTTTCACTTTTGTAGCTCATGTCGTGAATTTCTTAGAACACATTTGACTTTAGAAAATATCAATATATTACCATTGGTGATCAAAGGTTGGTAGAGCATCATCAAACATAAGACATAAATGAAGAAACTTTACAGTTAAGGCACCAAAACTCATCATCACTTACTAGCCTTGTAAAAGTGTAAAGAATTATATATCAAATATTATAAGGAGATACTATTGAAGATAGTTATTACAATCTGCTCTGACAAATCAAATCCACCTTATCACTAAGAAACACTAATATCAAATTCTTATTGTATTTTAGGAGTAATAATAAAGACTTTGAAGCTATAATGTGGATTTTGGGCATTGTATATCTAACTAATATGAGCCAAGGTTGGAGTTGGCATAAAAATGAAGCCTATGCTAGCCCTATGTATGACTAGAAGATTTAAGTCTACAAATATGAGCACTCAACCTTGATCCATTATTTTTATACAATAGTATAGGAGGGGTTATTTATGTTGTTGTATCATCAATAATTTATAAGCTTGGAATCATTGAGTTGAATTTTATTCAGAAGAAGGATGTTACAGTAGATATTAATGTGTTTTCTTAGTTTCATATATAGCTCAAATTCCTAGTCAAATTTTGTCCAAGCTATTTGACTAAATAAGGTAGAGAAAAGGGGGAGATTGTGCAAAAAAATTTAGGGAACATTATAGTGGGATCAAAATATTGCATCCATATATAAAGGAATAGATATATAAGGAAGATATGAATATCATTAAGGATTAGTTTGATGGAGATCATTATAGTGGTTGTGATTAGCTTTAAAAAGAAATATTGAATAATCATTTAGGGTCAACCGATCCATCATAGCTAAGCCAAGAAAGAATAGATATCATAAATGAATTATATGGATTTAAGGAATCTATTGAGACACATTCACCTTTATAACATCAAGAACCAAAAAATATCAATATGTGAAGTGGGAACATTAAAAGAGGAAGAAGCCTCTCCCTCAGCTGCTACGAAAGCAAGGGTTATACCTATGGTCAGAAGAACTAGAAGGTAGAAGATGCAAAGAAAGGTTATAACTATTCCTCTAGTAATAGAAACCATCCCTAAGGTAGATGAAGAATATGAAGAAGACAATCTCCCCTTGAATCAAAGGACACAGTTGGAAAGGGCTTCCCAGGATGAGAAAAGGAGAAGCTCCACCATTATACTGCCATCTATTCCAAGAAAACCTATTGAGGTTACAACTTTAGAGTATGAGCAAAAATAATGGAAGGAGGAGCAAAGGGGAAAAAGAACAAATATTTTCAACATATCTGATTTCAACTTTATACTAGTAGGAACTAAAATGATGGGTGATAAAATATGATATACACCCACAAATCAACCTTTAGGAGAGGATTGGAACCAAATGCCACCTCTACAATAAAGATATCTAGGTACCTCACCACCATCATTTTAGGATTTTTCATTTTTGGACAAAGGATCAGCCACTCCTCTCCCTCTTGTTACAAAAGAAGAATGAGCATGGTATGAAGAAGAGCTAGAACAAAGGCCAACTGATGAAGTATCAAAGGATAGATACCTAAAGAACCTTAGCAAAATTCTCAGGATATAGAGGTGAGGACTATGGATACTATAGATATAGGGACACCAAATCTAGATCTCTCTCTAAAGGAGAAGACTCTAGAAAGGAGGGAAAAGGGAAAAGGGCCTACATGAAAGCCTCCTCTTCAACCAAATGCATGTCTCCTATAGGCACTGCACCAGCTTGGCTGAAGAGAGAGGTTATGGTTTGATAAAAGAGGTAGTTGAACCTCAATGAAGAGGAGAGTATATATGTGCTAGTAGAAGGCATCAAGAGACCTTAGCCACCTATGGGTGATGTGCAATAATTGACCTTCATAATGAAGAATTTAGATTGGGACTTACTTGCTCATATAGCCATTCCTCCACCACATGCTGAGACCAAAGATTTGACTCCTAAGGACTATCAAATTAAAGAAGTCTTATTAGGAAATCCCACAGTAGATACAGCTAAAGTAATGATCATTGAGGGCATCAAGGAGGTGTTCAAGCATTTAGATGTAAATGAGAATGAATTGATAAAGTTGTACAAAGAGAATAGACTACTAAGAGGCTATCTGCATGGAATTGTAGGTCCATTAGATCAAAGATCGCCCAGAGGTTACTCTTGTTATGATACTAGAAAGGAGAGATAAGGGTAGTTTCCAAGTTGATTTATTTTTGGAAGTATGTCAGCAATGACATGATAACTTAGAGTAGAAAGGTGCAAAGATAATACATGCTAATTTGAACTTGTTGCATAATGTTCACTCTAGTGTAGAGAAACTAGTATCTATAGTAGATCAGGATTTTGGGCTTATGGATGAATTGCATACTTAGGAAAAAGACCTTCAAGCACTCCAAACAATAAAAGGTCAAAGGTATCATACACTCGTGGAAGTATATATAATAGATGAGATTGATAAACTTTAAGATTGGAATGAAAAGATAGCTACCAAAAATAAGATCATGGAAGAACTTCATGGAGATAGTCAGAAGTTAAAAGGCCAATCTCAAGAGCAAATTTTGGATGCAGATAGGTATTATGATGTTATTTCCCTTGAGATTTTTGAAGATGAGTCAAAGATGAAGCTCAAGTTAGTGCAAGTAGTAGTTGAACAATTCTAAAGAACTATCAAGGATGCTTCATCTAATCAAGATATTAGGCAAGCATTCAAGACTGGAGAGGTATAACTGAAACTTGATAGTAGAATTGACAATTTTGTAGAAACTCAAATGGATATCAGTAATTATCAGCAAACAGTCAAGCATAGATATGAGGCTTTAGATTTTCTATAAGCTTCCCAAGCAATAGAGGTTGTAGATAAATTCATGAGTAAACATCTAGACATCGCTCTGGTATAAAGGGGAAGAAAACACAGAAGCTAGAAATTCAGTTTTGACACTTGGGAAAATTTTGGATTTTTGGAACCTACCACTAAGGTGTGCAAGGTGCTCAAGGTGTGCTACCTCAAAGGTACACTACTCCAAAGGTCCACAAGAAATTTTGATAAGTCAAAGGTGCATCGACAATTAACTGTTAGTTCCAAATTTAGAGCTTTCAATGCACCAGAAACACATTCTAAGGGTAGTTTAACTCTTAGAAACATTTAGATAAGGCCAATCTTCTATTTTTAAAAGATTCTAGTGACTCTTAGATCCTCTTACAACTTCCCACTTCTTATCTACCACTTCTTTCTTTATTTTAAGACATGTAAAGGTTCATGCACCCATTAATTAAAATAAACAAAGGGTGGAGTCCTACTTAGCACCATTTAGAGAGTCAATTTGTACATAATTAGATTTGTTTTATTATTTTTAAGCATATATTTGCATGAAAATATCTCTCACTCTCAACAAAAATTGAGGAGATTTTTTCTTATAAATTTAGGAATGTAACATGTATTCTAGGTTGTTATTTTGATGCAATAATATATGTTATTGGTGCTCTCATTTTGAGTGTAGTTATTCCTGTAGGAGTGTGTTATTTTTGTGAATTCTTGTTTAGGATAATAATGGAGCCAATAGTTTTTTTGTGTTGAATTTATTGTGCAATATTTTAGTTATAGTGTTTGTTGCATGTTGACAAATTCCGCTGACATACTGAGTTGGAGAAGAGATCACCCTATTGTTCCTACATAGCTTTTCATCTTGCATGAACACACTTTCCATGGCCTTACAATTTGATAAGAAGTGAAACATCTTACAATTTTACTAAATTCCCATTGATGACTGCATTAGTGAATTTGAGAAAGTGCTACTCCTACTTTCATTGATTTCCTACCCAATCTTTTCAACAATTTAACTTGCAAATATGTTGTTGCCATGGTTTATGTCCATTAGAAATTTCTCTCACATGTTATTTTCTTTCATCTCTCATTACCTTATCTTTTTTATTTTCTTTACTAACACTTGGTTAAATTAGGAATTCATATAGTTGCATTGTTAGATTGCATTCATTTAAAATTAGAAAATGCCAAAAAATATATCTCTTTTTATGGTAAATTTTGAAACAACAAGAAGATTGATATCTTATCCAAAATTAGTCTAAACCAAAAAAGTCCTCCCTGTGAACAAATACTTTTATCTTCAATTGAGCATATTCCAATAGCTCACAAGATCACCCAGAACCTTGGAATTGATTCCAAATTAGTTTTCAAGAGAGGAGTTCGAAAGGATTCCTATCATTAAGCATCATGCAAAATGATAGCTCAAGATACACCATACACATGCAAGTATAGGGTAAGTAACCATAGAAACTTTATATAAATAATCCATCTATCATGAGATAATTGAAATCACTGTATACTAGCATCATCATTGAAATAATCATGACATGTGAAATAACTAAGTAACTCATCACATAAATCAACTGAGAATGAATAACATCTAATCAAATCTAGAAGCCAAGTACTGATAATCATAAAACATAACATAAGACTGGCCTAAAAGAATTCAACAAAACAACCTAAAAAGTAAACTAGGGGTAGGCATTACATAGTTACTCATGTTTCTTTGTAAAGATTAATAGTGAATTTGAAGATTCTAATAATACTCACATTCTTGATAGATATTCTTCAATATAATTATAATTATGTTAATTTCTGGGAACTAATGCAAATTTGGCAACTTAATTTTGCATCAAATATTATTTCCATCTTGCTATAGTTATTAATAAACTTATTTTGGCAATTTCTTGGAAATTTTCTACTATGACTCCTTGATATGTAACTAGGACCCGAACAACTCTCTATTTTTTTCACTTATCATAACCAATCAATGCAAATAACTTAATAATTACAAAATTTAGTACTTGCTTTAGATTCAATGATTTTGTCATATTCTTAGTTGAACATATGAAAGAAATATCTAATGAAAGCAATTTTACTTTATATATCAATTGTTGGGGCATTGTTTGAATGTTGTTTAACTCATGAGAGTGATGATACTTAGTAATCTTTGCTAGAAAAGTATAAAGAATCTAGCATCTAACATTTTACATCTTGCTAGAGTTGGTTGTGCTAATTTCCTCCCTAGTTGCAATTGTATCTTATGATTGGTATTAGACACAAATAATGATATCTCTATGTAATCAAGTTAGTATTCAAGTCATTCCCAGCTAGTCGAAGAAAGTCTTTCATATATATAATCTTAGTTGTATATCTAAATGATGTGGATGAAATATATTTAGGTTCTCTGGGTCAAATTTGACTTATTTCATAGTAGAATACAACATGAATAAACATATGCATTGAAATAGAATTTATTGTTTGGAGTGTGGACAATTAAATAGCTTACTCTATATCAGCAATTATAGCTCATAGTCTAGAAAAAAATTTAACCAATCTACAAGACAAGGTACCTCCAAAACACCATCATTAAAAAAGATTCAATTTAAGAACATATGCAAAATATAGACCATATATTGATGCTTTTTATCTTGAAAGAGATGCCAAATATGGCATCAAGTGAATAGGCTATGAATATGGCATCATGATTATATTTTTTTGAATTCTGTGGAGCTTCCATGAATAGGGGAATTTGCAAGGGGGTTTCAAAAAAAATTTTGTAGGGGGGAAGAGAGTACACAGAAAGAGATGCCAACCATGCATTTCTGTAGCTCCTCACATGGGTAAGGAACACGAAATAGAGTTATATTACAATTTCCAAGGCACCATTGTTATTATTATGACTCCTTCCTCCAATCTAAAACAATGTTACTTATGTAATGTACAAGTTGTAGCTGATTTGATAGAATGTAAATATTTGTTTCTTTTTTCTAAGGATCGTCAAGAGATGAATTTATGTCTCATTGTTCCTACACCAAGAAGTTAAAAAGAATGGACATGAAACCAAATTGTAATTGCATTGAATTGAGAGACTGAGTAGTTGATTTCAATACACTTATTGCCCATCTAAATCCTTTGCTCCTTCAAGTGATCTTCCTTTATACCAAACAATTTGATCTATCAACCTTATCTTCTTTTCATTTTACCAAAAAATTAATATCACATTATGCCAAGTGAGAGTTAACTTCTAACTTGTTGGCCCAACCTTGAAAAGTAATTATTTTGACAAGTCAAAATAATTCCTGAACCAAAAACTTAGTACTTTTAAATTTTTCATAAGTCTTTCTGTGAACATAGATATATCATGAAGACATATCCTTAAATACACTACCAACCTCACTGAATATAATTCTTCATCCATGAACTGTGCTAAATAAAACTACCTTTTCTACTTTTCCTGAACTATCTAGAAAGATTATATATTGATAATAATGACAAGTAAATTCATGAATGCAACACATAAGCACTCAATCATGTCTCCAAACATACAAGAAATATCCTTGACAACATTCATCAATCTCCCTTAGGCATTCATGCCAGAAGACCCTCCTAGATTTTTGAGCTTTAAAATGCTTGTGAGGCTTTATAAGAAATTTATCTTCCTCATTTGGAGATAATAAGACACCATATTAAGATCTCTCCTTCAATTTGACACATCAATCATTCTAATTAGGTATGCCTCAAAAATTCCAAGTCAATGTCCTTCATTGGAACAAGATTATTTCCCTCATCGAAGGCCAAGTGTAAAAAAACACCATCAAGGAAGGAATTTGTAGCATAGTTCTTTATCCACAAGCATTCAAAATTTTAAGTTAATTTCCCTCTCCATTAAGCATTCTAAAACATTACAAAATTCATTATGCAAGATATGTCTCTCACGATTTCCTCTTAGGTTTTTGTGGTAGTCAAAGCTATTGCATTAACACTTGTGATCTTATTCAAATGACATTTCATCATCAATGAGTACACATTGATGGTTTTAAGATCAAATATACAAAGTATATGACCTCTGCTATAATATGCAATTGAAATTGTCAAAAAGGACAAGAAACAAGTTGAACCAGTAGTCATAGGATCAAGTTAACCAAGTTTTCATAGTCTCTGCAAACTAATATCACATCAAATCTCTAGATCATTTATAGATTTGGGTTTTGTTTTCTTAACAGAATTGGTTTGTTAGGTCTATCTTGATCTTTGCATACAAAAAACTATATTTTCTTCCTTTATAAACCTAGATCTTGCATTTCTTAGTCATTTTTTCATAATAAACCTCAATTAAAATAAAGTATCATTGTGCCCACTTAACACTAAAACCTTCTTGAGCCTAGTGAGTAATCTTCCTTCCACTAACATCTAAGAGATAGAAAAAAGTTCACTAGTTTGTCTATTTGAACTAATGAACACTATTTCTTATGTTACATTTTGATGAACCCAAATCTTCTAACATACTTCTAATTTTGTGGTCTTAGATTTGATTTTTGTATTTCATTATCGTTTATCCATCAAAATATAAAGAGACATAAAACTTGTACATTGATATTTCTTTCATTTTTGTACATGAAAAAATAATGAAACATATTGTAAAAATATTTCATTTCATTCTTTTTTATTATATTTCATTTGAATATATTTGCATTATATGAATGGAGTTGGTATCCCATTTTCTAGTTTAATTTCAAGTTTTTTTCCAATAATTTTAAGATATTCCATTTCATTCATATGATGTTAACTTAGTTCTTCATTTCATTCATAGCCATAATATATCCTCTCCTAAAATTAATCCCATCCTTGATAATATCCAACACAAGAAGAGATTACTAAAAACTCTCCAAAGAATCTTGCTCCTAAGGATGAGACCTTGAGGAATTTTGGTGATCCTTATCCTATTTTTTGGAAATGAAATGAAAGATAGGTGACTAAGAGGGGAGGGGGGTTAGGTGTGGGGTGAATCAGGAACCACTTAATTTTTTTCACTTAGAATAAATTTTCTTTCCTTTATTAGATTGTCTAGTCTACTATCATACATGGAACATAAAGCAATAAAGAAACCAACATCATAACACTTTGACACAATATTTGGTAACCCAAAAACCCTCTAATAAGAATATAAAACTAGGTGGCGATGACACCTAAAATGCTCCAGTACTGTACTAACAAAGTTGGCCTGTTAGGGCTTACAATTGATCACTTCTGGTGATCTACTCTATTGGGAGTATGAAGGACTATTGGGTCCACCTTGTGAAAGGATTTTAATATACAATAAATTAGGTACTATGTTAAGAGATCTTACAAAGGATTGCTAGGTCCACCTTGTTAGAGGATTTACCTGATGCACCTACTAGGATGAAATCAGTAGGATGATCCTTGTTCACAACTTCATTTTGCTGATGTAGATCCTTTGAAGATTGTAATCACCTAACTTTGATAGATGAGTCTTTTCTCTTCCCTTTATACTGCTTGGTACCTAGCTAATTAATCTTCTCTATCTTCTTCTTGTATTCCATATTTTCTTGTTCCACTTGCTTACTTCTCTCTCTAATGTTAGAAAAAATAATTCACCTTTCTTATATAGCCTTAAACAATATTATTACTCCAAGTTAGCTTCAAAATAAGAGGTGTCTTTGCAATAATCAAGTTACATCTTTAGGTTGGTTGAATGTTGATGTTTGGGTCACACTATGCACTCAGGTATTATGTTGATGCTTAGGCAATTCAATGAACTCAGATGATACTTTGGCACTTGGGTAACACTAGATGCTCGGTTGATACTATGCACTCGGGTGAACTATGATGTCTTGCTTGTATCAAATGCTTGGTTCACACCGAGAACTCGATGAACACTACTATCTTGGTTCATATAACTAAATCAATTTACACTGTGATGCATGTCCCATATGATGGTTCTCGGTTAATACTGGGAACTAGGATACTTGGTTACTCAGGCTAGATTGAATCATGTTGACTAAAGGAAAGCTTGGTTTTAGCATTAACTAACCTCCTTGAATGACTTAAGATATTTGTCACTAATTGACAATATGTCTTGCCATAGGGTCAACAATCTCCCCCTTTGGCATTAGTGAAAAAACACTTATCATGTTTAATTTTGTCATTAATCAAAAACTTCTTAATCAAAATTTCCAATAAAACCCCCCCTTTCCATATGATTGGGTTTGCAACTTGGTTTGAACTAAAAAAATTGTGGCTTGGGTGTAAGTGAATGAGTTTTGGTTTTTCAAAATTATTTTTGTTCATTTGTGCATCTACATTACACACACACACACACACACACACACATATGGTTCTTCTTGTATATTTTCCTATATATTTTTTCCCTTGTTTTTCTTATAAATGCCATAAGAATATCTTTACAAGGTTATAAAAAATGATTTGAGGAAATCATGATGCACTTTCAAAGAGATATAGTTTTATCCTAGTATTCTTATAATACCTTCAAAATATGAAGTTCAATTTGAATTTTTGTTGATATCTCCATCATGAGACTTGCAATGTGTCATGTACCAATGTCTTTGCATGTGCAAGATGTTTTTGTATTACACCCATTGAGGAATCATCATAATTTTTAGAATTTTTTAATGATGCCCTAATCTTGGCTTGTTCTCTAAGTAGTTCAGCCAATAAATCTATCAATAAATATGACCTTCACAAAATTATTTGAGGTGGTACTTGGGTCAAGTGCCAACTGACTAGCACTATTTTTCAAGTCTTCATCAATCTTGGCCAGTTTTTCCTTTATTTCCTTGGTGAAATTTGATGTATCACACAATTTTGCAAATAAAGAGACAATATTATTTACAAATCCTTCTAATGTAGCAATAAGAGTGGACAATTCCACTTGATCAATGACAATTTTCTTGGCTGCATTTTCCAAAAATTTATTCTCAAATTTTCTTTCTTCCCTTTGTAGAAGTTTTTTCTGACCATCTAAATCTTTATTAAATTTATGTACAATGTCAATCAATTTTTCAATGATATGGGCTTCATTATTTAGCTAAACTTGAATCACATCCAAAAATATGTTCTTTATGTCTTCAAGAACCTTTCTTCTATCCCTTTTTGCCTTGAGTTTCTATTGCTGAGCCCTTTTTCTCCATAGCTCACTCAAAATCTCCATTTGTTTAGTAGAGAGATTAGATTGATCCCAATTTGGAATCACAATCTCTTTATCAAGGTCAATCTCTTCTATAACCTTTTCTTTTTCTTTTCCCTTGGCACTTGGAGAAGGTATAATTTATTTTCCTTTACCTTCATCCTTCTTCTCTTCACCACTCAGTTGAATCTTTCTTTCTTCTTTATTTCCTTTGTAAATCATGTTCTCGTCCCTATTTGATTTCTACTCGATTATGTGTGGCCCAGAGGTAGTCACATTCTATTGCTCGGTTGCTTTGGGTGGATGCAAAAATTTATGTTTCCTTCTTTTTGATATCTGCTTTCTCTACACTTTTTGGAACAATGGCTTAGCTTGGAGTGGTATGAAGGGAAGCTATTACCTCAGCTTCCTAAATATCTAATTCTGATTCTAGAGTTGCATCTTTATCTTCCTTATTCTATTCCTCAAAAATAGTTTTCAACAATTTTTTGGTGGACTAAACAACTTCTTCTATTTTATTTGACAAAATTTGAAAATATTTGAATCTAGAAGTTTTTGAGTTTTCATGCTTGATCATGCCCTTCTTGACTTCTTATTTAGTAAAGTGTGGCATGACACTTTTCAATGTTTGTTATCTGATGTCTCTTTCTATTTTTACAACATTTGACCATCTTTGAGTTACTACCTTAAGTAAGTGTAAGAATTTTCCTAAGGTAATAATTCAATGCCAAGATCAAGAAGCTCAGTAGATAGCATGAGAGAGACAAATGAGAATCAAATGAGAATGGATATTAGATGATTGGATGAATATAGCATAGCCTTGTATATAAAGGAAATCAAGATGACTAGGAGTCATGCAAAGAGATAAGTATATCCATTAAGCACATGTCCACCAAGAGTGGATTATCCTCCATTGTGCATGAATGCATGTGCAACAATGAGAGGATAAGAATGAAAAGGTGTATCTCATAAAGAGATGTAGTATAAAACATGTGCTCAAATGGAGTGCAAACTCTTGTATTTTCTACATGACAACTCGTAGGAATATGTAAACTCCTAGGTGTCTACATGACAACTAATATGAATATGCATTATCCTAAGTAAACTTAAGTAAAGTGTAAATAGAAAATACTTGTTTACACCAACACCCCCATTTAAGTGCAACTTAGGGAAATGTACTTAAGTTCACAAAAGCTAGATAATAATGCAAGATGGGTCCTAGCTACTAGGCCATGTTAGGTACCCATGTACAATATGCAAGTGTAAATGATATGTAATGCAACCTCTCATAAAGTGGAGAAAGAGGGAAAACCACATGGGAAAAATCCCCCTCCAAAAAGAGAGATAATTACAATAAATAAAATGAGAGAGAAGAGGACCTCATGTAAGGAAAAGATCCCTTCCATAAGAAAGAAAAAAGAAGTCAAGTGACTCCCCCTACTGAAATATCACACACCCCCAAGAGATCACACAAATGGATATACTTGACTTTAGTGAAGTGTTTGGTGAAGATGTCTGCAACTTGCTCTATTATAGGACAATACCTCGACTCAATGACCTACTCGTATATTAGCTCTCTAATGTAGTGCATATGAACCTCAATGTGTTTGGTCTGCTAATGTTGAACTAGATGTTTTGAGATCTCAATAGCACTCTGATTATCACAATGAATGACTGTAGACTGTGGAAAGTTGAACCCAAACTCCTTTAGGATATGTCATAGCAATATAGCCTCCATAGTTGTAGTAACAACCCCATGATACTTAGCCTTAGTCAAAGAAAGAGCAATAGTATTTCGCTTCTTACTAAATGGGGCTAGAACCAAGATGAAACATGTAACCTAAAGTAGACTTGCAGGAATGAAGATCTCCTACATAATCTGAGTCTGTGTATCCAACCAACTGAAGTTCATTACCTATTTCATAGTGTATCCCATGTGAATGTGTACCCTATATGTAGTGCAAGATGTGTTTGATGGCCTTCCAATGAAGCTCATGTGGCTCTTGCATGAAGCAAGAAACTATGCCAACTGCAAAAGCTATGCTAGTTCATGTATGTATCAAGTAAATGAGATTCCAACTAACTATCTATACAATATAGCATCAACAAGTGGAGTGGAACACTTTTCCTCTAACTTAACACCTGAAAGAAAGGTAGTATGTGTAGGCTTACAATCTCTCATGCAAAAGCATGAAAGTAAATCAAGAGAATACTTGAGTTGAGAAAGTGTAATCCCAGCTAAAGGCTATGTGATCTCAATACCAAGGAAATAATGAACTAAACCCAAGTCTATCATAGCAAATTTGTCCTACAAAGAAGTCTTGACACTAGCAATGATGGATGAAGTACTTCCTATAATGATCAAGTCATCTACATAAGGCATGAGTATCAAGTGTGAGTCATCCCTCTGAATAATGTAGACATTTGAATCTGAGTGACACCTGGTGAACCCTGCTGAGAGTAGGAAGGAATCCATCTTGGCATACCAAGCCCTAGGAGTTTGCTTAAGGCCATAGATAGACATCCTCAGCCTAAAAACCATAGCAGAGTCTTGTATGAATTCCTAAGGTTGCTTCATATAGATTTCTTCATGAAGATCCCCATTGAGGAAAGCACTCTTCACATCCATCTGATGTACAACCCAACCATGAGCAACAGCAATAGCTAGTGTCAAAGGAATAGAGTTAATCTTAGCTACTGGTACAAAGGTCTTAGTATAGTCAATACCAAGAACTTGTAAGAAACCTTTAGCAACAAGTCTAGCCTTAGACTTATCCGCACTTCTATCCACTACAAACTTGGTCTGATAGATCCACTTACATTGAACCAACTTTCTTCCCTTAGGAAGAGGAACCAAGTCCCAAGTGTTGTTTTTCATTAAAGAGTTATATTCTTCCTCCATGGCCTTGCCCCATTTAGGAACCCTTGATGCTTCCTTAAATGACTGTGGATCAAAAGAAATGGCAATATATGCTTGTGGAAATGATTTGTGTTGTGCCCTTGACCTCCTAGTATCTGAAGGATTCCCCACCAATGAACCTATTGAATCAAGTGTTTGTTGTGCCCAACCAGGTCTAGTGGAAGAAGAAGAAGGAATATCCTCAACTATTTGTGGACCCTACGAAGTTAGTGTCTTGCGAGTAAAATTTGAAAGAATATCATCTTCCAAGTCACTATCATCACTATCATCACTTTCCATGAAGGAGAAAGGAAGAGTTGAAGGAGCCAAACTTGGACAAGTTTCTTCAAAGTGAACACTGCTCTCAAAGAAAATTTCATGTGTCTCTGAATCCATGAGTTTGTATGTCTTAAGATGGTTAGGATATCCAACAAATATACAAGGTTTACTTTGAGGTTCCAATGCCTTCTTTTTTTGTGGAGGTATCCTTGCCCATGTTGGACAACCAAAAACTTTAAAGTGTTTTACACTTGATTTTCTTCCACACCAAGCCTCAAAAGGTGTAATTCTATCCAAGGCCTTATGGGGACTTCTATTTTGGATGTAATTGGCACAACACATAACTTCTACCCAAAAAAATTGATCTAGAGACTTATGTTGTAGCATACAAGTGGTCATCTCCTTAAGGGTTCTATTCTTCCTTTCACCAACACCATTTTGTTGTGGAGTGTATGCAACTGAATGGTGAAGATCAATACCCTCATGAGTACAAAAGTACCAAGAAAAATAGTAGCTCTCTAAGACTTCCCCTTGTCAAACTTCTCTTTGGGATGCTTTCCTATACATGCACCCTCTGAATACTTGACTTGAGGTAGACCTATGACCATATCCTTGTTGCTAGTTTTTTGAAGATGGTGGTAATTGAGATGTCCAAACCTCTCATGCCATAGTTTACTTTTTGAATTTGAGTGATTCAATAGGCAAGGGAAGTGGACTTAGGCACAAAATGAGAAAAAGAATAAAGTCTTGTATCATGATTAGCCTTTCCAATTGCCACCATAGAATCATCCTTTAGACTTTTCACCACAACCAAATCAGGAAGGAACTCCACTTTGTTTCCACATCCATAGTGAATGATTTGGTAGATTGAAAGGAAGTTGGTGCTAAGATTGGGAACATGAAGAACATCCCTGAAAACTCCATTGTCCAATTGAACATTCCCTTTTCCTTCAACTCCCACTTATGTGTCATTTCCCACATAGATGTAAGGTACACGTGATGGTTTCAAAGAGGAAAAATTCTCCCTTGAAGTACCCATATGATGTGTAGCTCCTGAATCAAGAACCCATTCCTTGGAATTGTTTATACTTGCTACCAAAGTTTGTCCCTTACCTCTTGAAGTGGATGAAGATCTCTTATCCTTATAGGCATTTGGCACATCAATTTTATTTTTCCTCATTATGTTTAGCAACTCATCAATTTTTTTATCCTTACACTCATGTTCATCATGACCATTCTTCTTACAATAGGCACAAGTTTCTTCTCCCTTTTGTTGAAATTGTTCCCCTTCTTATTATTGTTGGAAAAAAAATTTCCTTGTTGTGAGGAAGATTCTTGTGTGGAGGAAGATTGTTGTGTGTCATCTTGTGGCTTAGCCTTTCACTGATTTTGCTTCTGGTTGGAATTTTTACCAACTTGATTCCCTCGATTCCCCTTATTAGCCACCAAGGCTTTGGATTTGGAAGACTGAAGAATTCTTGTACTCACTAACTTTTCATGTTCTAAGACCAAAATTCCTGAAAATGGCTTAAATGAAGGCTTAGTCAAGGCACTTCCCATTGTTAACTTGTGAGTATTATAACTTGAAACAAAAGTTGCATATTTAGGAGGAAGATGAGTCATCACATGTTTGATCAACTTTCCATCCTTGATGGGTTCACTACAATCCTTAAGTTGTGCCGTATACATATCTACTTGGGTAAGATAATATTTAAAGATATCAAAATTCCTAGGATCCAATTTGAGAAGATTTTCCTCAATGGTGTAGGCCATATCTTCATCTACTATCCCATACAATGCTTCAAGTTTAACCCAAACTTCTATTGGATTGGTAATGTTCCTAATGTGATATTTGATAGGATCTGAGATATTCTTTAGCAAGGTTCCTAAGGCCATCTTTTGTTTTGATTCCTAGTCTTCTTTACGAGACTCATTAGCATCATCATCAAGTTTCTTTGTAGCAATAGTTACATAACTTAGTAAACCTTTTTCAACTAATGGTTCCTTTATCTTTTCTTTTCAAGTAGCATAATTATGTGGTGTTAATTTAGAAAAAGAACCCATAATGCAAAAGAAAGAGCACAATATTAAAAGGAGATGGAAGAACACAAGACACACCACCCCTTTCACTCAATCAAAAAATCCCCACCCCCCAAAAAAAGATGATTTGGCACTTTATATTTAGTGTAGGTACAATAGACACTTGCCAATTTTGGGCCAAAGTGGAACTTTGATTTTTGATATTTACAACTAAAAATATGAAGCTATATATGACTCAACAAGATAAGACACAGGACCTCTCAAGGATCTAATTAATTACAAGGGCCAAAATAGGCCAAAAAATTACTAAATGTTGAAAGTACTGTCTACTCAGAATTACTCCAAATTGATACTAGATCTGGAAAGTAGACAAAAAATTATGCACTTTCAAAAAAATAGCACCTAAATATGTGTCTAGATGAGCTCGAACAAAGCTTCTAAAGTTGTAAAAATTGGGATTGGCAATTTTCAGAAAAATTTAGGAATAGAGATCACAAACAACTTGTACCAAGGTGGAGATCACAAAATTCTACCCCAAAACAAAAAAAATGCTCGAAAAAAGGAGTCTATATGAGGGAGATATCGTTGTTTGAAAATCATCTCTGTAATTATTTTTCTTGAATCACCATCGTCACACCTCCAAAAATAAAATGACTTTAGATTTTACCTCAAACGTTCGATTTTGATGAAATAAAAATTGATTTTGGAGTTTTTTGACCTTCTAAATGTGATACCAACATCTGATTTGCATCAGCAAGCTCCAATCTAGACCTGCAAAAAGAAAAACTCTCCAATGGCTATGCAATGAAACTCTTATGGCTCTGATACCATGTAAGAATTTTCCTAAGGCAATAATTCAATGCCAAGATCAAGAAGCTCAATAGATAGCACAAGAGAGACAAATGAGAATCAATGAGAATGGATATTAGATGATCGGATGAATACATCATAGAAGAGCCTTTTATATAAAGGCAATCAAGATGACAAGGAGTCATGCAAAGAGATAAGCATACCCATTAAGCACATGTCCACCAAAAGTGGATTATCCTCCATTGTGCATGAATGTACGTGCAACAATGAGAGGATAATAATGTAAAGGTGTATCTCATAAAGAGATGTAGTAGATAACATGTGTCAATTGGGGTGCAAACGACTATATTGTCTACATGACAACTCATATGAATATGCAAACTCCTAGGTGTCTACATGACAACTAATATGAATATGCATTATGCTAAGTAAACTTAAGTAAATTGTAAATAGTAAATACTTATTTACACCAACAACAAGGCTTCTAGAGCTTGGATTTTTAATTCATTAGGATCATATATCCATCTTTCCATCTTCTCGACCAAAGCATCCTCAATCTAGTGATTCTCCTCTATACTCCTAGATTCATATATGATATATTTGAATCTAGCCATGCCACTTCCTTCCTTCAATCTCTTCAATTATTTCTCAAAGGAGAGTGGGGGATTCTTCAGTTGGATGATAGGTGTATTTTCTTCTTCCTCTTCATCACCATCCTTCTGAAGCTTCAATTCCCTTCATGGATTCTTGGCAGTGAACATAGGGGTAGACACCTTTTTAGGTGTAGCTTTCTTTGGTAAGGACTTGATCACTTTTCCCTTCGTCTTAGGACATTCTTCCTCCTATTCTTCATCATCCTCTCCTTTTCCCTTAGTGATTATAAGAGGTTCTTTCTTCTTATCAAGATTCTTCTAAATGGCTTCCATTATTTTCTTTCCTCTCTTTAGAATTTGAGGAATCTCTATTTCTAGAGATATTCTGGTCTTTTCCTCTTTATAAGTACTGAAATATATAGCCTTAGGATCCACTGGCTCATTTAGTAGAGCCTTAATGATATCCTTGGTATCACCAATATTTACTTCATAGCCTAATGGCTTTACCCTTGAAATCCTAGGCTTGACTACTTTAATGTGAGCATTATCATAGTCAAGTAGGAAGAAAATATCTTGTTCATATTGCTCAACCAATTGTTGAGGAATCCTATATTTGTTTTGCATTCTTTCCTTAAGATTCTAAAAATACGTATCCATAATTCCATCAAAGTTTTCTCCTAAATCATTGACGAAATATATGATAGGTCTATCCTTTCTCTAGACCATATTACCCTTATAAGTAGTTGTCTTACCAGCAAAATAACAGGTTTAACATTAGCGACAAATCAATGATTGAAACACGTAGTCTTCTTCAACAATCTCCCTCTTTCAATCTCCCTCAACAATGATCTTTTCAATCTAATCTCAACAATCTCCCTCTTTGGCATTGATGGAAAACCAAACTGATCAACCAAATTAACCAAATGGTAAACACCTTGTTCAACCAAACTGACTAGGTTAAAATAGTAAGACAATACCAAAAAGAAAATAATTTCTTGTATTGAAATCTCTCCCTCTATCAGCAACTTCCATCTTCTAAATAGGTTACAAAATGCTTTCTTATAACTCCCTCTTACTATATCTCCCTCTTAAAAGGTAGATGTTAGAATATCTCTTTCTTTGCTCTCTTCATCAACAATTGTCTCCTTCAACAATTATCTCCTTCTTAGGATTAGTAAACTCTCCCTTTTTGACAACAATGTTCTCCTAATATAATCTCTCCCTCTTGATAATCAATCTCTCTTGATCAGTAAAACTCTCCCTCTTTGACAACAATGCCAAAGACTTGTCATCTTTAACATGGCAGATATAAACTTTTTCAGTTTCTTCAATTTCTCCCTCTATCACCTTGCTTGTGACTAATTTGAAGTTTTAATTCTTTTATTACTTTAGGTAGCTCCTAAAGTAAGATCCTCTACATCAATGTGTAACATATGAACATCAACTTGTTTGATGCAAGACACTCCTCTTGTTACTTAGATAGCCTTAGATAGGGGTATCACCCCTAGTTTACCTCTTAGATACTCATGAGTATCCTTAGGTAATGCTCTTGTGAAGATATCATAAATTTGTTCCTTTGTGTTGACATATTCCATCGTCACCTCTTTATCTTGAACTAACTCTCTCAAGAAATGATACTTGATTGCAATGTGCTTAGTCTTTGTGTGCATCACAAGATTCTTTGATATATTGATAGCACTTGTATTATCACAATAAAGTATCACTCGTTCTTTGATTTCTTCCTTCATACCTTTGAGTAGTTGTTTAATCCATATAATTTTTATACAATTTATAGCAACAACAACATATTCAACTTCAATAGTAGATTGTGAAGTGCAATTTTGTTTCTTGCTAGTCCATGTAACTAGTCTCTTGCCTAAGAAAAATGCTCCTCCATTGGTTTTCTTTTTTCTTTCATCAGTGTTTCTATCCCAATTAGCATCAGTGTAAGCTTTTAATTCAAATTTTTCATTATTCTTATAGTATAGACCAAACTCTTCTATTCCTTTTAGATATTTCATTATTCTCTTTACAACCATCAAATGATTCTCCCTAGGATTAGTAGAGAATCTTGCAACTATCCCTACAAATAATGCAATATTAGGTCTTCTATGTATTACATATTGCAAATTTTCAATCATACACCTATACAATTTTTGATTCACCTCAATTGAATCATCATTCTTTGACAACTTGTGTCTTGTTATCATAGGCGTACTTACTAGTTTGGAATCCTCCAATCCAAAAAATTTCAATATTTCCTTGACATACTTTGACTAAGTGATGTATATACCATATTTTATTTGATATACTTGCAAACCTACAAAAAAAATGATCTTTCCAAACGTAGACATCTCAAATTCTTGCTTCATTTGATTTGCAAAATCCTTACTTAAAGCATTTTGACCTCCAAATATGATATCATCAAAAAATATCTCAGACAACAAAATATATTTTCCTTTCTCTGCCTTCATGTATAGATAGTTTTTATCATCAATCCTTTCAAATCCAATCTTCACAAGATAATTATGAAGTCTCTCATACCATGCTCTTGGTGCTTGTTTCAAACCATATAGAGCCTTGTGTAGTCTACATACCATGTTCTTATTGTTAACATCAACAAAACCTTTTGGCTATTATATGTAAACTTCTTACTCTAATATGTCATTCAAAAATATAGATTTAACATTCATTTGATAAACTTTGAAACCTTTGTATGCAAAATAAGCAAGTAAACTTCTTGCTCCTTCCAATCTAGCAACAAGAGTGAATGTCTCTCCATAGTCAATTCATTCTTCTTGTGCATATCCCTTGCACACTAGTCTTGCTTTGTTCCTTGTGTCTTCACCATTTTCATATAGCTTGTTTCTAAATACCCACTTGGTACCAATCATATTTTTGCCTTCTAATCTATGAACTAGAGTCCATGTTTTATTTTTCTCAATTTGTTCAATCTCTTCTTCCATGGCTTTACTCTAGTCAATATCTTCTAATGCATCTCTTATTAATTTTGGTTCTATCATACTCAACAAATATGTATCATTTCTCAATTTGTTTCTTTTCATTGGTCTAGCATCTTTATCTCCGATGACTTGAGCAACAAAATGATGTCTTTTGACATACTTAGACAATCTTGGTTCAACTCTTGTTTCTTCATTTTGTCTTTCAACTTCAAAGTCATTGTGTACATCTCTATCAGGTAGCTTAGCATCTCTTTCATGTACATTAATCTTAGAATCAGAATGTGCATCCACTTCATTATGTAACTCGACATCTGTATGTAGCTCAGTTCTTGAATGTAACTTGGCATTCATAGGGTGTGACTTGGCAGTCTCTAAAACTTGATATTGATTTGTAGCTTGATTTGTACCATCTTCATCAATAGGCATACCTTCATAAAAGTATACAAATGATTTTTATTCTTCTAGTTCTTTCATATGTTTAGCCTCATATACCTTTGTATATTCATCAAAGTTCACATTTGCACTTTCCACAATTTGTTTAGTGTTAGTATTTAAACACTTATAAGCTTTACTTCTTGTGGAGTATCCTAGGAATATACCTTCTTCACCTTTTACATCAAGGTTACCATTCCTAACCTCTTTAAGAATGTAACATTTACTTCCAAATACCTTAAAATATTTTACATTGGGTGAGTATCCATACCATAGTTCAAAAGGTGTTGACTGAGTACCTTTCTTGATTTGCACATAGTTCAAGGTATAGACAATTGTACTTATAGCTTCTCTCTATTATTTCAAAGCAACATTCTCCATCACAAGTGTTCTAGAAAAGTCCATTGTAGATTTGTTCCTCCTTTTAGCAATTCCATTTTATGGAGGTGTTCTAGGGGCAGATGTCTATCTTTTGATTCCTCTATCATTATAGAACATTTCAAACTCATTTGATGTGAATTCTTCTCCTCTGTCAGATCTCAAACACTTCAGAATTTTACTTGTTTCTTTCTCAACTCTTGCTAGGTACCACTTAAACATTTGGAAAGCATCAGATTTATGTTTCAAAAACATAATTGTCATCATCATAGAATAGTCATCAACAAATAACATAATGTAATTATCTCCTTTGTAGCTTTACATATCAATTGGTCCACACAAGTTAGTATGATCAATCTCTAGTATTCTTAAAACTTGACTTTGTCATTTTTCCTAACTGACATTGTTTGCACATGACAGTATCAAGCTTCTTCAACTAAGGAAAACCTCTAACTTTCTTCATGTTACTGACACTAACCAAGTTATCAAAATTAACATGACATAACCTATTGTGCCATAGCCATACATCATCAAATTTTACAACAAGACAAGTAGCATCCTCTATATCAAGATAGAATGGATTATTTCTATTTTGATCTCCCTTTCCAAATAGTTTCCCATTTGTGTTATATGTCTTAGCAATCTTGTTTTCAAACTCAACCTTGCATCCCAAATTATTTAGTTGTGACACACTCAAAAAATTATAGTTAAGTCCTTCAACATAGTAAGCATTGTCACATAAAATATTATCTATGAGTTTGATAGAACCTTTTCCTTTTATCAAACATGGTGCATCATTACCAAATCTTACACTATTTCTATCATAACAATTCAGGGTAATGAACTTACTTTTGTCTCTAGTCACGTGATGTGAACACCTACTGTCAATGATCCATCTATCATTCTTGTTCACACAAGTCACAATTGCAATTGCCTCATCTTCATCAAATTCATTCTTCATTGCAACACCACTTCATCATCATGTTCATCAGATTCTTCTTTTGTTTCCTCTTCAACAATGTAGCAAGACTTCTTGCCTTTGTCTTTGTAACCTTTGTTGTCTTCATCTCTTCTACTCTTGTACTTGTCACCACCTCTGTAGTTCTTCTTCTTTAGACATCTAGCAACAATATGACCAACCTCATTGCAATTGAAACAAATGATGGGTAACTTACCTTTGAAATTGCCTTTACCTTTGTGGAATCTTCTTGCCAATAGTGCTTCAAGTTGTTCAACATACTCCTCATATGTATCACTGTCACCAGACACATACTTCTTCTTTTTCTTCTTCTTGTTCTCATCAGGTTCCTTCAATGATACCTTTAGCTTTGAAGGAAGATTCAATCTTTTCAAGTTTGTAATTATCAAAGTTAGATAGCTCAAAAGCAGCGAGTCTACCTACAAGACCTTCAAGTGATAGTTTATTCCTTGGTATGCATCTCAGTTCTTGAATTGCAGAAACTCTAATAGCATATATAGGCAATAATTTCCTTAAAACTTTTCTTAGTACAGTATCATCATCTATATTACTAGTAGCTCTTCTTATTGCATTACAACTTCTTTTATCCTTTCAACATATTGAGAAATATTCTCACCTTCATCCGTTCTCATATCATCAAACTTACCTTTGAGACATTCAACTTTGTCTCTTAGAACATTTGCATCTCCTCCATAGAGTGGTTGGTGTGTCCCACATTTTCTTTGCACTGTCAAGACCTTTGATAGCATCAAATTCGACATAACTTAGGGCAGAAGCAATCTTTAGCATTGTCTAGTTGTGTTCTTTCTTCTTCATATCCTTAGTAGTAAGGGCACTGATAGGATCAACATGCTCCACTAAAATGGTAGATTGTGCATGATCTCCAAGTCCTCCAAGGTGTAGCTTCATTAAAATTTTCCATGTAGGAAAGTTATCTCTATTGAGCTTGAGTACTTCTCTTTTTGACATTTTGATCTTTGTGCTTCAAGTACCTTCAAACTAGTCCTCTTAAGTAGATGGATCTAATACCAATTGTTGAAATACTTTAGAATAACTAGAGGTGGGGTGAATCAATTATCCAAGGTCCAGATGTATAAATAAAAAATTTCACAGCTTAGTGAACCCATAAAACATTATTCATCATGCATGCATCCATAAGATTATACAATCACTTAAAACTTGTAGGTTACTGTCAAATCAACTTTGCAGAAATATAAAGCATGAAACATAACAGATTCATCAACAAACTTGATACAGTGATTTACGTGGAAACCCAATTTGGGAAAAACCACTAGTAACATGCTACTCTTTTCACTCTTCTGAAGTGATGCCCTATGAAAGGCCAACCCTATTAAAGGTTACAATACACACTGTTAAATGTGACCCTGTTAAAGGATTTCAATCACCCTATTAGGAGTGAGCCTTGTTAAAGGACTTTAGACCATTCACTTGGAATGTCAACCAATTAAAGGATTTACAAATGATTGTTAGGTCAACCTTAATCCAAAGGATTTACCCTAGACTGATACATTTGTTACAAAGTAATAGTAAGGCTTTGATCTGATACAACTTACAACTTCATTTGTAGATTACAGATCACTATTTAGTCCTCAATTTTTCTTGGCCTTCATACTTTGTAGTTTTGATAGCTTTTTCACCCTTTAAGCATTCATCTCCTTAAGCCTTATTGCTTAACATGTCATGTTGACTCTTCTTTTAGGTCACCAAATAAAGTAAAACCCTTGACTTCTTGTCTCCCTTAGGTTCTCGCACATGAAAAACTTGCTTCATGACTAGCCATTCCTATAAATAGAAAATTAAAATATTTTTCCGCTCATTCTCCATTATCCAATTTAAGGTTTGGATGGATCAAGTAGGATACAATGTATCTACCCCACATTCCATATCTCTTCTAGAAACTTCATCTAGAATCCACTTTGTATTCACCTAAAAATGATTTATCTTGAATTTTGTGCCACCAGCTCATCAACCTTATCTTCCACCTAGTTCACATAATTCATAAAAACAAACTTGTTGGCTCAGACCCAGTGAATTCATGATCTTTTGAATAATGCAGCAGCTCAGCATTATCAAGCTTTTGATGCTTAACACATATTGCATTGCTCGGCATCCACTATGAAATTACTCTACACAAACTAAAGTTTACTAGTGCTTGGCATCAACTAAACTTTACTCGGTATCCACTATTCTGCTTAGCATACGCTAGAATGAACTTTTACTTGGCTCCAACTAATTTTTTGCTTGGCTTGCACTAGCTTTGCTCGGCACCTACTATCCACTCGGTCAAGCTTGGTAAACAAACTTTGTGTAACTTGTTCTTCTAAACTTTCTTAGTGTAACCAACCTTTGTAACCTTAAGTAGATTATAAATACATCATGTTATCACTATCTTAACCAATTCTTGTACTTCATTACATAATCATAATTGAACCTTTCCTCTAGGTGTTATTATTACATCTTTTGATCAAATCCTCTTCATCAATCAAATTGATAGTACTTAAATCTTATAAGTAGTTGTCTTACCAACAAATAGTAGGCTTGACATAAGTGACAAATCAATGATTGAAACACATATTATTCTTCAACAATCTCCCTCAATAATGATCTTTTCAATCTGATCTCAATAGATGCTTCACTCAATTCATTGGTTTGGATTACAATAGCTTCATTTTCTTGCCTTGTGTTTTTCTCTAATTTCCTTACCCATTTTTGATTCATCTGAGTTTTGATCTCTTCAATCTTTATTTTCTCTTTGTTTTCTTCACTATACTTTGTTGTATCTCAATTCATATAGTTTCTTACAAAATGACCAACCTTTTTTCATACATAACATCTCACATTAGTATGTCTTTTCCTGAAGTGATTTCTTACAAAATTCACTCCAATGTGGTTTTATTCTCCACATAGATGACATCTTCCCCATGTGTTGTAGTCCCAACAATAAATGCTCGTTGTCTAGTTCCATTGTGTTGATTCCATTTATTTGATCTGCACTTAGATGATTTCTGATCATGCTTGTGACATGTGAAATAATTTCCTTCAAACTTTGATTTGGTTATGCATTCATTTTCCTTATGTCCATATTTGTTACAATTATAGAAATAAACTTTGAACATGGGTTGCATAGTATTACTCTAACAAATGTTTGATGTATGGCCTACTTTTTCACAATTGTTACATGTAGGCCTCTTATTCTTTTGTGCTTCTTGTTGTGATGATTCTCCTTGATCAATATACCCTAAGCCAGTAGCACCTTTAGGTCTATTTAGAGTTTGTTCATATAATTGTTTCACACTTTCTTGTGATCTCCACCTTCTTTCATTAAGTTGCTTTCATCTCTTAGATCATTCTTGAGTCTGTCATTCTCTATTCTTAGATTGGCGATTTAATTATTTGCATTATCTATCTAATTTTCCATGTTTGGTTGATGTTATGATAGTTGTCAATGATTTCATTGGTCTTTTCTTCAAATCTTGTTGCAAGTAATATTTTATCTTAATTTTTCATTTATTTGTCATTCACTACTTTTTTCTTTTGTTCTATGACTTCACATAGCCTAACTGAGTGACTTTCTTGTTATGTTTTCAATTGCCTTACTTCTTCTTGTAGAATGGTATTCCTTCCTAATAGATATTCTATAGTTGCATCTACTTCTTCTGAATTTCTTTTATTGCAAAGGTCTTTTATTCTTTCTTGTATGTTTAGATTTCCATTCATTTTCATAAATAACTCGTTTCTTCTTTTTAGAGAATGAGTGGTTGCTCCTTGAGTTTTTTGACTTGTTGCATAGCCATTTATAGATCTAGTTTGTCATTCTTAATAATTTTCTCTAACTTATACACTTCCATTTCCTCAAATCTTGACTCTCAACCTATTAAGTCTTTGATAGGAGTACCTTCTTTCATACCAATTTTTGGAAATGAAATGACAAATAGGTGCATGGAATGGGCAGGTGGGAAGTGAATTAGGAACCACTTAAAATTGTTTGCATCGAATACTTTTGCTTTTCTTTATTAGATTATCTAGTTTACTATCATGCATGGAACATAAAGAAATAAAAAAATCAACACCATAACACTTTGAAACAATATTTGGTAACCCATAAACCCTCCAAGGAGAAAGTAAAATTGGGGTGTAGATGACACACAAGGCTTCACTACTGCAGTAATAAATTTGGCCTTTTAGGGCTTACAATTGATCACTTCTGGTGATCTACTCTATTAGGAGTATGAAGGACTATTAGGTCCACCTTGTGGAAGGATTTTATAATACAAAAAAGGATGTACTTTGTTAAGAGATCTTACAAAGGATTGATAGGTCCACCTTGTTAGAGGATTTACCTAATGCACCTATTAGGATGCAATTAATAGGATGATCCTTGTTTGCAGCTTGAATTTTCTAATATAGATCCTTTGAAGATTGTAATCGCCTAACTATGATAAATGAGGCTTTGCTCTACCCTTTATACTAGTTGGTAGCCAATAAATTAATCTACTTTATCTTCTTCTTGTATTCCATATTTGCTTGCTCCACTTGCTTACTTCTCTCTCTCTAATGTTAGACAAAACAATTCACCTTTCTTATATATCCATAAAACAATATTATTATTCCAAGTCGGCTTCAAAACAAGAGGTGCCTTTACAATACTCAAGTTACATCTTCAATTTAGTTGAATGTTGATGCTCAAGTCATAGTGTGCACTCAAGTGTTATGTTGATGCTTTGGAAACTCAATGAACTTGGGTGATACTCTAGCACTTGGGTAACATTGGATGCTTGAGTGATATTATGCACTTGGGTGACACTGTGATGCCTTGTTTGTACTGGATGCTCAATTCACACTAAGAACTTGGTGAACACTACTAGCTTGATTGACATAGCTGACTAAGTTTACACTGTGATATTTTTCCCATATGATGGTTCTTGATTAATACTAGGAACTAGGATACTTGGTTACTTGGGTTGTACTAAAACATGTTGATTGAAGGAAAGCTCAATTGCAATATTAATCAACCTCCTTGAATAACTTAAGTGTTTTGTCACTAAATGACAATATGTCTTGCCATAGGGTCAACACTAATTGATAGTATGTCCAATTCCCTTCCTCTGTAATCAGCAATAGTTAGCTCAAGGCTGGGCCTAGGAGGCTCTTGAGGATTTCCTTCTTCCAAATTTTTAATAGTGATAAAAACTCCCCCTTGGGATCCTAATTACTCCATTTGCTCCTTAGTGAGATTTTCATCTCCTACATGCAATGGGGATTGAGTGGGTGATTATTTTTCTATTTGGGATACTTGTTTTTCCTCTATCTTTTGCCTCTTGGGCATTGGCTCTTCAAGCCTCTCTTCCAAAATAGTACTAGTTGATCCAATTATTTGTTTACCCTTGTCAACTATAGGTTCTTTATTCTTAATGATATTATAGCTATACCTCCTCTAAATAACCTGTTGTCCTAATCCTACTATAGGGGTAAAAGATAATTTTTTCATCATTCTCGGGGCTTGTCAGGATAATAATTGATAAAAAAAAATCTTCTTCTCATTCATGGCCTCCATGATCTCTAGAAAAGTGATCATCAACTTATTCAACTTATCTGCCTTTGTCTTTACATCTTTTAAAGGTTTATAATCTTTGTCAAAACAATTACTAAAACCTTGGAATAAACTCTCCATTTCTCTTTTTTGATCTCTTGCTCTTGAAGAGAGAATTCATTTCTTATTATATCTTCACAAAAGTGGGGTTGATGTTTTTTAGCACTAGTCTTAGCCCTCTATCTAACTATTTGAAAAAATCCTTCACTATCATTGAAACGATCATGAGAGATAGCCATTTTGTATGGGTCTAAGAATTTATACAGAAACACCCAACCACCTTTTGTGATTATGAACTGATTGGAAACTATACAAGATGGGAAAATAGAGCCCCTAGACTAAACATTCAATTATGCTTCCTCCAAACCACCTATCTGCCATAACATTTTAGCTATTCCCACCTTAAGAGGTACTTGGTAGGGAAGTACATGTGGAGTTCCTTGGAATCCATATACTCTCAATACTGTTGACAAAGGGTATGGTATGATACCTGCCCAATTATGGGAAACCTTCAAACCAATAGGGTTATTCATAGGCCTGATGAAGTCTAGCAATGCCTTAGGTATCCAAGGATTATCCTTTAATAGCAGGCTCCTCAGCCTAGATGCAAAGTATCTATTAAATCTCACCAAACTGGCCTTCTCTGCATCCCAGGTAATATCTACACTCCATAATTGGATTTTTAGAGACTCTCCCTCATATTCTTAGTTCAATACCATTTCCTTTTCAAAGAAGGTAACACCTTTATACAAGAACATATGCATCAATAAAGAATAGTAGCCAAAGGTTTTCACAATTTTGCCCTTTGCAATTCCAATTAGACCTATGTGAATTTCTTTTGTTAGATAGGATGCCAAATCAAAAATAATATCCACACCAAAGGAAGAGATCTGTGTCATCATATACATGAACTTTATTGGCATAAACTCTTGTTCATCTTCACCAAAGACCTTGCACAAAGTCATGTAGATGTCTATGGCCCTAGAATTGAAAAATTGCTTCTTGAAAGGCTCTTTAATTGATGTTGTAACAAAGGTCAAATTACCAATTGTGGCCAAGTGTCCTCTTAGTGCCCCTTACCTAACCTGATCTTTATGAGACAAGTACTCTTTTTCCAATCCCTGAAAATCAATGACCTCATGATAGTCTGTGGTTGGCTCCATTCCAAAAACTTAAATTTTTTCTGCGATGATTTCATTAAACATTCCCCATCTATTCTCCTCACCATCCTAGCTATTGGGTAATAATTTAGGGCTATAGTTGTGAGAAGGTCTAAATTCATGAAAACCCTAGGAACTACTAACTTACCTAAATAAAAATTCCAAATATTCCCATGGCGAGCAAAAAATTTCCTCTATGAGAACCATTTCTTAAACAATTAGAGCCTCATTTTTGAAGTTATGGCATCCCTAGTCCAATTTCCCTTATCAAACAAACCATCTACAATTTAGAGTCTAGGGTTTATAGGAACTATTTTCTTTATTTGGGCTGATTAATTTTTAGATTCACTCAATTGTTCTAGGAAATCATCATGGATATTTCTACTAGCATAGTCTACCTTCCCAAAGAAACCCTTTTTGGAGGCATATTGGATAATAGTGAAGATAAACCAAAATTATTTGAATTATATGCGGACTGAGATACTTACTTGGTTTTCTTATTTCTTCTCTGAATGTTACAATGACTCGTTGATATAGAGATTTTTTTACGATCCAACCAAGCAAGAAAATAGGCTCTTCAACAAGTTTTGGCTCTCAGAAAATTAGAAATACATTTACATGAAGAAATTCTTTAACTTTCTACACTATATTCATTGTTGTATTTCACACGAGGAGCTTTAATTCTCATAAATGGATCGCAGAGAAATAGAGTGGTGTTACCCTTCAAATTTGTAAACAAGCCATTGATTTTTGAAAAAGTTGACAATTAAGGAATAAAACATTTTATGACTTGGCTTCAACCTTCCTAGTTGGCAGTCAATCCAATTGAATCATTCCATGTGAACTTTTTCCTTCCTTGGTGGCAACTTGCATAGAACCCATTTACACCTCCAAAAATGTGTCATGTTCTCGCTATGTCATCAAGGATAAAAGTAGAGCAACTTTCATTGGCGATAAAGCAACCACTGTTGATCAACCTTGCATTAGATGGTAGAACACATGATAATTACATTATACACAATGTGGGCCTATGACACTTCCTTCAGGTTGCTATGTCACCAAGGGTAAAGATCTTGCAACTTCTTTTGGTGACAAAGCGACCACTATCGATCATGAGAAGATCTGATAGTGTGGACCAATGTCTTATTTCCTTTAAAATAAATCCCTCATGGCACTTGGAATCTAACATCTGGACAATTATCTAATGACATGGAACTCATGGTGCCTTTCACAAGGGTTGGTCACATCACATATCCACGTGGTGGGTTGTCACTATGTCGCCAAGGATAAAACCTTGTGGCTTCTTTGGGCGACAAAGTGACAACCCTTAAGGAAGATCAAGGGTTATCATTATTCAAAAGAAAATTCAAACAAAAACATAACTCGTAGAATATTTAAGTGAAAGCTTGGGTTTAAATTATTTTGGAGACTTAGGAAATGTTAGTCGATAATGTAAACAACTTTTTAAAAGGTACCTGGGAAGAAATAAAAGGGGTATTTGAATTATTTTTCCTGTGCATTCCTATGTATTTTGAAAGGGCATGCTATGTAAACATAATCCAAAGGCTTTCTAGGAAAACACTTAGTGAAAAAAAAATTAGGGTTCTTCTAGGGGTAGAAAATTAAAACACAAAACCCTAATTTTCATAAAGGGAACAAGAACATTCACTTAGAGATGCATTAGGATAAAATTTAAGTGAAAACTAGACTAACATATTTTATCACTGTGAAAAGCCTAGACACACAAAAAAGGTCTACAAGAGAAAAAAATGGTTAGTCCATTTTTACTCCCAAGTTTTATCAATATTGTTACTCCCAGGTTTGATCCATACTTGCAACAAGTATGACCACCAAGTTCACAAATACATATCTAAGTTCACCTAGTCCCCTAATAAGTATGCATTTAATGGTTACTACTATACTTGCAACAAGTTTGGACACAAGTGACAAGAATGCAAATCATAGATGAAGTTTAAAAGGACATTGAGAAATAAATGTAATAAAATCAATTGGAATTATAGTACATGGTATTCTTGCTAGAAAGTATGGTCATATTGTTGCTAATTGCATGGGATTTCAATTTGGAGGTAGATCTAGTAATTGGAGGAACTTTGGTATGACATGTTATCATTGCCACAAGGTGAGTCACTTAAGAAAGAACTGTAGATACCGAGTGTTAGAGAAAAAAGAGGAAAATACAAAAGAAAAAGGAAAAGTCAATGTCGATGAAATATGTGAACAGATGAATAAGTCATGGAGGAAGAAGAAAAAAGAGAATGAGACATCTATTGGAAACTTACAATTGGAACAATTGTTATCTTTTCATTGATGTCAAATCTATTGATAAGACATATTGCTACCTAATCTAAATGTCATATCTATTTGATTGATGAAGAGGATTTGAGAAATTTCTCATATCAATAGCACCTAGAGGAAAGGTTGAGTTATGAAAAGGAAGCTACAATGGACATTTGATTAGTTAGACTTTGATGAGACAAAGTGATTGTTCATATCAAGAAAGTTAAGCTAAGTCGAGCAATAGAGTAAATGGTTAAGGAATGTTGATGTTAGTGTTAAATGAGCCATAGTAAGTGTTGAGAAAATCTAGTGTTGACTGAGCATCACTATCAACCAAGCAAAATAGTTGGTGTTAAGCTAGAAGATTTACAATGATTGAGTATTAAGTGATGATTGAGTGTCAGAACTTAGGGATTATTGAGTAATAGTTTTGAGAATGAATTTGAGGAAATTTTGATTTCCAAATGACTCAGTTGATTTCTTGGGAGATGTAAACCATGTTGAAGATACGATTAATGAATTGGATCATTAAATTCAAGGTGAGGATTAGGTAAAGACCTAACAGATGGATTCCAAAGAAGTTTCTAGATGAAGATTAAGAAGATGGATAGATAAAATGAATCATGTTGAACTTGATCGTAAACCCTAAAATCTACAGTGACCATGGAAAATGGTAAAGCAAGAATTTCCTATTTAAACAGGCACAAAGTTGAATGAATGTTTGTCTATGTGAGGTGAGTACAAAAGAAGGTTGATCAGAGATGCACAAGTGAAAGAGTAAATGCAAAACTAAAGGATATTTCTTATGCAAATCCTGTTGATATTGATAAGTGAAATTTGAGCAAGATGGCTTAAGTGTTGTTGAAGGGGGGACATCGATTGCTTGAAGGGTTGACAAGCAAATCAAGAATAGAGATGATAGTGGAGAGCTTATCACTGAATCAAAAATGAACCAAATAGAGATCTAAATTTTCAAAGTGAGTTGTAATCATATAGATCAAAATCCTGCTATTTTCTTTCTAATCATTGTAAACAGTTTGTATTGAAATCCTTTTAACAAAGGTTGACCTAACAGCCATTTGAAGGACTTAATAGTCTATGTAAATCCTTTAACAAGGTGACATTCTAAAAAGAATGATCAAAGTCCTCTAACAAGGCCACTCCTAATAGGGTGATTAAATCCTCTAACCAGGTCACATTTAACAGTGTGTATTGTAAACCTTTAATAGGGTTGGCTCCTAATAGAGCTCACTTTGAAAGAGTGAAAAGTGGTGAAATGTAGCTGGTGGTTTTTCCAAATTGGGTTTCCATGTAGAATCCTAGTGTCAAACTTGTGTTGAATGCTTTATATGCTTTACATTTTATATTCAGCAAAGTATGTTATGTTTGGGATAATAATTTTGGTTTATTAATACAATACAGACCGAGCAAAAACAAGATAAGTAGAATAGTGAATGTTTTAAGTTTAATTGTTCAAATGGTACTTATGACCTTGAGTAAACATTTCTAACAACATCAAATGAAATTGATGGTGACACCTCATCCAATGGATTAGTTGAAACCTCTACTTCCAATTAAGCCTTAGAAGAAGGTATGGAATTGTACTACTATTAATATACCTTACATTAGTTCCTAGAATACAATAGAAGGAAGTCAATATCTTCATATTGTATCATGCACAAGGACAACTCAGTTTGGAAGTTTTGCAAATTTGGTAAGTAACATAGAGTCAGTCAGTAACTAAAGATGTAGTGTTGACTGAAAAAAGTAATGTTACAAGGAGATATGGTGTGTTACTCAATTTTGAGACAACTCTATTATGCTAACCAATTGTGCAATGGAAATTAATATTTTGACCAAGTTTATTAATCATATAAAAACATAGGGGATGAGGTATTTAATATGCCCTAATGTGTATTTAAAGTTTAAAATAAAATCATTAAAAAGGATTAATTCAAACCATTTGGTTAACTTGCATTTTCAAAGAATGAAGAGAAAATTTGAGTGATTTAAGTGGGTTATTGATCATAGAAGATTATAAGTGTGATTTTTCTTAAGAATAAAAGTGTGAAGGAGAATTTGGTATGAATTGAGTGAAGTGTGAAGTATTTTTTTGCAAAAACCCTAACCTATGTAAATAGATTCAACTTATGCAACCATGAAGAGAGATGCCAAGGAAAACTCAATAAAATTGATCTGCAATGAAGCCTATAAGGAGTTAGAGTACAAATTATCTCCTAAAGTCACAACTCAAATAGACAAGATAGAAATTTGTGAGTTTGAGCTTTGAGAAGTGTATTAAAAATTATGTTTGGATGGGAAATTGAAAGATGAATACGAACATCTAGAGACTAAGGGTCTCACTCATGCCCTTCATAACCTAAATGAATTTAAAGCATTCTAAATTCACATTGTATTGAGCCAAGTTCATGGTATAAAAATGTGGCTAAATGAACCTATTAAGATTACATGAGATGCAATTCATATGGTTACTAGGTATCCCTTAGTAGAGAAGGCTAAATTATTTCATGTACGACCTCCAAGAATGAAATTGAAACCAACACTAAAGCACAATGGGATAATCAAGGATTAAAGGTTGTACCAATTGAAGACCTATAATTGAAATTTTGGGTTTACGTTGTGCAATATAAAATATTTAAATTAAGAAAACACAACGATTAGTCCTACATGGAAGTTGACCTAGGATACAAGATTGTGAAGAAAGGTCATAAATATGACTTAGCCCAGTTCCAGTTGAGGCAACTTGTAGAGAACTTGAAGACAATTAGAGTTACAAGGTCTAACAATTACAAATTTGGCTCATTATTAGTATGCATTTTGTTTTATATGCAAAATTATTTCCCCTCTATTGGACAAGTGAATTGGAGGATAAATACTAGTGTCATATATCAAACCAACAAGTTAATTCAAACACTAGGAAATAACTTTATAGTGTGATGATTGAATGCTTTGAAAATTTTAAGGAGAGGATGAATCAAAGGTATAGAATACCCCCACAATTAGTCGAGGAATATCATGATGATATTTTATTTCTTCTTGATACTGACAATACACTTGTAAAAGTTGTAAATCCTACGATTGCATGGCTTGAACCCATGGATTATGAGATTAACATAGATCAGCCCACCAAGGCTATATAAGCTCTATTGAATGAGTTGGTTGATAAGGATTCCCAACCATTTGGGACATTTTAAGAATACTTAGAATTTTTCTACATTTTAAGAAGTTAAAGAAAATATCAAGATGGACATTGTTTCTTCCAAGGTATTTAAGAAAACCAAGAAAATGATCGACAATTTGTAGATGAACACTAAAGGTAAGGGTGAAAATGATGCTAAAGAGGAAGAAAAGGATAAATAATTTTTTGTTGTTGAACCAAAAACAAAGAAAGGGAAGAAAAGACCTTTGGCCACCCCAACAAGTCCAAAGAATACTAGAGCAAAAACCACAGTTGCATAAGAAATAACACCATCATTGAAGAAGGGTACCGTCAGAATTACCAAGCCCACTCAACCACAAGTTAATACATATCAAAAGAAAAAGGAGGTACCCAAGTCATCAAGCAAATTTGTTAAGAAGCCAACATATGGAAGAATAAAATTAATTCTCAAAGATGACAATACAGAAGGCAAGGGCAATGAAAGAAATGAGTCAGATGAAGGAAGTCACTTTAGAGTGTATGTGCATAGGAGACCTGTGACTATTGATAAAATAACTAAAAGTATTAAAAAAAATAGAGGTTTTTCTATATTTAAATTCTTCAACTACAATTCTATGAGTGATGAAGACAAAAAAAGGTAGAAGATGTTGTAATAGTCATGATAACTAGAATTAAATACACACCTATAGAAATTGGAAATCAAATTCTCGATGAACTATACCAAAGAATTGACAATTGATGGAGATATACTCTAAAGATTGAGAAGGAAATGATAGAAAAGTCACTGACTACTCTTATGCTAGATTTTGGATTTGAAGATATAAGTGAAGCATTAGAGAAATACAAAGATAGATTTGTTAAAAAAATGAAGAGTTATTTATGTTTTCACAAGAAATTTGCAATTAGTAGAAAAAGACTCAAAAATTATTTAGAAGTAAGTATATAATATCAAAGATCTAAAAGAAGTGATTCAAGTTGACAACACCTAGACTGTGCAAAACATTGAGCTTGGCAAGAAAAAGGAAGAGTGCATTAGTATATCCCACAAGATTTGGTAGATTATGTTCATGAAATGGTTGAAGACATAACTAGAAGAACTATCACCATTGAATCTGCACTAGATAAAGACCTGCCTGGAAACTCAAAGAAAGATGAGGATGTTATGACTGGAACTGAGAAGAAGGATGAAGGTCCTATATCTACCGAGTCAACATTCACTTACATACCAGGATATGAACCTGTCATTGAACAAATCAAACCATATCTTACATCTAAGATATAGGAGAAACAAAAAAATAAGCGTGACATATATATTAGGTCATTACATACACTTGTTGATACTATTCCTATGATTACCAATGAAGAAAAAAAATATGGATATCGAGAAATAGGCTCAAGTACCACAAGGGGGAGAAAGTAGTAGGACTATAAACACCAAAAAAGTAAACACAAATGTTGATGTTCAACATGCTCAAACTATAGGAGAATCTACAAAGCACAAAGAAGATGATTTTACTATAGATGATAAAGCACCATCCCATTAACCTCCAAGTGAGGGAATTATTGGGAAAGCTAAATCATTTTTTGTAAGTTTAAAGAAGCCAAAATATTTATTACTATCTACATATACAACCAAGTACATATTCAATCCAATGTTGTTATATCTAATCTCTGCATGCCAACTAGAAGAACATAAGAAAGAGGAGAAATAAAGTGTTGCCACATCGACATAATTCAAGGAGATACCTCAAGTGTCACCACTGCAAAATTTTACTATTCCTAGTATTGCACATGGTGAATAGATAGAGGAGAAAAAGGAAGAAGAAACAAACCAAATTGAGAAACCAAAAAAGACACATAAGGATCCATAACTCTAGAGTCATTACTAGTATCCCTGAGCACAAGTCATATAGAAACAAAACAAAAAAAAAAAAGATGAAAAAAAAGATGAAGAAAAAGAAGGATTCATAAGCAATAAGGTCTAATCTTGTTACTTTAGAAAAAATAATTGTCATGCCTTTATGGGATCCAAATACTTTGGATGATGAAAGAATGAATATATACACCAAACTATATGCTAAAAAAGCCAAGTAAGCAAGGTTAAAGAAGGAGCACAAGCAAAAACAAGTATTGCATGATGTGAAAGACATATTGTTGGATGTTGTGCTAAACAATACTTTGAATGATAAAATGCCTATATTAGATCAAGTTGTATAGATTTTTGACAAGATCAACAAACTGGAAATTGACACCCAATCAAAGTTTATGCAAAGAGCTAAGAAGAAGTTTGAACACAAGGTATTAGAGAAAATCTCTACTGAACATACAATCCAACAAGTAGCATTATTTACTTGTGTTTCCAATTTGGAGATAATTGTACAAAATGTTATTACTTTGTTTCATAAATTGTGTGATATTCCATCTCTTACACATCACGTGAAGGATAAATTATAAAAGGTGAGTGAAGATATGAAGGCCAGTAGTGATGCACTAACTATAGAGGCCAGTACTACACTAGTATGCTATTCCTAAGTAAGGTTTCTAAAAGGATTTCAACATGAATTGATGGAGGAAGAGAGAAAACTAAGAGATGAAATTAGTGATATTCAAGCTTTGTTGTTACCTCATAGTGAGGTTATGCAACACCATGTCAAGATTTCTAAAGAGCTCATTGTTGCCCTAATTTTATCTATTATCAAACACATGACATAGCTATTAGCCAGGACTGATGATTGAAAATCGTGCAATTGAACTAATAAGAAGAAATTGGGACAATACGATGTTTATTATGTTGAAGAATCACAAGGATATTCTAGACCACTTTGGGTTACATCCAAAGTAGGTATTCTTTTATTTTATTGTTTTGACATCAATGTCAAAAAAGGGGCAAAAGAATAATACATTTTATATGTATTATGATTATATAAGGAGTTAAATATTGCAAAAAAAAAATTTTTTGAAAAATAGGTCATATAGAGGATGCATATGTATAGGGGGAGTTTTTATAAACTTTCAAGTTATTTTAAAGTATAATGTTTTTGCCACTAATGTCAAAGGGGGAAAATGTTACTCCCATAAGTAATCATGTTTCCATTTAGTGTCAAAAGATGGAAAAGAAGAAGTGTTAATAACAGTTCGTGAATGTAGTATCTGAGTCCCTATAGTGCCTAAGCAATAAAGGGAGAAAAGGATAAGTGTATAGTTACTACCAAGCTTAGTATTCACCAAGCTATTATGTACTCTCCAAGAAAAAGACATCACTGAGTCTTATAGAGGTCACCGAGAAAAGACATACCGAGTAATAACATATAGAACAAAGCATTTACCGAGTGAAACATAAGCTACATACAAGTTTGAATTGATAGAAAATATGACGTGACACAATCATACTGAGTGGAAAAATAGTTTACATAGTTTGGGATAAAGATTTGATTTTTCTTCTTGAAGACCGTGCATTGGTTTTTTATTGATTTCATGGTAGAAAAGACCAATAAAAATGAGAAAAGAGAAGGAATGAAATGTTAGATTATTTTAGATCATTGATGTTGATTAATTATGTATTCTAGAAAATTCCCAACCCCTAATTAGGTCATAAATTGAAGAGGTTAGAGGAAATTATAAAAGGACCTAACAAGAACATAATTATGTTCCTGTTGAGAGGAATTTTGAAGTGAGAAAGATAAGTTCATGATAGAGGAAAGTTTTGAGGATATCGGAGGTTAGAGATACAAGTAGTATAAAGAGGAATCACAAATCAATCATAGGAGCTGATAAAAAAATGAGAAGTGAGATATGATCAATAAAAGTAAGTTGCTATCATACAAATCATTTTCTACTACTTTCTAATCACTATAGTAGTTCTAAATCCTTGAAAAAGGTAGACCTAACAATATTTTATGTAAATCTCTTAACCGAGTACACAGTTAAAATAGTGTTTTAAAAGACTTGAAGAAGCTAAATCCTAGTAGATGTGATTGTATACTCCTAATAGAGTAAATCACCAGAAGTGACAAAAAAATTGTAGCCCTAATAAGGCATCCTCTTATTACAATAGTGATGGATTTATGGGTACCATCCCTGCTATAGTTTTTCCTTTGACCAAGGGTGTTTGTGTAATCAAATATGTGTGTTACGTATTTTGACTTTATGGTTGATACATGTTGAATTAGTTAAGTTACTTTCAAGTACAAGTACTGTGGAAAATGTTATATGATTACCAAGTGACAGAGTGATCAAGGAGAATATTGAATTTGTTTAAAGTTTAAAGTTTTAGAGGATACTAATTCACACATCCCCCCTCTTAGCATCCTACCTTTCCTAATACTCCAAGAAGTATAACTACAACACAATGGAAGAAAGATACATAAGAGTGAAAAAGAAGAGTCTTTTTGGACCAAAAAGGATTGATGCTACCATGCCACAAATCCAAGTGGACAAACACAAGGACACATTTAAGGACACTAGCACATGTACAACACAACATATAACAACATATAGATTAAGTGAGATACAATTAGAATAATGATATAAAATTTTGAATCTTATATCATCTTGTGCCAATGGAGCAATGAGGACCATTTAAATAAATCCAAACAAACATATAGGAAACACTATATGAGGTATAACATCATAATAGACAAATACACAAAAACTACCATGCTAGAGAAACCACTCAAGTGCTTCCCCCCATTCTTGATTTGTATCATTTAGGAAGGTGGGAAACTCATAAGAGGAGTAGCATCCAACACAACATGAACAATAGCTAGTTCCGAACAAGGAATCCCTTGAGAGTCACTATGCTTAAGACTAGATGTAATTGAAGTTTGATAAGTAGGAGATGTTTTTCCAAAGAAAGACAAATTGTGATATTTTTATCAAGATTTAAGTGTGTAGTTTTTTAATCAAACTCATTGACCCATGTTTCATGAGTAGTGACCTCCCTAGAATTCTTAGTGCTACCTCTATGAGCATCACCTAAATCCAAGGAGCACTAAGTGCTCCATTTATTCTCATGAGAGATGGATTTATGTGAATCACTACTCATGAAACATGGGCCAATGAGTTTGAATCAAAAAATACATAGTTAAATCCAAATAGAAATATTGTAATTGAAATTTATTTTGAAAGAATGTTAGGAAAATCATTTTCAAGATCAATAGTGTCATATTCATCTATTAGAAAGTAAAGTCCACCAAGATAACTGACAGGTTGGGGGGATGAATCAATTATCCAACTAATAAAACATTTATCAACCTTATTAATATTTAAGAATGTGAACAATATAATCAACAACCATAAGAATATACTCATACACAATAACATGTTATATGTTAACTAGGGAAACCCTTGATCCGAGCAAAAACCCTGGTGGGGGATGGTGCCCAAAAATGATGTATTAATATAAAAGTTCCTAGTTAGAGGATGGAATCTATTAGGAGCCAATGAAATACATTCAATACATATTAGTTCCTATTAGGAGACTTTGAATCCTGGTTAGGAGATTCCAACCTTGTTAGGAATTGTGCGAACCCTGTAAGGGGTTATAGAAGGTAGATGAATCCACTATCCAAACAACTTTAGGGGCAAGACCACTGAACTCACTGTCCAACTAATATTTGTATTACTCCTTTCAAAATAATAGAAATTTATAGCTCCTTCTCTATCCTCTGACTAGACCAAACCTTTTCTGATCTTGATACCATATCACCAACTTCGCATCCAATAATCCCTTGGATCACTTACTCGCATTTACCAAATACTTTTTAGATCACACACTTGGATACTTATATCACAACAAGGAAAATAACCTTCCTTTATGCCATATCCCCAAACTAATTCCTTGAGTCATCCTTGAGGCTTTCCCAATTAATTATAATAGGACCTCTTTAAGATATTACAAAACTTTACATCTTTTCTTAATTAGAAATCACTGCCAGCTCATAGCCTTTACAACTTTCCACACATGCAACCTCAGACCTTGCACACTCGATAAAGTCATCATGAGGTTGTCTACTATCACTATCTAACTGCCCTCATCATGATTCTATCTCAATAAAGAGATACAAATTAATCATTAGGAATCACTTGTTAGGTACTCTATTTGTATACCACCTTTTGTAAATCAAGCATATCTTCTACATGTCTTCAACTTTCTTCATGCACACTTAACCACTTCATCAAAACACAATATATAACACATCCTTAACTGTGTTTGACCTAATCATCAATACTCAGTCTGTATGACCTTGTTCTCTATCTAATATTCTGCTAGTATTCACAGAAACAATGCTATATTAACATCAATGACAAACACAGTCATGAATGCAATATGTCAGTCATACTAATAATCTCCCCAAGTGTTCTAGAAATTCTTAGGATACCATCCCAAAGGAATACCATCAACATTCATTCTAACATAATCATCATTATTATCAGTAGGATCATCTAATATATCTTCTTCATCAAGATTAATAGCAATAGAAACCAAAATGAGATTATCATGTTTATCTATCTCATCATTATGATTATTACTAAGTTCCTCCATATACATAGGCTAGTCAAAGGAATGAAAAGAAAAAGGAGAAGCATGCAAACATGCTTTATCTTTTTCTTAACACTTCTTTTGATGATCACAAGCATGCCAATTTTGTTTGGTGTTGTTAGAAGCTAGTTGAGAAGAAGGATCAATAGACATAGGTTCCTTTTTACCTTGTAACAAGAAAATAGGAGCCACAATAGATTGAGTTGTAGGAGGAGGAACCACAATAGATAATTAATTTGGTGTAGGAGATCATGTCTCATTAGAAATTGAAGAATTTGAAGAAAGAGGTGTAGAAAAGCTTAGATCTATATAAAATTGTCAGAACCTAAAACTATTTTTTATCTAGGACTTGTGAATTGGCATCTTCAAACTTTGTGAATATGGGGGTTCCTACATACAGATGACCTAGAGGCCAGGGATGACTTGGAGGTTGGGGAAAACCTAGGTAAGGGATGAGGTCATCCCTTACCTTCTCTACAAAAAAATTAGAAATTTAAAATTGAACCTATAACCTGAAGCTCTAGTTCTAAACTTTAAGTTTTTTGCTTTGAAAAAAATATAGATCTACTCCCACAAGTAAGGAAAAATGTTTTTTTTTTGGGAGAGGAGGGGCTTGCCATTTTCAATCCCTAATCAAGGAATCAAACTAAAATGATAAAGCATAAAGAAGCAAGACAAATGTAAGTATTCACATTGCTTGTCAAACTTCTATGTGAAGATTCAAAACTTCTATTCACAAATACGACACTTCAATAATAATGTAGGATATCTCCACTAATTCAAATAGACTCACTGATACAAAATCATAGATCCATGAATGGAGATATGATATCAAATTCTTAATGGAACTCTAGAATGCTCCTTGAAAGATTGCTTGAATAGATGATGCCTTAGATGAGTCTTTCTCTCAAATAAATGCTCAAAGGATAAAAATGAATGCTTTATGGTCATGTGCAATAGCTTACATGAATCGTGTATTTTTTGTATAGATAATGGATGTCCAAATAAGGAGAGAAGACCTTCTTTTATAGAATTTTTGGAACCAAAACCTAGGATGACTAGCTCAAGAAGACAGTAAATAATTGAAAAACCCACTATAAGCTCATGATATGAGGCACAATACCTTGGGTACAGGAAGACCTCATCCCTTACCAAAGGTCAAGGATGAGGTTTTCCCTTATCTAGGGATCATGGTCAACCTTAGCCCTTACCTCAAGGAATATGAACCCTGAGATGTACACCAAGATCTGAGGGATGGAAATATAATAACCATAAAAGGGGCATAAACTCGAGAATGAGAGCAATCAGACCATAAGTGCATTTATGGACCTAGGAGATCACAAAAGGGAGGGCTAAAATGTCTTCCAATGAAATTTCTTCCATTTTAAGATGGTACCAAATCCTATTAAGGTCTTCCACCTCCTCATAGTCAAATTACCTTGATTAGATCTTCTAGATTTAAACTTTCACACCCACCTTTGGCTTTTTTCCAAGCTTAAATATGTCCCTTAAAATCTATCCTCTATATGATCACACTCTAGCTCTTGATCCCCTTCATATTAATCTTTCCTCTTTAGATTCATCCCCACTTTCAACTTTTCTTCTTTATTCCACTCCATTGTGTAGCTCTACTTGCATTTGCCTTTGGAGAACCATAAAGACTTTTAATGGAATAAAGTTTCTCACACCAATATTTCTCCAACCACATGCACCACATATTGTCCTTGGAGGCATCTTGGTCATGATCTCACTACCACAAGTCTTGGTGTAAATTGCCTCATGATCAATACTTTGTCTACACACTTAAGAACTCCCATTTTGATACCATTTGATGAAGAGCACAATAACCCTAAAAACATAGCTCAACAATATCACATTTACAACATAAGAAATGCAAGAGAACATGCAACATATTTATTACTCTAATAGAATATAATATTTTGAAATAAAATATTTCTAAATATTAGCCAAATTGGTTTTCAAATATGCAAGCTAGAGCTACAAACTTTTCTACTTAAGCTATGAAATTTAGAGCACATTGCTTGGTCATTTTTTGATCATTGTTATGTCTTCAAACCCCTTTCCAAAGCCTGTTATAGTGTTTTAATGGAGCCTTTTGGAAGCCCTATGCATATTCTCGACACATGTGCTTCACATGTTACACTGCATAGCCTTTAGAAATTCCTATATCCTTATAAGAAAGGTTCTTAGAGAAGAAAAGGGTGTATTTTGATTTCTCCTTTTGCACAAGCTTCACCTCCCATAGGTGCTCATATAGAAGAGGATTTTTACAAATTCTTCTAAGTATCCACATGTGAAATATACATTTTCCTTTATGCATAAGTGATAAATGTTATATTATTTCAGCTTCTTATGTCCCTTTGGACAAATTCCAAGGTACACAAAGTCCAATTGTAATTCACTCTTATTTCTATGCTTTTAACTTTAGCTAAAGATGAAATAATTTTTTTTTGAGTGATGTAGGATTTCTTTTAAACTCATGGATGCTCCTACATTACTATCTTTGATCCTCAAAAAAACTTTCACTTGTATATATTTAGATGTGGTGATCCTAAAAAAACACCAAGAAAGCCTACTAGTGAGTGAGTGAATTTTGTCTCATTATGATTGCAATCATGCCTTGCTAGATGGTTGATAAGTTGAAAGAAATATTAAGCACAATGCATATGCATAGATGTTTATTCTCATGAATGTAAACACACATAAAGATGACTAGACATACGACAATGCAACATGAGCTCAAGTGGTTTCTAGATGATTTGATGACCCAAGTATTTGGTCCCTTTATACAATGCAACAATGTCAAATTTGAATATTCCATACCTTGTTTTTTTATAATTGATATAATTTTATTACTTCAAAAGATTTTATATAGAATCTCTACATTTTCATCAACAAAGGCCTTAAAACCTTGATTTATTCTATCAATTCATACATAACAACATACAAAAACTTACAACTACTTTAGCTCAAACATGAACATAAACACCTATTCAAACTACATCAAATAAATAGGCCCTAATTAAGAAAATGGGCACCCAACATGATACCACATAGGGGCTTACACATGGTGACCCCAATGGCTAAGCATCTCCTTCTTGGATTCATTGACCTTTACAAAACCCACAATGGAGGTGACACCACTTTTGGGATTACCCTGACATCCTTTTGGTGTTATTTGTCACTTCCTCCTCTACGCTTCCTCCATCTTTCACTGGTCCTCGTCCCACTAAGCCATGAAATGGAGTAGCTCAATCCATGTCATCCTTGCCTCCCCAACCCGCTTCCAAACTTATATGTCAATGTTGAAAAATAATGAATGGTTGCACCCACTCCGATGATCCTTTGATGCACCTCCAGTAACCCTCCGTCACACATAGATGAACCTTGAATTTAGTTAAATCCAACCACTTTTGGATATATAAATGCCACTAAGATTCAACATAGAGTTCTATCATCCTTGCCACCTCTACTTTGTCCTATGCTACTAGAAAGACCCATGCACAAAACAGGGACAAAATGTCCATATTCATCCTTGGACAAAAGTCCTCTCCAATGAACTCCTTCCCGAACAATTGATACAAAATTCTAAGAAAGTCCTCTTCATCAACATGGAGCACCTCTCCTAACCTCCTTAGTGTGATTTCATCACTAAAGATCTAGAGTCTACTTTTTCTTTGGCGTCATCAAATAAAAGTTAGCTTCCATTCCTACTCTTTTTGCTTTTCTCCATTCTCTTTTTTTTATAGCAACCAATGCTTAGTGATTTTGCTAAATACTCTCCTAAATATAGAAAGTTCTCTCAATTTCCTTGCATCACAAGGAATAATGCCATTCCATCATTGAAATCACAACCCACAACCCGAAATCGTTGCCATGTGCCTGCATACCTATACACTTGCACCCAAATTGCCAATCTCTTCACCTCATAATTGCTCTATCACTTCCAATAAAAGGATTATAAATCATTAAAACACTATACTTTAGAGGGATGAAAGATTAATCAATCTAAAGTCCTCTACCATCTCTGTGTCTTCTAGCAAATCAACTCCAACGTTAGCCATCTTGTTCGCAAGTGCAATTCCTTCCTGCTAGTGTGGCTAACATGAAAATCCTCAAATCCCTCTAAAAGACTTCAAATCCTTCTGACATACTTATCTAAAAACCAAGTCTCCATCTTACCCTTAATTATTCCATTAATTGCAGTTTGAGAATTGCCAAATAATCTTTTCACTATTTTCCTTAGCCATTTGAAAAGAAAATAAAGCTGCCAAGCATTCTACAACATTGTCCATTCCTATTGGCAACACCTTTGCACCTAGAGCCAAAATATTATTGTTTGCATCTAAGATTGCACATGCTGCTCCACTATGACCCAAACTACCTTTTGAAGAGCCATCAAAGTGTACCCTTAACCAATCTTCTCCCATCTTTATCACATTATACTCGTTATCTTGTTGCTCCACTAAATGCATAACCATTGACAACCCATTAATAGGTCAAATATTTCATATGATTGTTAAGAATCAATGATTTGTTATAACCAACTGATGGGGAGGGAGCGAGAGTGATTTAGGCGAGGGAAGCAATAAACACCTGCAACATGGGCAGGAAAGAATGGAAGGCTAGCAAGTGCCCATTCAAACTTTAGAAGGCATGAAGGTTGGACTTATGGGAAGCACAACATAAATTGTTGGCCTTTCAATTGAAATGAACAAACAAGAAACTGGCAATCCTTGCCCTTTTCACAAGGCCGTGATCATTTCATCCCACCACAAAATTTTTATAGAAAAGAATGGGGGAATGAGAGGAAATGGGGAAAATATGCACAAGGCCAAAAGCCAGTCTACACAAAGTTTGATAGATTTGACTTCACCAAAATAACTCATAAGTTTTACAGACCAAAGCAATTTCAACGGGCAAAAGAAAATGAGCCAGAGGCAATCATAGATCCAACCCAACAACCAGATGCTCACATCACCTATGAGGTAACGTCTTCCATCCAAATCAATAGTGCAAAATGGAAAGAAACTATTTTTGAGCTATAGGATAAAGCTTTCTTTTTTAATTGGCTTGGCCCATGGCCTTCTGTAAAAAAGATAAGATTGGGCTATAAAGCAATATGGGGCAAGCAATGTAGGTTAAAAACCCTAAGAAATGGTTTTTATATGGGGATAGCCCCTAGTAAAAAAGATAAAATAGATATCCTAAACAATGGCTCTTATCTTTAGAAGGCCAAAGAATCTATTTGAAGGATTGGGAGCCAAACTTTGATCCAGGGAAAGAAAAGCTATAGGTTTTTTCAATATGGATAAATCTTTATAATTTGCCAATGGAATATTGGGGAGAGGAGCTTTTAGCACAAATTGGGAAAATGATAGGAACTTTTATCAAAGCAAAGGAAGTTCTAAACTTAAAGGATTCATCCACACACCCAAGGGTTCTTATCAATTTGAAGGAAGGAAATCTTGTCCTTGACTTTGTTACCCTATGCATGGATAAAGGAGTATGGTAACAATCTATTCAAGTATGGGAAGGGGTGGAAAGCTCGATTCTAGAGGAGGTGATGTGAAATAACAAGATTTTAAAAGGGAAGGGATTAGAGGATGACAAACTATTGGATGAGCTAGAATTGAGGGAATGCCAGCAAGATATGGAGAAAAGGTCAAAGGAACAAACTCCCTTAAAAGAGTTCAGCAAGCAACAAGAGAGCTTAAACACATTAAGGACAACAACTGCTATGTAGAAAGTTTTTATGGCTTCAGAGGGGAGGGAGCAAGGGGATAATGTGGTCTCTACCTAAGTGGTTAAATAAACTCCTATGGAACTATGGCAAGAGAAAAAGGGAAACAATCTGCAAAAGGAAGTCTTGGACCCTCAGGAGGAAACACCTATGCTAGAAAAGGTTAGTTTAACTCCATCAAAAATCCTTGTTTTGGGCAATCATGTAGATAAGAGTTCACCTTTAAATTTAGAAGCATACTTCAAAGAAACTTTAGGCACAGTGATGGGGACACCCTTGATAATGCAAGCACAACAAGAAGAGGAAAACAATTTCTATAAGGATATAAAGGTCTCACCAAGTAGAAATCTTTGTGATTCTTTTAAGGAAACAATGGAAAGTAGTAGCATGAAGGAAGTAGGAGATTCAACTCAAGAGAAGCTACAGGGGGAGGAAAACCTAAATGATCTAGGTTTATTGGAGCATCCAGGTATTTTGGATGAAAGAACTATAGAGCAAACAAGCTCTAAAGTGCAAAAACCAAAAGTGGGGAGTAAAAAGAAAAGAGGCCCCAAATCAATCAAGACAAAACTAGAATTGGCAGGCAATGTAGCAAGTCAATCAAAATTTTTAATATTGGGAAAAGGTTTAGCCTTTTCCCGGGAGCCATGAAAACCCTATCTTGAAATGTTAGGGGCTGCAATGCTCCTAACAAGATAAGATTGATCAAAAGATGTCTTGATCAATCAAAACTAGACATGGTGCTTCTATAAGAAACAAAAATTAAGGAGGAGGATTTTGCAATGTTCAAGAGTAAATTCAAAAAATGGGAATGCTTGTTAACAAGGGCTCAAGGTGTGTCGGGAGGCATGGCTATTTTATGGAAATCTGAACTTCTAGAAATAACTGTTACCCATGTTGACACAAACTAACAATGAAGTAAAAGTTTATGTTAAATAGTTACACTGATCCTTTTCAGTGATAAACATATATGGTCCAAATAAAAATGCTCAGAAAAGGACCTTATGGCAGACCATTGCTGATAAACTACAAGGTTTAGACAATGAGGTGGCAATTTTAGGAGGTGACTTCAAAGCAATTTTGAACTCAGAAGACAAAAAAAGTGGAAAAGGGTGGAGTTATGAAAGCCAATGAGATTTTAGTAATTTTGTGAATGATAGCGAATTAGTGGAAATCCATTTCAAGAAAGGTGAGTTCACATGGACAAATAGAAGAGAAGATTTTGTGCATATAGCTGAAAAGTTGGATAGATTTTTCGTGGTAGGCAACTAGGCAAAGGAAAATTGGTCATGTCCTATAGAAATCCTCCCTTTTCAAGGATCTAACCATTTCCCTATCTTTATGAGAATTCAAGATGAAAAATTCCAGATAGATGCCCTTTCAAATTTGAAGCTATGTGGTTAAAAATAGAAGGATTTGCAGATTTGATTGTTGACTAGTGGGATAAAGCTCCAACAAGAAAAGGTAACAAAGCTTTTATCTTTTTCAAGAAAGTACAATATCTTAAGGACCAATTGAATATTTGGAATAGAGAACACTTTGGTAATATTTTTAATAAGAAATTGGCCTTAGAGGAGAAATTAAAATCTTTGAGCCTTCGAGTCTTTGAAAATGGCATGTTTGAAGAAGACTATAAGGAAGAGAAATCTCTGAGAAAGGAACTAGATGAGTGCCTTTCCAAGGAAGAAATGTTTTGGAGGCATAAATCAAGGGAAGTGTGGTTAAAAGAGGGAGATAGAAACACACAAGTTTTTCATAATTTAGTTAAAACAAGGAGGACAGCTAATAAAAATTTTGAAATTCAAAATCTAGAAGGGGTTCTCATATAAGATAGTGAAGGGATCAATTTAGAAGAATTTTTTCTCTCAAAAGAGCCAACAGGTAGAAAAAAATTTGAATGAGGTGGAAGAGGTCTTGAATGTCATCTCAATTTTGATTACTGAGTCTCAAAACAGAAACCTAGTGAAGTTTGTTAAGCTTTAAAAGGTCTGGGGGGAGACAAATCACCAAGCCCAAATGGGTTCCCTACAATGTTTTTTCAGAAATTAAGGTTTATTTTCCAAAAAGAATAATGGGAAGTGATCGAGGAATCAAAGCAAGGGGGTTTCATTCTTAAAGATTTCAACAACACTTTTATAGCTCCAGTGCCAAAAAAAGCCACACAATTGACCTTTGAAGACTTCAAACCAATATCTTTATGTAATACAATATATAAGATCATCACCAAGGTCATGGCCAACAAACTTAAACAGGTCTTAAGCTCAATCATCTTAGAAGAATAGAGTGGCTTCTTGCTAGGAAGATCCATTTTTGAGGGTGTCATTGTGGCACATGAAGTAGTCCACACAATCAAAACTTCAAAAACACAAAACATGATGGTTAAATTAGACATAAAACGTGCCTATGATGAAGTAAACAGATGTTTTTTGGTGAGCATTTTAAGGCGGTTTTCTTTTGGTTAGGAATGGTTGCAATGGGTTGAAAGCTACATTTTTACCCCTTGTTTCTCAGTGCTCATAAATGGAAGCCCTCAAAGTTTTTTTGAACAAGAAAAAGGTATTAGACAAGGGGACCTATTATCCCCTTTTTTCTTTATTATTATGGCAGAGGTTTTGAGAAGGTTAATCAATGGACAACGAGAATAGGGGTTGTGAAAAGGGATTAAAATTACAGAGGCAGTGGAAGCTCTAACTCACTTGCAATTTGTAGATGATACTTATATCACAGGAATAGTAAATTTTGAGGAAGCAAAGGCTATGAAACAAACTCTAGAACTTTATGGAAGAATTTTAGGACAGTTCGTAAATTGGAATAAATCAGAGATTTTCCTCTCCAACACCCCATTATGTGTTAAAGTCAGAATTTGTAGGATCTTGAATATAAAATTTGGAATGTTACCTAGTAAGTATTTAGGGATTCCTTTGTTTGAAGGCAGAAATAAAGCAGACCTTTGGAACAATTTGATAGATAAATGTTAGAAGAAAATGGAAGGATGGAAAGGAAAATGGTTGTCTTTAGCATTGAGAATCCTAATGCTCCAAACAGTAATATCAACCATGCCAATTTTTGCAATGATGTGTCTAGATATCCCCAAAAAAGTTGTTCGAGTTTTGGAATAGAAGATGAGTAAGTTATTTTGGAATGGGTCAAATCAAGGACATGAAATACCCTTACTTGCATGGGAAAAGATTTTTAGACCCAAGGATAAAGAAGGGCTGGGGATTAGAAATTGGCAACTTATGAGCAAAGCTTTGGGAGCCAAACTAATATGGGAAATGTATGAAAACCCACAACTATACTAGGTGAGAGTTCTAAAAGGAAAATACTTAGATTTAGATGAAGCTCATAAGGTTTTCGTGGTGAGAGATCCACCAAAAGGATCAGTAATTTGGAATTGCATGCTTTCTTGTAGGCAGATTATTGTAAAGCATATTTCTTGGCATATTGGAGATGGGAAATAAGCAAAATTTTGGGAGGACTCTTGGAATGGACATAAAGTTTTGGAGCAGGATGAAAATTTCAATGAGCTAAAAGTTTACTTTAAAGAAAGATGGGAAGATTTTGTGTCTAATTATATGATAAAAAAGGATGGTTTGTGTAAGAATTTTCCTAAGGGAAAAATTCACCCAGGAACTAAGAAGTCAAACGCAAGCACAACTTTAGACCAGAAAGTGAGAGTATGATCAGAATGACGATATATTCATTCAATATGTCATGCAAAGAGTACACTAGGAGTGCCTATATATAAAGGCCTCTGAGATACATCTAGAATGCCTCAGAATCAACTACATGATAAGTCATACAACTAGGCACATGTCTACTAGCTATGGGTTATCCTCCATTAAGCACAGAAGTAAGTTCGATGATGAGAGGATAAGCCTACAAGGGTGTGACACAGAAATCAGTGTTGTAGACACCATGTGCTAAAATAAAGTTGCGTACTTCTATATTGTCAACATGACAACTCAAAAAGGTGCACAAACTCCTAAGTGTCTCACATAAAAAAAAAAAAAAAATGGAAAATAATAAAATAATGCATTAACCTAAATAAACTTAAGTAAGTGTAAATAGTAAATATGTGTTTACACCAACACCCCCCCTTAAGTGCAACTTAGGGGAATACCCTTAAGCTTACGAGAAACTAGGATGAAATGCAGGATGGGTCTCGGGTACTAGGCCATGTTAGGTACGCATGTACATAATGAAATGCAATCTCTCATAAAGCGGAGAAAGAGGAAAAATCTCATGGGAAAAACCCTCCCCCAAAAAGAGAGATGAAAAGGGATGCATGGATGGATGGAGTAACCAAGACCCCCCCATTATGACATACATATAGTATATACAAAGGTGAAGATGAGAAGAACTAGACCTCATAAGAGGAAAAAGTCCCCCCCATAAGAAAGAAGAGGAAGAGAGACAAGGTATTCGCCCCCCCCAAATGAAGAATTCCTGTCAATAAAAGCCACTCTGATGAAGAAGTTGGTCCAAGAGTGTTGAATGACATTCCTCCCCTTTAGAAGAAACAATGGAAAAGGTACAATCCCGAAGATGTATGCTGGTCCTAAAACCTGCTCAAGTATCATTGTGTTGATGCTGATGTTTGCCCCTTCCAACTGTGTTGAAAAGAATGAATGCAGATCTGGCAAGGATGCCTGTTGAACCTATCCCAATGAACCATCTATCTCCTCCATTGACAAAGAGACATCCTCCAATTGCTATACATAAGTATCCACAATCATGCCAACTTGGAAGGATTGATCATGTAGAGAATGGACATGAGGGTCAGAGTGAGCCCTCGCAACAATTGTAGAAGGATCACCTTCATCAAAGTGAAGATGTAAGTCCTCAAATCTATCTCCCAAGTCAACTAAAGTTGGAGCTGGAAGACAAGATGTACAATGTTGTGCTGGACCTTTCACTATGGCAATATAAACATGTGGATTAGATTGATGACATGACCTCTCATTGCAACTTTCTATAGAACCCCACGTGTCTGAATCTGTTGAAGCACTATCGTTGGTGTTGCTATTAGTTTCCACTGTGTATGAAGTGCAAAGAGGAGTAGAGGATAAGCTGAGTGAACTTTCCTCAAAGTGAAAATCCTTCTCCACAAAAATCTTGTGAGTCTTTGGATCCATAAGTCTATAAGCTTTAGCATTGTCTTCATACCTGATGAAAGTACAAGGCCTAGATGATGGTGCCTTGCATCCCCTAGAAGATAGGTTTTCCCATGCTGGACAATTGAAGACTTTGAAGTGACTCACAACCAATTTTTTGCCGCACCATGCCTCAAAAGGAGTCTTCCTATCTAAGGCAACATGAGGAGACTTGTTAACTATGTGAGTAGCACTGTAATGACTTCAAATTCAAGTGTAGGATCAAGAGACTTGGCCTTTATCATGCAACTTTCCATGGATTTGAGAGTCCTAATCCTCATTGCTGCAACATTTGTCTTGTGTGGACTAAATGCTGGTGGGTTCTGAAGATCAATCCCCTTAATTTTGCAAAAGTCCCTAAGTCTTTTGTCTACATATCTATTCTCATTGTCCACTCATAGTACCTTGATGGCTTTCCTTGATTTGTGTTCAACATGAGTGTTAGAAATGGAAAAAGAAATATGTAAATAAGCAATACCAGGAAAGAATCTAAGCGAGTTAATGCATGAAAAGATATTATCATAAGATAGGAGAGAGAAAGCTTGATGGGAACACAACCCAACAACAGAATGGACACAATAGAAAAGGGGAATTATATTAACTGAGAAAATAAGCTAGTACAAATAGTGCAGAGAAAATAAACTTCAAAACATGCCCTGCGGGCTTACAATAGCATAACTCTGGAGAATATTTCTCCTTTTAGCACCTCCTCTCAGGCTCCAGTCCGAACTGCCTTTTACAATGCCAGAAATCTCCTTAAATAGACCCCGGAGGGTTAAGGACTAGGAGTAGGCATCCACCAACAAAATAGAAGGTTCCAGAAGCTGCGTTAGAAGTCGGTGCAAATCTAGAAGAATCCAGAAATGGTAACCGAACTTCCGGGAGGCATAACTTTTGAACCGTAGCTCCGATTGACGAACCGTTTACATTTTTGGAAAGCTCTCGAAGCGCTCTATAGCCCTATGGACAAGCTTTGCTCGTCCCCCATTTTTCGGCCCTTTTCGAGGTCATTTAATGCCCCAAACCTGACTTTGAAGCATTCTTAGGAGGTCTCCAAAACTCAAAAAACTGTAATAAGTTTCAAACCGTGGGGCCTTTTGACCTGATTCTTTTTCTGGAATGCTCTAAATCTCAATTACATTCATCTGGCCAAGTTGCACCTTCTAGGTCGCTAAAATGATGGTCAAATTGCATGCTCCTATTTTTTCGAGATTTTCAAATGCACTGATAGTTGAATTATGAGAGTTGGAACCTTTATTTGGGCCAAATGGGTATCCAAAAATGTAAAGACATAAAACAGAAACTAATTCTAAGTACATTTTTTGGGTGACACAGGATTGCCCTTATACCTCTGGATGCTCCTGCATCAGACACCCACGGTAGATTGAAAAGTGACCCTGTCACTTTATGGATGGTAGAGGAAATCCCAAATGGGAAACTTCAGCTGCTGAAATCCAAGTTGAGTCTTCGATTGGTCGTCCTTTCCATTTGACCAAATACTCTTCATACTGCCTGTTTCTGGTACTCCTACCCACACGATGATCTAGAATGTCTTCTATCTCCTCCTTCTTAGAAGTAGGAATTGGGCATGGCTCTAAAACCAGCTCCTCATCTGCACCATCATCATGATACTCTGTTAAATCTGCAATGTTGAAAATGGGAGAAATGTGAATACCACCTGGCAGCTCTACCTCATATGCATTTCCTGAGTTATGTTTCTTCAAAACTTTGCAGGGGCCAAATTTCTTCATTTTCAGCTTGTTGTAAGTACCAACTGGAAATCTTTCTTTTCATAAGTGCACCATGACAAGATCCCCTACTTGGAATTCCTTATGTCTTCTCCTTTGATCAGCCCTAGCTTTATACTCTTGATTCATCTTGATAATGTGTGCTTGAACCTCCTCATGCAGACGCTTGATGTGTTCAGAAAATTCCTCAGCTTCAACACTTGTTCTCTCCCCTTGTTCTATCTTCCTCAATTCTGGTGCAGTCCTTGGGCTATTTCCATATACAATTTGAAATGGTGATTTTCCAGTACTCCTATTTATAGAGTTATTATAAGAAAACTCTGCCTGTGGTAGAATCAAATCCCATCCCTTGGGCTTATCTCCAACTAAACATCTCAGCAAATTGCCCAGACTTCTATTTACCACTTCTATTTGGCCATCAGTCTGTGGGTGATGCGTGGAACTGAATTTCAAGTCTGTTCTCAACTTCTTCCACAATGTCCTCCAGAAATACCCCACAAATTTAGTATCTCGGTCAGAAACTATACTCCTTGGAAGACCATGTAGTCTTACCACCTCTTTGAAAAACAAGTCTGCAATATGGACATCATCATGAGTTTTGTGGCATGGAATGAAATGTGCCATTTTGGAGAACCTATCAACCACCACGAATACTGAGTCATTACCCCTTTGTGTCCTTGGCAATCCAAGAACAAAATCCATACTTATGTCCTCCCATGGCCTTGATGGAACAGGCAATGGCTGATATAGGCCAGTATTTTGACTAAACCCCTTGGCAACTTGACAAACCTGGCAACTCTGTACAAACTTCTTCACATCCTGTGTAATTTGAGGCCAAAAATGATGTTATCTAAGAATGGCAATGGTCTTATCCCGACCAAAATGTCCTGCCATCCCTCCACTATGTTTCTCCTTAATCAGATTTTCCCTCATGGAACTCCTTGGAATGCACAATTGACTACCTTTGAACAACATGCCATCCTGAATCAAATAGTCTAACCACTTGGTTCTATCTACAGCCACAGGTTCTTTACAAGCTTTCCATGCTTCAGCAAAATCAGGATCCTCGGGGTACAAATTCTTGAGTTCATCAAACCCAACTACTTCAACCTGCATTGTTGTAAGCAACAACTGTCTCCTACTTAATGCATTTGCAACCCTGTTAGATTTTCCACTTCTATGCTTCAACACAAATGTATAACTCGGCAAGAATTCTACCCACTTCATATGCCTCTGATTCAATTTACCTTGGCTATTTAGGTACTGTAATGCCTGATGATCAGTATACAAAACAAATTCCTTTGGCAATAAATAATGCCTCCATTTCTTTAAGGCCTGAAATATTGCATAGAACTCTTGATCATAAACAGAATACTTCTTCTTTGCATCATTCAATTTTTCACTAAAATATGCAATAGGCTTACTTTCTTGGCTTAATACAGCCCCAATAGCGCTACCACTAGCATCACAATCCACCTGGAATACTTTTCTGAAATCTGGAAGTGCCAACACAGGCTGTTCAGTCACCTTCTTCTTCAGCAATTCAAAACTTCTCGCAGCTGCTGCAGTCCATTTGAACTCTTTTCTATCCCCTCTTATTGTATCAGTTAGAGGTGCACATATGCCACTGAAATTCTTAATAAACTTCCTATAAAAACTAACCAGACCATGAAATGATCTTACCTCAGTAACAGACCTTGGAGTAGGCCATTCCAAGATGGCTTTTACCTTCTCTGGATCCATTTTGAGACCTTCAGGTGATATAACAAATCCCAAATAGACTAACTCCCTTTTTGCAAAGACACACTTCTTTAGATTAATTAATAGTTTCTCTTCCCTTAGCCTTTCAAGGACACTACGAATATGTAGTAAATGTTCTTCCAAAGTCTTGCTGAAAATTAAAATATCATCCAAATAGACAATAACAAATTTTCCCAAGAACTTCTTAAGTACCTCATTTATGAGCCGCATGAAGGTGCTTGGGGCGTTCGTCAATCCAAAGGGCATGACTAACCACTCATAAAGACCCTCCTTGGTCTTGAAGGCTGTTTTCCACTCATCTCCTTCTCGAATCTGTATCTGATGATAGCCACTCTTCAGATCTATCTTTGTGAAGTACTGAGCTCCGCTCAAGCAGTCCATAAGATCATCCATCTTTGGTAAAGGAAACCAGTACTTGATGGTTATCCTATTTATAGCTCGAGAATCTGTACACATCCTCCACTCTCCATCCTTCTTTGGTGCAAGTACTGCAGGTAGTGCACATGGACTCAGGCTCTCTCGAATCAAGCCCTTCCTCAACAGCTCTTGAACCTGTCTATTTAGCTCCTCTGTTTCAGTAGGAGTCATCCTGTGAGCAGCCTTGTTAGGCAAACTAGCTCTTGGAATCAGATCTATTTGATAACTGATTTGCCTTACTGGTGGCAATCCATCTGGAACATTATCAGAGATAATATCTCCAAATTCTCCTAGTAAATCTGAAACTTCAAATGGTATTTCACTACTACCTTCTTTATCTTTCCTAGGAATCAAAGCATAGCACATACGCTGATGTTTCATGCCATCTAAAAACTTCCTTCCATCAACAAGACAAATCCTAGCACTGCTACATACCTTTTCACCTTCCTTTTTCATGGGCTTCAATTTGTGGCGAACTCCATCCTTTGTCAGAGAGTATGTGTTTGCATGTCCATCATGTATTGCATGTCTATCAAACTGCCATGGTCTACCCAACAATAGATGGCAAACATCCATCGAAATAACATCACAAAGAACTTCATCATGGTAACTCCCAATTTTGAATTTTACTAAACATTGTTCACTTACCAGGACCTTATGATCATCTTTTACCCAAGAAATCTGATAGGGCTGGGGATGTTTCTCCCTCTTGAGCTTCAGCTTAGAGACCATCTCTTCTGATACCAAGTTATCAGTGCTACCACCATCAATGATCACATCACAACATTTATCCTCACACTTGCATCTGGTACGAAACAAACTCCTCCGTTGCCCTGGTTCATTCTCACCACTTAGTAGGACTCTTTCATTTACCAAGGCCTCTCCTCTTTCTGCATCCTCTGAATGTGATGATTGTGCATCCTCATCCACATGAGCAACCCTAGCTTGGCCCTCAGCTCTCCTATCTGTCCTTCCTTGTCGTTGAGGGCATTCAAAGGCACGATGACCTTCTTCATTGCAATGGAAATAGGTACCACGGAAGCCTCCTCTTCCTTGCCCACGTCCTCTACCTCTTCCTCTTTGATTTCCAAAGTCTTGATCGCGGGAGCGGTTGAAACCCTCATTCCTCTGGTTCCTGCTAGTACTCTCATCTTCATTTTTCTTTTGAGTTTCATTGCGGCCTCCAGATGATCTACCGCTTCCCCTTCCTCCTTGACCGCGCCCTCTTTGTCTTCCTTCAAACCTTTTACTCAGCTTCTCTTTAACTCGTAGGGAAAACTGGTATGCTTCTTCAACGCTGGTCATTCTTACCAGACTTAATTTCTCCTGGATGCTAGGTCGCAACCCACTGATATAACGAGCAACCTTCTCCTTATTTGCTTCTACATGCCCCACTCTAATCAGGAGTCGGTAAAACTCCTCTGTATATTCTTGGATTGATCTTCCTACTTGCTTTAACCCATGCATCTTCTTAAACAGATCAAGCTCGTAGTCCATAGGAATGAACTGCTTCTTCAATTTGTCCACCATGCGATCCCATCTTGTGATCTTCTCCTTTCCTCTTCTAAGTCTTTCCAGTTGAACCTCTTGCCACCAGATTTTGGCATGGCCTTTTAGTTTGGCCTTTGCAAACTTAACCCTATCTGGATCCCTTATATCCTCATACTCAAAGTATTCTTCCAGTTCATTGATCCAATCGATCAACTCATCTGGTTTCAAATTTCCCGAAAATATACCCACTTCAATTGTAGGTCTTTTCCCAAACCTAGTAATGGCCCTAAAAAGCCTTTCCTCTACAGGATTCAGAACTTCCCCGTCAACTTCCATTACTTCCTCTTCATTGTCATCCTCACTATTGTCATCTGCGGCAATATTTGCTCCTCTACGAAGCTCCTCTTGCAATGCTTGTACCTGTCTCTAGAGGGCTCTAACCTCCTCAAGATCAATAGCTCTGGCCCTTCCACCACGCTCTCTTCGTGGAGGCATCTTCTAACTCGAACCCACAACCACACGGTCCTGGTGCAAACTGCCTCACAGTCGGCGCTCTGTCTACACACTCAGGAAAACCCGCTCTGATACCACTTGATGGGAACACAACCCAACAACAGAATGGACACAATAGAAAAGGGGAATTATATTAACTGAGAAAATAAGCTAGTACAAACAGTGCAGAGAAAATAAACTTCAAAACATGCCCTACGGGCTTACAATAGCATAACTCTGGAGAATATTTCTCCTTTTAGCACCTCCTCTCAGGTTCCAGTCCGAACTGCCTTTTACAATGCCAGAAATCTCCTTAAATAGACCCCGAAGGGTTAAGGACTAGGAGTACATTCTAGAAAGTGCTAGTAGGCATCCACCAACAAAATAGAAGGTTCCAAAAGCTGCGTTAGAAGTCAGTGCAAATCTAGAAGAATCCAAAAACGGTAACTGAACTTTCGGGAGGCATAACTTTTGAACCGTAGCTCCGATTGACGAACCGTTTACATTTTCGAAAAGCTCTCGAAGCGCTCTATAGCCCTATGGACAAGCTTTTCTCATCCCCCATTTTTCGGCCCTTTTCGCGGTCATTTAATGCCCCAAACCTAACTTTGAAGCATTCTTAGGAGGTCTCCAAAACTCGAAAAACTGTAATAACTTTCAACCGTGGGGCCTTTTGACCTGATTCTTTTTCTGGAATGCTCTAAATCTCAATTACATTCATCTGGCCAAGTTGCACCTTCTAGGTCACCAAAATGATGGTCAAATTGCATGCTCCTATTTTTTTGGGATTTTCAAATGCACTGATAGTTGAATTATGAGAGTTGGAACCTTTATTTGAGCCAAATGGGTATCCAAAAATGTAAAGACATAAAACAGAAACTAAGTCTAAGTACATTTTTTGGGTGACACAGGATTGCCCTTATATCTCTGGATGCTCCTGCATCAAAGCTTCAAGATCCAACACCATGAGACAAGATATTTGAAAAGGGGAAAGCAAAGAAAACCCCTTGTGACATTATGAATGAGGCATGAAAAGCCTAAGAAGAGAGAGAGAGAGAGAGAGAGAGAGAGAGAGCAATCACTCATACAATAATTGAGAAGAGGAAGAAACCTCATAAGAAATGAGAAGGAGGGTCATCTCTTAAATAGAGATGAGAGAGAGGAGTTAGAATGTAACTCTCGTGTCTATGAATGCCACCATTCATAAGTGTGTGAGGCCAAGTGTGAGATTCCTGTTAAGGAGAAATAATCTAAATTACAAATTACAATAAATATTTGTCCTCACATATTCCACTAGAGGACAAAATAAGATGTAGTGGAAAAAGGACAAAAAAGAAATATATTAGGATACCTTGGCTTATATCCTAATATATTATAACAATAAAGAAAGGAGGTCTAACCTTGGTTTATAAACACACCAAGGAAAGATTACAACTTCTAACAATGATTCTTGAAGGCTTGAAGCTTATGAACCACTTCATTCTTGTGATGAAGGAAGTAGACCCAAGTGAATCTTGAAAAGTCATCAACAAAAGTTAGGATGTAGCGACCTTGGCTGACTGAAGTCACTGCAAAGGGTCCTACTAAAACCATGTGAACCAACTGGAGAGCAACTGGTGCTCATGAAGACTTCCTTTTATCATGCTTCTCCTCGAGATGCATATCCATTGAACATGATGAACACTCTCCCTTAGAAAAGTTGATGTTAGGTAGACCTTTGACCATGTGTTTTGAGCAAAGTTGCTAAAGAGAGCGAAACACAAGATGACCAAACCGCTCATTCCATAGGTTGATTTGTGAAGTAGAGTGAGTTGACAAGGCATGAGAAGGAGACTTAGGCACAAAGTGGGAGAAAGAATAAAGCCTCTTGTCATCATTGACTTTCCCCATTGCAACCAATGAATCATCTCGAAGACTGCACACCATCACTAAATCTAGAAGGAACTCAACTTTATGACCATCTCCAAGGTGACTGATTTGGTAAACTGAGAGGATATTGGAGCTAAGGTTTGGAACGTAGAGAACATCTTTGAATTCCCCATTTTCCATTTCCACATGTCCTTTCCCTTCAACTTCCATTTTAGTATCATCTCCCATGAAGATGTGTGGTACCTTTGACTGCTTCAATGAAGAAAAGTCTCACTTTGAAGAACCCATGTGGTAAGAGGCACCTGAGTCAAGTATCCATTCCGAAGAAGAACTTGTGTTTGCCATAAGTGCTTTCCCTTTACCCTTCAAAGAAGTTGGAGTTGAATCCTTGGAAGTACCTGTAACTTGAATCTTGTTCTTCCTAAGTAGGTTTTCCAACTCATCGATTCTTTTTGTCTTGCAATGATGCTCATCATGATTTTGCTTTTTGCAGTATGCACAAAAATTTTTGTCCTTCTTTTCATTATTTCCCTTCTTGTTGGAAGAAGAACCACCTTGTTGTGAGGAGGATTCTTGTGTCTCAAATTGTGATTTCTACTTCCACTACTTCTTGTTGTTGCTTTTCCCTCCTTGACTTGATTGGTGCTCATCACTAGCCACCAAGGCTTTGGTCTTTGATCACTTAAGAAGTCCTAAATCCATCAAGTGAGATTGTTCAACAATCAACATTTATATGAATGCATCAAATGAAGGCTTCTGGTAAGCATATCCCATGGTCAACTTGTGAGTATTAAAACTCGAAACAAAGGAAACATACTCTGAAGGTAGCCTCTTCAGGATGTGATGAATCAACTTTTCATCCTTCATGGGATTTCCACAATCTTTAAGAAGTGCCCTATACTCATTGGCTTTGTTGATGTAATCCTGAATTGTGTCAAAATTCTTTGGATCCAAGAGAAGTAGATCGTCCTCAATCTGAAATCCCTTTTCTTCATCCACCTTACCATATAATGTTGCAAGTTTATCCCAAGTTGGTTTCGATTCTGTACAACTGGCAATGTGTAGTGCCTGCCCCTAGTTCGCATTTCTGTTATCATTGTCAATTTTCTTTAGGTTGATTTTGTGCATTGATTAGTTTAGAGATATTGGATTTACAATACTATGCTATTATTTCATGACTTTGATTACAAATATATCGGTTATAATTGTTTAGTTGATTTCATTTCACATGATGTTAATGATGATTCCTAGTTAGTAAGTGTGGTTTCTTTCATAAAAATGTTAACATGATGTCTTTAATGATGATTATGTTGTATTGATAGAGATGCATTATTATATGTACGCATTTGATGTTAGACTTGTGTGATTTTTACGATACTTACCCCATACTTGCATGTGTATGGTGTGCGTGTTTATTTTATCTTTCTACCTGACGTGTTTGATGTGGTTAAGGGAGGGAGTCGTAGTCACCTACTAGTCGGGATCTACACGATGAACCACTCCCCGCCATTGCCTGTTTAGATTAGATATATATTATATACATGTACATGCTCGTATTTTATGCAAGATGCAGGTACCGGGCATCGACTTCCCTAAATTGCCAGGATGAGCATGTCCTATTACATATACTCAAATGGTGAGAATGGGAAGATAATGATCAGGTCCAATCCTAGCCATAGCCTAAAATACTTTTCCTACAAGGAGGACTCGTAACAGACTGTCTACCCTTTTTAAACCCGTGAGTATTTTGTGCGTATGCTGTTTTGTGAGTCTTTGATGAATTTTCTATTAATTAAGTCTAACTAAAAGATTAAATTAATGATTTAATTTAATGGAAAATTATTATGACTTTTAATATTTAATTATATTTAATTAATTGAGAAATTAATTAAATAAAAAGAACTGAATTTGAAGATAAAAGTTTAAAGAATAAATTTAGAACGTGATAATATTTATTTAATTTAATAATAATATATTTAGAGTTCATTTTTAAATAAATGCTAAATATTATTGTTATTTAAGTGAATAATTATTTATCAAATTAAACGTTCAAATATATATTAAAAGAAGTTAAAAGATATTTAATTATGAAAAAAAGATTTAAGTTCGCATGAATGAGTTTTAAATATAGAAAATTAATTAAAAAGATAAAATATGTGAACTTAATAAAGATATTTTAATAATGTGAACATTAGATTTAAAAGTTAATAAATTAACTTAAAATGAAGACAAGTGGGAAAATAAAATAAAGTAATTAAATAATTCCTTTGACGTGCATGAAGGAAAAATAAAATAATATTTTAATTAAAAGAGAATTAATTGTGCATGAAAGAATTAATTAAATAAAATAATTATAATTTTAGACTGGTGGTGACAGAAACCCTAAAATGTACTTAGTTTTATAATAGAGGGTTTTCAGGTGATTATGGAACACACAGGTTTTAGGGAACACACTTTTGGAAGGGAAACAAAGAAATCTTTGAAAGCTTTGAAGGGCTTGGATTAGCAAGGATTTCACTAGATTGTTAGCATCAGATCAAGGTAGGGTTTGTGAACCATTGTAGAAATACTTTTGGATCTCTGTCTTCTTCGTGCTTGTTGAAAATTGTTTCTCAAATTTTGTTGTCTGAATCTTGCCATCCTTCATTCTAGATCTTTTACTATTCGATTTCATCTGTGAATCCCGAATTGAAACAACTATTTAGAAAACCTTGTTTCTACAATTGAAAGAAATTAGTATTAAATCGAGATTTGGGTTTGAATTAAAATTGGAAGCTAGAAATTTAATTTGGGGAGGATTTGAGATTTAAAAAGAAGATTTTGGAATTAGAAATTTGCATGATTAAACTTAGTTTCCGTATCAGATTAATAATGTAAAGATTATATATATAGATTGTAGAAATTGTTGAAATGGATATAATGAATTTTATTAAATAAAAATTATAAAATTATAAAACAATTCTTATCTTTCATATATAATAATTTTAAATTTGTTTTAATAAAATTCGTATTAAATTTTAAATGAAATAAAATAAAAAAATAAAAAAATAAAATAAAACAAACAAACTTACCCACTTACCTGTCTCCGTCGGCCACATTCGCAGGGTACCTGCCTATCGCAGTGTACCTGCCTGCGAATGGGGAGGGGGCGCACCTTTTAATACTGCCACGCGTAGTACAAACCACACGGCTGGATTAAAAGCCTGCGGCTTATTTAAAATGGTGACCCATATTTGGGAAAAGCGTATAGTTTTATGAAAAAGGTTTTGGAGGATTATCTTTGTAAATGTTTTATAATATTAATTTTTAATTATTATTTTAATTAATATTTTTATTATTATTGTTAATTAATAATATTTATTAATAAGATTTCAGTATTATATTTATGAATTTTAATAATCATTATTAATTTTAATAATGCATTTAGTATGGTTAACTTTTAATTAATAAAATTAATGACCATTTTTATTTACAACTTGAGAGATTGATATAAATATTTAGTCGAAATTTATTTAATTAATTTTTAATCAAAAATTAGTTTGATTAAATTTAATTAATGGTGAATTGGGTGAAATAGAAATTAAGGATTTATTAGGAAGATTAATTAAATAATTTTTGATTATTTAATTAAATACAATTTTAATTAAGGTTAATTAATTAATGGATTATATAGTTATTGAATTATTAATGGTTTTAATTGACGATAATTAAATATTATTTTAAATAAATGACTATCCTCTGATTATTCTTTTTAGAAATTGATTTTTATAATGAGGATAACTTTATATGTATTTGAATTGAATAATAGATGAGTTATTGGATGGAATAAACTAAGAATCTTATAACTTGAAACATACATTAAAACGTAAACTAAAACTTTACCTATAACCCTATTGTGTCTTTTCAAATCAAACCCAAACTATGAAATTGTACTGTTTTCTATGTATTGTCTTTACTTGTGGATTTTGGGGTTGACCTAGTTTGACCAGTCTAGGATGTACACCAGAGGCTTTGTCAGATTTCTTTTATACCATTTATGTGGCTGGATGTCATGATGTGTTTTGTGATTCATATTGGAGATTATATTTATGAGGTTTATCTTGTGGAGCTTTTATGTGTTCTTGGATGGGAGAACCATCTTATTATCAGGTTGCCTATTAAGGAACCAAGTTTGATCTTAATGAGTGTTGTGGTATGGGACACAACTATGGATTTATTTGCTTAGGAGAGGTTTTCTAGGTACATGACTTTGGGAGTGGCTTGCATAGGGGTCTAGGACCCAAAGTGGTCAGTGCCAGGGTAACCTAATGCAAGTTATGTAATAAGTGATAATCTAGTAATTAAAACTTTTGGGGGGAAACACACTAAAAAAAGATAAGTTAGAGATATTTGATCCACCCAGGCCTTGAGTGCTTGTATAGACTAAGGATGGGAATGGGATGAGTGCCTCGTCTTCTAGAGAGGGCTTTCTAGTTTCCACATGTGTGATGTTGAGGGTCCGGGGTTCAGAGTAACCAATCCAGGGTAACTCAACGCTTGAGGGTCCGGGGTCTATTAAGAGATCAGTCCAGGGTAACTCAAGCAGCCATGTGATGACACTCCCTAGTATGTAGCCTGAGTCTCCTCTGTAGATTTTGTGTACCTCTGGTGGTGTATCTATTGTTGGATGTGTTTATTGTGGTTACTTACTTTCATTGATGATGATTGGTGTTTCATGATGTTGTACTTTTGACGTGTGGCTTTTGACTTGAGGTGATTATCTTTTGTTGACTTTATCTTATGACCTTGGTATTTGGTTTATACTTGGTTCATGTATGATGTTTGATTATGTGGTGTCGGTATTGGAGTGAGTGTTCTTACTTTTGGACTATTTTATCTTCTTGAGTAGCATGTGTTACCTTTTGAGGTAGTTTTGGCTATTAGGGGTACCTTGCCTAGGAATGTTTTATGTTTGATTTGTCGTATGAGGATCGTTCATTATCTTCCTACACGGTGGGAGTGGAAGCCTGACTAGGTAACCACGCGGTCAGGAGGTAGTGCCTTCTTACCATTTGGGTCCCCCTTCACATTGCTAGCTCTTGGATGTTCGTTGCAGAAGATGTACCTTTATCTTTCTTATTTCTTATCTCAGAGACTTCTTTTCAGATGATGTATCTATGTTATCATGTATTCTAATTTATTGTATCTATTTTCACATACCCTGCGACATGTGCAGTGGATGTTATTAATTGAATGTACTTTCATTGTATTGTTTATAATTATGTATTTGCTTATGCGAATATGTATTTGGTATTTCTTTATGATCATGTGACATTGTACTTGAAACTTAAACTAATTAATTTAAAAACTATTAAATGTGACTCAACGTAAAGGAACCCTTGAGGGATTGAAACTATATCTGTAATTGATTATGTGTATTTGATGTGTACGTTCATGTTGCTTCCGCATTAATGTTATCTTGATGTTGTTTAAACTTTTAAAAAAAAATAGTTCAGTAAACATTGTAACATGTTAGGTTTATTTCTCTTGGGTTCCCGAGCGGGGCGTTACACAATGTGAAACAAGAGATCTCTATGAACACAATTCCTGATAACTCCTAAAGCCTGTCAGTCTTGAGCTTTCCAATTAATGAGTTCTTTAGCATCAATAGGTTTCGTAATTGTACCATCAACATAAATACTATATCCTTTTTCCATTAATCCACTCCATGCAATATCTTTCCATGTAGAATAATTGTGTGAAGTTAGAGGTGGACATTTAGATGAAACACAAAATGCAGAAATGAAAAGAGCACAAAAGAGAGACACAAAAAATACAGTACAATCACTCCTCCCCTTTTCACTCAATCAAAAGACCCCCCCAAAAAAAGATGCTTTTGGCACTTTATAAGTAGTGCATGTACAATGTGCCACTTGTCAAAATGAACAAAGTGGACTTTTTGATTTTGCTTTTACAATTGCCTTTTGAGGCCAAAATCTCTCACTAAGCATTGTAGCTCAGATGTACAACAATTCTAAAAAGAATTGAAAGCTTTACAATGTAGAAAAAGCCCTAGTTCTGAAAGTGAGAATTCTATACACACAACCCAGAATCTGACTACAAATCTATAAAGTAGACAAAAAAATGCACTTTAAAAAAAATAGAACCTGAAAAAGTGACCAGATGTGCCTGTATGGAGTGTTTGAAGTTGCAAAATGCAAGATTATGCAGGTATAGTCACCAAAAAATACAATTTCTAAAAAATCCTTGCACCAAAACCAAAAAAAACACCACCACTGAAAAATCTAGGAAATTCTACCCAATTTCAAAAAAAATCACACCTAAATCAGAGTCCGGATGTCCAAGTTATTGGCTTGCAAAGTTAGGCTACCAAATCGAAAAGCAATCAGGAGAGGGCTCTAGCAAGAAAAATGCGTGCTTAAATTTGATGGTCAAAGGGCTGTCATAACAGTTATAAAATGCCCATTTTTTACGGTCAGACACCATCAAATTTAACATAGTACTATGCAGACATCAACAAAAAATAGGCCCCCAACTGAAATGTTAGGTTGATTGGGCATTTGTACTGTACAGATGATGATGTGGCAAAAAACTCTACAATGACATGTATGCTGAGTTGTCGAGGATGATGTGTGAAGTTGTTGACGTATCATGACATGCGGCATACGGTTGTATGACATGACAGTCCACCGCAGTAGGCTAACATGTTTACAGGTTTGTACACATGGTGAATATTGGTTCATTTGCATAGCAGGTGGGACAGGCAGGTACTGAACCAATTAAAAATCACCGCATGGTGGCTCCTGGTGCATGTGGGAGCAACGTGCATCACAAAAGTGCAGGTGCCCGGAGAATAAACCTTCGTTAGAAGAAGATGCAGTGATCGCCAAAAACTTCAACATGATGGTTGGAATATACTTCACGCAATGGGAATATGCCTTGACGTTGTTGGAGCAAAACTTGCGATCAGAATCTTCCTCTACGTGCTAGAATATACTATGGGGAATGAAGTCTTTAGCAGCGGTGGGAATGTTGAAACAGATGATACCAAAAAAGGTAGTCGTAGGACCAGAAGATCAAAAGTTGCGCCAGATTTATAAATAACTTCACTGGAATTGTGTGGGTTTAGTCCTACATGCATGGGAGTGAGGAACTCTACGCAATATAAAAGAAAAAGCCAGTGAAAGCAATATAACAAAAAGGCAGCCCGCCAAGAGTTACTCGCCAGTTAAATGCTTGGCTATCGATTTGATGCCAAATTTGTAAGGAGGTGCCCACTGCAATTTGTGTACGGCCACAAATTTAATATTGTGATGAATATGCTCATCGATTTAAATGTTGTCTACTTGAAATAAATTCTCTGCAAATAAACAAGTGCAACCTCCAAATTGCAGAGCCAGGGTGTCATCACTCGGTTTTGCTAAAAAAAAATTTCTCTATGGGTGCCTGAAGGGAAATTTTTTTTTTGAAAAAATAGTAAAAAATAACAGAGAAAAAAAAATGTAGATCCAAATAGATTAATTAAATCTACAAAAAGTGACCATACTCGAACTGCAAATCGGGGCCTTTATGTGCCAATTTGTAATTTTTTTTTGCCTCATGGTCAACTTTGGGCCAAGGTAGCTGAGTTTATAGTCGATCTTCACCGAATCAGCATTCTGGACGCAATGGCGAGGTCAGATCTGGTTCCAAACACTCCCAAAAAATCTGCAGTACTCCAGATTTGGGCTAAGGTGTTGAAGCAACAATGGTCTCGAATGGCTATGTGATGAGAAAATCTCCAAGCTCTGATACCATGCAAGAATTTGCCTAAGGGAAAAATTCACCTAGGAACTAAGAACTCAAACACAAGCACAATTGTAGACTAGAAAGTGAGAATATGATCAGAATGACGATATATTCATTCAATATGTCATGCAAAGAGTACACTAGGAGTGCTTGTATATAAAGGCCTCTGAGATACATCTAGAGTGTCTCAAAATTAGCTACATGATAAGTCATACAGCAGGCACATATCCACCAGATATGGGTTATCCTCCATTAAGCATAGAAGTAAGTGCGATGATAAGAGGATAAGCCTATAAGAGTGTGACACACAAATTAGTGTTGTAGACACCATGTGCTAAAATAGAGTTGCATACTTTTGTGTTGTCAACATGACAACTCTAAAAGGTGCACAAACTCTTAAGTGTCTCACAAAATAAAATAATAAAATAATGCAAAATAATAAAGTAATACATTAACATAAGTAAACTTAAGTAAGTGTAAATAGTAAATATGTATTTACACCAATAGTTTGGAAGGAAAGGAATGGTGTTGGAAGGATTTCTCAAGGGAGGAGCTGATAGAATGGTAGAAGCTACAAATGAGGAGCATCTTAGAGGAAAGAAGAATGCTTTTGAGCTCAAAGAAAGATAAAATTATTTGGTGTGGATCCCTTTCAGGCAATTATTCAGTCAAACTAGGCTATAATATTATGGTGGAAACAAATAGTGAAGCTTTCATTTGTTGGAATAAGGATATACTACCCAAGGCAAGAGCTTTTGCATGGTTGGCTTATAATGGGAGAATTTTAACTGTGGAAAGGCTAAGGAAAATAGGCATAATAGGACCATCAAGATGTCCTATGTGTGAAAGGAATGAAGAAACTTTAGATCACCTTTTGGTTCAATGTAAATATGCAAGAAAATGTTGGGATTTGGTTCAATTTAAATTGAGATGACAGGGATCGAGAGCCCAAAATGTAAAGGAGGTCTTCGATGGATGACCAAGGGAGCAAAGCAAATCAACCCTCTCAAGCATATGGTCAGTTGCTCCTTCACTGATTGTATGGGAATTATGGAAGGAACATAATAGAAGAATTTTTCAAGGAGAAAAGGAGACTCTGAGAAGATGTTTAAATATGATTATTAATGCTATTAAGGAGACAGTAAGTGCCTTGGCCACAAAAAAGCAAGTGATGAAGATACCTTATACAAAGGAGGACAATGTGTTACAAGCCTCATGGCTAGGGATAAGATTTAAATCTCGCTTGAGAGCACTGGTAACCAAAAAGATAAAATTAAAGCCTGATAGGATAGAATGGAGAGCCCCAATGGAAGGATGGGTTAAAGCTAATTTTGATAGAGCAGTGAGTGGAAACCCGGGAGCTTCGAGTGTTGGGGTTGTTTTGAGAGATAGTGTTGGCCACATTTTATTGAAATGAGCAAAAAAGCTACCCATAGGCACCAATAACACAATAGAGTGTGAAGCAACTCTGTTAGCAGTAAGGCTAGCCAGAAAAGAGGGTATCAAAAAGCTACATTTAGAAGGTGACTCTCTCATAGTAGTGTAGGCAATATAAAAAATGCAAATTAGCGCATGGCACCTCCAAATGGTAATTAAACTAATTGTGCAAGAAATTAGTAATTTTGAAGATTTTAAGATCACTCATATTAAATGTGAAGGAAACATAGAGGCAAACACACTATCAAAAAGGGCAATATCATTTAATGATGAAGTGGTGCAGATTGAGTATTCAACATTTTGGGTAGATTTGAATCGCCTATGTAAATGATTATGAAATGTAGGAAACATTAAATGAAAATGCCCCCAAAGGACGAGTCAATCAAAAAAGTGTGATGAAAGTAGATTTTATTTGGTCCTTTGTCTTGTGTAAGCAATGAAAAATGTGAGAAAACAGAGGCGGGTTTCAGAAATCAAACGTTGATGCATTTAATCATGATAGAGTTGCATTAGCAAAGTGTGGGAAAAACTCTTTAAATTAGAAGGGTGGGCATCTCAATGCACAATTCTAAATCAAGAAAGAGTGAGTGTGAAGTATCAATGGAGCTGACATTTACCTTCAAAATAGAGAAGCAAAAGAAAGCCCTATTTGGAAGGGTGGCGGATAGACATCTCAAACAAATGGTTAAATGCCCATCAAAAGAAGTCATCCGTGCAATGTAGGCGACCTTGGGTCCCCTCTTCCAAGAGGTAGACCATTGATGGAAAGTGCAGGTGGACATAGCGGCAATGTTGATGGTGTGGGGACTACAAGTGGGCGACCATGAACAAAATGTGGCTTAGGTAATGGAGGCTCTTTTTGAAAAAGCCTTAATTCCGAAAATGGAGTCACTTCTGGAGTGGGCACACCCTAGGCAGGCCTTTGATTTTAGCGAAGGATATGAAGATGATGATGAGGGGAGGGAGAAAAGGATTTTTCCCTTTGTGAACTGGCCAAGGGGCAGATGGACAGAGAGGCTTACATCAATGAACACCATCAGGCATGGGAAAATCTGAAAAATGCTATTCAACTTCATTATGAACAACAACAAAATACCACTTTCCCAATTGGTTTTCCAAAGAAAAAGAGGTTTGCAAGGAAATCTCGCAGATTTTAAAGCAATGGAGGGCACTCCTTTTTGTTGTTGAAGATAATGAAGCCCCATTTTGCATAATGAAGTATAGTGGGGTTTTCAGCTGGCAGTGATGGAAGGTAGTGTAAAGAATGATGCCATGTTTTTTGAAAGGACCTGTGATGTGGAAGGCAGAACAAAGGGAGGTTGAATGACAACGATTATGGTTCAAAATTTTGAGAAGGAAAATGCAGTCAACAAAAACATTTTTTGTTTTTTGGATTGTGAAAGAATGTCAACTTCGACTATGCTGAGGTCATCATGACAAAGATAGTAGTAGTAGTAGTCTTATAGTTTTTGGATGTACATTTTAAAAGTTTATAAGCCTGAGTAAGAGGCGCCAATGTAATGGTAGTACAGGAGGAATAAGGCATATTGTAAATGATGGTCCTCAAAGATAGAAAATATGGACCTTTTTGTTACCTATGTAAATCATATCATATCAATAAAATATAAACCTATTATCGATAAAAAATAAAAATGATTTGTTATAATCTAGTCTACTTGAACATATGATTAAAAATAAATTAAAAAAAAAAGCTTAAACACAATACAATAGATGTTAAAGCAGACTTAAGACCATCTTAGGGCCCGTTTGGCAACGAGAATACAAGCGGAATAGGCATATGTAAATTCTTAAAATTTTGAATTCTTCGTTTGGATGCACCAAATGGGAATTGAAATACGAAGTAAAATAAGAATACGTATTCCAATTTTGGCCCAAAAATAGCATTTTGCAATTCCACCCAAATAAGTGTCATTGGAATACGTATTCCTATTCCACTTTTATTTATTTTAAACATAAATTTTGGGGTCTGCGAATTCCCTATTAAATATTGGCTGAACCAAACATATAACCTACTTTTCAAGAAAACATATAATCCAATAATAGCCCACTACACTAAGAAACAAAAATATCCAACAAATCCAAAATCCCAAAGTGCATAAAAGTTGAATATTTTCCCTTTTACATATAAATACCAACCACTACATCTTATTATTATTATAAATCTTAAGTTACACATTTAACTATCTTTTAATAGTATATAAAATCATAAATACTAATCTTGAACCTTACGGATGTTAAACACTTTATAGTCTATTCCAGTCTTAAAATATCCCACTTTCAATGAACAGTACACAGAAAACTTTCTGAACAAATCATGAAATAACCAATGATGGGATGGAGCAAGTGGGTATGAACTCGTGACGGCGTTTCCGTCCCTGGCTGATCTCCCTTTCCCGTCAGAATGGACATGAGATTTAATGAGTCAATCGCAGCCTTCAGGCGACACGTAGCACAGTTAGAACGAATTTTCTACGGTACTGTAGAAAATTCACCTTACGCGCGGTCTTACATGATTCGAGGTTACCGAGTTCCTGTTTTAGTTCACGGTTTGGTCTCACAGCAGGTCTATTTGTCATATCTGTCCACATTTAAGTTGTCGACTTCTCTCAAAATTTCACGGCACGTCCACCTGGTTGCCATTTGGTCGGGATTCCTCCATTAGAGCTTTCTATTGAACTTTTCAAGGTACAAAAAGAATCATACCCGTTTCAAATATTTGGTCAATTTTATATAGTTAAATTGCTACACTTGCATAGTTAAATGCCCCTCTCTGGCTATGTGATGATTTAGTCGGTTGAGTTTCGAAAGAGGCTTCCATTTTCAAGGACTAAGCGTGCTGTGAATCCTGCGAGTCTAGATTGAATAAAAATTGTAAAATTTGCAGAAGTGGCGAACATACGAGACTTTGATTTGTGTGAATGTTTTCTATTTGCATCCGTGTCGTGAGATTGTAGCCTTTAGCAAGCTGATGAAATTATCCAGTCTTAATGGTCAGTACCCCATGCACACAACAGTTATAGGAAAGAGCTACAGGATTTGAATAATTGAATTACTGTTTTATTGATTTGAAGTTAGCTGGTATTTTAAAAATCAAATTTAAGATTCAAGAGAAATTCCGCCGAGCCAACGGAATTGCTTTCTATTGATTGTCAGGTAAATTAGGAAAATAGCCTAGGTAAGTTTTTAGATTCTAATCTAGGCAGCACAAAACTTGGATGTTCTTGTTTGTGGTGACAAGAGTACCTTTCACCTTACTTACTGTGTCATAATCACTTCTTTGTTGGGCTGTGGTCCTGCTGTTGAAGGATTTAAATTTATGACTTCTGAACTAGAGTTGATTCTCAGTGTACCCTTTGTTTCCTAATCCACACTTACTCCACATACACCAGTTTCTTCTGGATGGATAAAAACATATATCAACGGTCAACTTATCGGAGAAGAATTGGATTTTGTTTAATTCTGGTTACCAAATGTGAATTGCCTAGCAAAGTAACTGTAGCAATTGGTGTAAAATTAGCTGTGGTCTCGCAGTAAATGGACACGAAATATCTGGCCGGGCATTATATTGGTGGAATTTTAACATGTGGTCCACATTGATTTCAAGCATATTCCTGCTTTCCAGGTTGCGGTTCTTGAAGTCTTTAATTTCCCTGGAGTTAGTGAGAGTAAAACATGTTCACTATTGAGCTATTTTTTGAATCTGTTAAAATTTTTTATTTTCAAACAATCTATTCAGTATCTTCTATAATTTTCTAATTCTTCATGGTTACCCCTTACGTAATATTGTTTATTCGTAAGAAATAAAGGGGCTCACGAGCAGAAAATGCTGTCATCAATGGATAACTTATCTGAAAAGAAATGAATTCCTGCATTCTGATAGTATAAGAAAAAATGGATTCTTGGATTTTGACATGCTAAAAAGAAATGGACTCTTGCATTTTGGCAGAGTATAACAGCATCGGCCTTCTTTGAATTTACAATCTTGCAAGGTAATTTTAAAAACTGGGGTCTCCCTTTGACCTGTACTTGACGTCAGAGAAAACAATTTTAATTTTGCGCAAGTGGCAAATTATGCTAGCAGTGGAGACTGATCAGGTTAAGGAGAGCGACTAAGGAGTATTTATCAACATGAAAGGACGAAAAAAAAGAGAGGTAATTCTTGTTGCATGCAATCAGGTTGCACAAATGAAAGCTTTCTCAATGCAGTGATTAAGAGCTCATTCTGCACCATTTGGATCTCTTAATTTGACAAATGCAGACGGGCAGTTGGCTTGAAATCTATTTTCTCAAATGTACATGTCTGCAGCTCTTTTGGCCAGCTATTGTAATGAAGAAATGGCTCAATATCAAGCCAAGGGAGTATGAGTTTAGTGCTGATGAAAAAGATACTGAAAGTGAGTTTGATGATGAAGGTATGCTCTTGTGTTTGTAGCATTTGTTATTTATCAACTATGAAGGAAAACTTCAATACAAATATATAAAGAAAATGGAATGCTTCACTTTGTTGAATCATAATGACTGTAGAAATCCTAATGCAATCTACTCTGTATAATGTTTACAGAAACAAGTCCTGTTGAGAGGGAAACAGTTAGTAATAATGGAGGAAACCACACTGTTTCACGTTTTCAAGCTACTGGTAAGACACTAAGAACCTTTTCAATGTTCATTTGATGTATGGTAGGAGAGATGAATTTTGTGTGATGCCTTTTAGATAAGATTCTTAAAGTTCGGATTCTTAATGAACTTAAAATCAGCCTTAAGGATGGACAACGTACATGTCCAAACTTTCTGCTTTCATTTTGGTACACATTGAAGGACTGCTATATTTTACAGTTTCTTTCATTCAAGGGTTTTACACATTTTGTTGAATGTATCTGCCACTGTATTTCTTCTTTGTTGTAGGAAAGCCTTCTTTGCTTTGCTTAGAGAGTAAGTCTCTTTGGTGTGTCTGTATCATAATCAACATATCAATGACATAATGATTTGGTTGATGGCAAGCTTCTCACATTTTTTATATGGCTTCACTTTCATTGTAGGAACTCCATCTGAACGTTTTTTGTGGAGACTAAAAAGAGGAAAATCAGTGACAATGCGGTCCCAGTACATAGATACAAAGGAAATAAAGTTAGTCAATTTCAAATTGGTCTTCCATCCAAACTCTAAAGTCAGATCTTATTGATTTGAATTTCTAACCTGTTTTCATGACATTTGGCAGGATATTAGTAGGTACCTGGAATGTTGGAGGAAGGCTTCCGCCAGATGATTTGGATATTGAGGAATGGCTAGATGCAAAAGATCCAGCAGATGTGTATGTGCTCGGGTAATTTTCTGATTGTAGTTACTTTTCTGGGGTCATGTACATGACCGCCCTGTTTTATTTGTAGAATATTGGATATCTTCTACATGCAGCTATTATTCCTGCAATTATGTTATGATCACGTGAATGAAAAAAACCAGCTTAAGATAGAACATTGAGGTACAACTGAAAACATATTGAGGTTGCATAATCTACCCATTTTAACTTGTGAACTAAATTATCCTGAAAAATTCTGTTATGAATTCTATTGAAGTGAAAGCCTGAATAAGTAAAATGCATAATGCAACTGTTCTTGTATGATTTGTATGCTTATTAAATTTGCATGGAGAATAAAATTAATTGTAACTTTTTTTGTCCAACTTTCTTGGCTCTTTATTTAGTACCACAGAGTTGAAATACATGAGGCAATGCTTTTAGCTGAATTATTCCAATACTGAAACCAAGGTCTCCAGCTCTCATAGACAAAGATGTCAATTATTGCAGCTTCCAAGAGGTGGTTCCTTTGAATGCTGGCAACATTTTTGGTGCAGAGGATAATATCCCTGTCTTCAAATGGGAAGATCGACTTCGCAGCACATTGAACAAAACCCAACCTACTAAATCCAATTGTAAATGCTATAGTGCTCCTTCTTCCCCATCAAGGGTTAATGCATCTGACCTCATTGTAGATGAAATATTATCTGAAAATGATGTAACTAATGAAGATGTTAGCATATCACCCCATCAAGGAGATATCCCTGTTGATATAGATAATGATCCTATATATCCTAGTAATCTATACAATGTTCCCAAGAAACTCTCCAGCAATCTAGGGAGAAAACAAGCAACCTGGCCCGAGGAATTATTAAACTCAGAACAGCACCATTCAGAATCCAATGTTTATTTGAGAAGGGTCTGCAGTGAGTCTGAACGGATCAGATCAGATCGCACAGAGCATCAATTGAATTCAGAGACACAAGCTTTACCATCTCGAGCTAAATTGAGGAGGATTTATAGCATGTCTGAAAAGATTAGTTTGAGCTGGCCAGAACAGCCACTAGACTTGGAAACAGAAGATTCACTGCCCAATATTAGCTCCTTAAAAAAGATTGATCTCAATAAAGAGCTAAGGAATCGCCTGGAGACATTTTCTGTGGCAGATGCTAGTGCAAAATCTAAAAATCTAAAAGGTGCCAGGGCAGGCTATGTGCGAATAGTTAGCAAGCAGATGGTTGGAATATTTGTATCTGTCTGGGTTCGTCGATCACTCAGGAGGCATATCAACAACTTAAAAGTGTCTCCTGTTGGAGTTGGTGTGATGGGCTACATTGGTAACAAGGTGAGTCTCGATAACCTGATGGATCCGATACAATGAACTTCATATGTAATTTGATCATGCTTTAAAAGTCATTTTTCTAAATGATCTTTGAGTGCTAGAGATCAGTGTTAAGTAGATATTTTTGTTAACGTCATATTGTCTAAAACATGTTTATGTATATAATGGAGGTTTTGATGTTGATAAATATAATACCATCATAAATGTTTTAGATTTTTCTAATGTATTTTAGTTGGCTTGGATGAATGTTAAGACATATTAGTTTCTTGATACTCATTTATTTATTTTATAACAGCATATAAATTACCAATTTTTTTACTTCATATTTGATCCAAGTCTTTTGTCAAATAATACAAGCTAAATTAAAGATCTACAAATTCCACAGTTCATAACAATATTAAAAGGCTTTTAGGAAAACTGTGTACAAGTATTTTTAGGTAGAAAAGTCTGTATTCATTTCCCAGAGCCTTCTACTAATACAAACTGAAATTGAATTTTATAGGTAAGTTATTAACATAATTTCTGAATCATCTTTCTGGTTTATTATAATTCAATGGAACAGAAAGATGATTTAGTAATAAGGCTAGTAAATTCCCTATTAAAATTTTAAACAATATTGTGCTACAAAGAAGATAATGCATAGCTAAACTCTCAAAAGTGCTTTGTCAACTTAGATAAGTCCTGACCATGTAATTGTATTTTTATGGTGGTGATTGATTTGTATTGATACCGAGTTGTGTGCACCTGACCTCCAAGCGACACATCCAGTGTGTATTCATTCTACTAGAATGTGTGCACCTGACATCCAACTCAATACATCCAGTTTTTATCCATTCTCGACTTGCATTTGATCACCAAATGAATGGTTATAGTATGTGCCTGTAGTTTTCATATTGCTGACCTCCAAATTAATGCATCCAACTTTAAGCTTCTCTGACTAGGAGTGAGGCTAGAAGTCAAAATTCCGGAGCAGTGGATTTTCCAATGATGACTGTTCCTTCCTCTGACAGATGTTCAGAGGTGCATGCCTTGTGATTGTCACAACATAGATGAGTGAAGTTTGCTGGAATAATCATTACTTATGGAAATTGGTCATGAGGGTTAAAATATACGAATGTTTAAGTCCCTCAAAAGATACATCTTACTATGATAATGTTGTTTCTTAACTAAATACCATCTCTAGCAATTAATATCAAACATTACTGGAAAATTTCAGAATCTCCATGAAACCGACTCTAAATAAAAGGTAGCTTTTCTAGAAGACACGCCTTTAATGGCTCTCTATCTCTAATCTGAAAAATGAAAACCATGTTGGGCCAATAGGACAGAGTAGTTTTTAAAAATGTGAAACCAGCACAAGATTTTGCTTGGCTAGATTTGCAATTACAAAGGCTTCGATATTTTCTGTCCAAGCTGTAGCTAGGAAATACCAGGCCTGAAAGTTTGATATATCTCTACTCCAAAATAGCTAGAATTTTGATTGCATTACTTTCCAGAAAGTTATCCAACTATATTTTCTCATGAAGCAGTACTTGTTTGAAACATAGGAGCAAAAAATGATAAAATCCATGGTTAACCACAGACAGGCATTTAAGCCATGCCAGTTTGAACTTGCTGGCCAGATTTTTTCCTTTCCCTGTTAATTGAAAAGATGCCAAACATTATATTCTACAAGACATCTAAGTATTTTAATTTGGTGAAGTCTCTGAAGACAAAATTACTAAAGATAAGTCGACAATAACAAATAAAATATTATAATATATTGAATAATTAACTTGTCTTGATCGCTGAAGTAAATTGCATACCACTGATTCACTAATATAAGAAGCATCTCTGTTGACAAAAGTGATCTCTATGCAACACCAATTATGGAGTAAGATGATCAGTATCAAAGTTCATGAGGATCATCTGCATAATCATGGTCCCATCTATGAGATCCCAAGTGACTTGATCATGGAGATTAAAAACGACCAGACAAGTATATACCAATAGGCAAATAGAATCACCATAACATAGGAGATGCAAATTAAAAGAGTTAAGCTAAATCTTGTGTATCTGCTGTCTTGGAAAGGCTAAAATGTAATTAACATTAACGGTTTAGATAGTCAAGCTGTGATTAATGTTCAACAAATAACAGGGACTTTTATATTGAACAAAGATCAATGTACCTTAATTATATAAAGCCTATTAATTGATGACTAGTAATGGGCAGTGATTATAATTATTGAATGGAGTTGGTGATTTCGGAAAGGCAGATGACAGCAATTTAAACAAAGGGATAGAATCAGAGGTAAGATGTCAATGGTTATTAATCATGTCTAAATACCCTGACTTATTGCTGCAATAGAATTGGTATCAAAGACCATCATATTGGCCATCTATTATTATCACAGGAAGTTGACTGTAATGTCCCCTCTTCCAGTGTTGAATATTACTTCAATATTTGATGAATAAACCTGCACGTTTTAGTAGATCCCATACAAAATATGCATATATATTCATAAATGAAAGAAACATATACCTAAGTTCCGTGCTAATTCCTACTTAATCCTTAGGGAGAGTTCACAATCAGGTTCCTAGCTCTCTAAGGTGGACCTCCAGGGGCTCTAGTTGCCTCATGGTAAAACTAGAATGGTCCTTAGCTATTCTACCATTTTATTACGATTAATCTCTCATAAGGCCTTATGGATAATCCTCATTTGGTATATCCATTCTTATGCATCTTTATGTCCACACTACATAAAAATTTGTAGCCAGCAGATGAAGGTAAGCGAACACCAGTGGACAGTAAAATTGATGACAACTGGCTTAGATAGCTAAATTGACCCTCATTCTCTTCCCATGTGAGGTGATTTTCTGTTTATGCCAAGCTTAGTCTCTCCAAACTTCAAAGGGAGGACAATATGTTCCTCAACACTGTGGCCAAACTATGAAAAGCAAGTTGACCCAATGTTTTTCTTCAATATACTTCTATATTGAGATTTTTAAATCGTGCTCAGCATTTCATTATCATTTACATGATACAACCATACTCTCAGCTACCAACACGCATATTAATAGTATTGATCTGTGATTGAATAACCAAACATTAATAAATCTTTTGTCCAGGAAATTGTCTTCAGATGAGATACTGCAATGTCAAACAGTGCTCAGATATCATGACTTCCTTCTTGCCTGATGGTTTTTAAAGTGGACTGGATGCCCCTTATATATCATACCAATCTCAAAGTTTGTGTCTCTTGTATGTCCCTGAGATATGTAATTTTTCAAATCATATCCCTTAAGATATAATCAGTTTATTGAAATTCCTATAACTTTTATTAGCAATGTTAATGAATTGTCTTTATTGTCAACCTGTAGCAACTCTTTTATCCTTAATCGGTGTTATCTATGATGACCAATGCCCAATCTCAAATGATCTTACATAGCAATGATATATTATCTTGTGGGATCCTTGAAGATTCATAACAGCGGTTTATTATTATATGATGAACCATCATCCCTGGAATCGATATTTCTATGTTCATCTCCTATATTGATATCAAGCTGTGATATTTAATATCACCGTTGACAAATCTATGGCCATTTGTTTGAGTCCCTGTGTTGTCATTTTATGGCTGCCACTTATACCATCATGGCCACCAGCTATAGTAATCACTGTATTAACTTGAGATCATTTGGTATGAATCCTATTTTTATTATTGGCATTATGTTTTTTATTTATATAATTTGACTATTCGTTTAGTAATTTTTGCTTTTTAGAGACTTAAATGTCTTGTAGTTCCATTATGCTTTTTATTTATTATTTATATTTTAATTTAATAATATTACTTATTTATTAAACTCTCTTTAGGAAAGGGGACATGACATTGCTGATGACCAGCCTTGTCGTCAATGACATCACACTAATATTATAATCAAAGGCAACTTTTAAGTGAAGAGGAAACTAATTGATGCTAATAAGATCAATCAGTTTTGTCTCAAGTGGTACCTTAAGTATTAAGGTAAGCAATTATGAATAGTCATTATTAGACGAGGCAACTTTTAAGTGAAGAGAAAACTAATTGATGTTAATAAGATCAATCAGTTTTGTCTCAAGTGGTACCTTTAGTATTAAGGTAAGCAATTATGAATAGTCATTATTAGATATGTCTTTTGCGGACATGATACATCACTCCAATTGTTAGGATATAAGAAGTCGTGTAATCCTATTTAAGAAAACATGGAAGAATGAATAAGGAAATGGAATCATGGATTGAGATGATCCAAAGGATCAGAAAATAATCATTTATTACTGATGAGAAAATCAGAGAATATTAAAATATATATGATACTTTTCACAGGAAGATATATATATATATATTGTTGGCAAGCATCTATGAGTTAAATACTGATGACAGAATATTATATCTGAACTTTATCAAGGGTGATGGGCTCATATATATATATATAATCTGTTAATAATAATGAAATTAGAATTATACGTTAGTTATGATACACACACAGCCTATTCCTTAGTCACTCACTTATACTGTTAAGAGGATAGGTTGGTTTTGTCAGGGAAAGATGGAGTAATACCTGACAATGTATAGGATGAAACTCTCAAGATGCAAATCCTTGAGGGAGAAGTTCCAAGATAGTTATGCATATGTGCTCCACAAAAACTTGAGGGAGTCTACTTGTGAGTTGGTTTCCAAGTGTTCTAAGGGCAAGTAAATCCCCATCCTTCTTAAAGTTATCGTTTAAGAGAGAAGGAATGAGGGCTTAAGTATTTTATGAGGTAATGTTTGTTTCTTAATTTCATCTGATTTAAATGCACAGTGATGTATGTTAATCGTTGGAAATTGGCAGCCTCCTAGTAGCTAGTAGGAAACATTGGGAATTTCTATTTCCAAGCATAATCCAGACCCAAGTTTGGAATTTTAAGATGAATCAAGTATAGTCCTAGTGGGGGGGACATTACACTTAAAGCCCCAGGAATTAAAATTTACAGAATTTTAGAATAAAGCTGAATAGATGAGTCTGATCGATAAATTAACACTGACATCTGGCATTGTTTGTTTTCTATCTGTTCACATTCTTTTTACTAATTTTCAAAAGTTAAAACAACTTGACCAACCCTAATTCTAAATGTGTATTTTTAAAGGAATTTGGAGTTTGGTTGAAATCAGTAAAATTGTGATGTAGGCTGTAGACACCGAGTTTTTGATTTGGGCTTTGTAGCAGGGGCTACGAGTCTTCACATTGCCCTATATTGCAACAGGGTCTATACCAGAACATTGCCCCTTGACTTTGCCAAGTGCTGCTTCACCAAAATCCTTAGTCTTTTTTATAAAAGTAAAGAAAAATAAATTTTGTTTTGAGCTGCCCAATAAAAGTCAGTATTTTTTGTACACCAACATTTTAGTGTAATACTAATGGGTACAACACACTTTGTTGAGAGTTTGATGCTTACAAAGAATTGAGAGTAATTGGCAACACTGAATCTTTATTTATCTTATGTTTGAACTCCGTTTCTCTTTCTATGCGCTATATTTGTTGTGAAATAATAAAAGCAGTTTTTCCATTTTTATGAATATTTGACTATTTTGAAATTTTCCTCATGAGTTTTCCCGTTCAAAACCCAAATAATTGGATTCCATATGCACTTACAGTTAATGCTTCTATGGTGTAAATATGGCACCCTCTGCATGTTCAAGTGTGCTATTTTGAAAACTCACAGAACAGCAGTCCTAGATCTGTAAAAATAACAACTCCCAGATAAGTCTGTATTGCAGCTTTGACACCTCTTGTTATGTTAATAATATATTGAAAAGGGACAATTTTACCAGAGATCAACAATCATCAATATTCAATGAGAACACACAAAGTTACAATAACTGAATAACATTTACAATCTTAACCTACAGAAAACTTTTATTCAAAACAATGATTTATTCAATCCAAGATGTCAACATACCTATAGTGAGGACAAGCTCTAACTTTTAGATGATGGTGTGAGGCCAAAAATATTGAATATACAAAATATGAAAGCAATGCTGCTTTGAGGGACCATCTTCCAGAAATGCAGAACTGTAAAAAAATGAAGGAAAGTTACCTCTGATTCATGGCTATGCATCTCCAGCCCTTGAATTGTTGAAAGAAGAGACAATATTCCTATAATATTGTTGGCAATATGCAAACTTAATCTTCAGAAACCTTTTAAATGGAGTAACCTTTTGAGGAAATGGCATGTCAAATAAATACCAAAGTTATCCCAAGTTTCCTGAACGTTGATGGCAAGGGGATGGGCTTGTAGCACACTGTTTTTTCTGCCAATTTTTGGGATGGTTAACCGTTATATAAATACAGGGAAAATTTAAAATATATAAGAAAATTTCAAATGTTTATATGGAAACATGGATAAAATGTGCATATATACATTATAGAACCTTGACATGTAATATTTCTATGGATGGCAGTCACACTATGGTTCATTTTACAGCTGACCTGCTTATTTTACTATTATATGCAGGCTAATAGAATTCATTGTCAGTGCTCATAAAGAAAATCTGTTTTTTTCTTAATTTAGGTGATTTTTTCTTACAATGGCTGCCTGGCTAAGATTTCTGGCCATCCCAAGGATGGCAGAGGATGTCCTAGATGTCCCCTAATGGTCTTGGGGATGGCCGGATGTCCGCGGCATAAATAGCATCGTCGTTAAGTTTCCAGGATGGTTTCGGCAAAAGTATGCAAATCAAGGATGCTAGGGGACATCCCCATGTCTTTGGATGTCCATAGGACAGGGACAAGGTTTTTAGACTTGAGGACACACCTGCGGGCAACGTAGATTAAAACCAATTACTTAGAATTAGCAGTATCCTCAATCCCAACCTAAAACATATTTAAGATAAGGCATCAAATTGAATAAATGATAGACTTAAAACATTTTATTAGATTTTTGAACTTAATTGTTTTCCTATTTTAGTATCTTTGGCATATATACCAGTATGTTTTGTATATTCATATGCATATGCTAGATTGTAAAATATTTTCCATATCTGCACTAGATTATCAAAACTGTATATATGTATGTGCATATAATGGATTGTCTGGCCAAAAGTGACATTTGGATGGATATAATGGCTTGTTTGATGACCTATGAATTTATTCTAAAATTTGAGATTCTTTTACTGTATGTTGCTTTTACCCCTACCTTTTATGCTATTCATTGGAGTCTTGAAGGACCAAATGGACTATTGATAAAGGTCTAATAAAATCTTTCCCGCATAGTGATTTAATGGAGTCATGAATGACCAAGAGAACTATTAGTGTTAGATAGCTTCTGGGGAACTAACAAGCAGATGAGTGTGCAATAAAATGTTGATAAAATAATTTTAGTGGTTTTCTAGGTTTAGGGGAGGTAGGATATTTTCTGTATGAGATGGCCTATTAAGTTAATTTATAATTAAAATTGACAGCTTAACATCAATACTTGAATATTTCAAATACAATTAAATAAAAAAGTACTAAAAAATAACATAAACAAAGTAAGAGAAGGTTAAATTCTTATGCTAACATTTCATTTTATAATCCAACTACTAGACAAAAAATCATAAGCATACTATAAAACCAATGTCTATTGAGAAGGGATGGAAAACTCCATTAAATTGGCAATTTCATGAACATTTTTTGCAGACTTTTGGTTTGTAGGTAATGGGAAACAAGCATCAAGAGGGATTGTTGGAAGCTATGAATGACTTAAGGAATTGAGCACGATATAAGAATGGAGGCCAATTTTATTTGCAAACCCAAAGATAACAACTGGCTTTTTGTGGAAAAATTACTAATGAATTTTTGAAGAAAATCTTCAAGGTGGATGATCCAATGTTCTTTTACAAGGTTAAAATGTTGTTTTGGAGAAGAATACACGAATTTAGAGTTGAAGTACTAGGTTGGTGACTTGAATTGGGAGAGGAAGAAAATACTAGAAGAATTTTTTTGTTATGTCGAGGATGAATGATGCTACAAATCGAATGTTTTCATTGTAGTGGCCATTTCAAGTCAAGGTTTCAAGACATGTAGTGGGACATGGTTGTATGTTGCAGAATGTGCACCACCATTACAATCCTTCTTTGGAGTTTTGTAGAGTTCAAAGAACTGAGAAAGGAAGGTACAGGAATTTATCAAGGCACTCAGGAATGGGAAGGAGCATGTTGTTTAGGGGCATTGGATGAGGAAATTTGGAGCAAGAAGTGGAATTTATTGGAAGAAGAGTATTGGGACCAATATTAGGGGAAGGAGAAGGGGAAAAAAAACAAAATTGCAGGTTTTTTTAAAAAGTTTTTTGTCTAAACATCTATATATGTTTTGAGTAGCTTTTATTTTTTTGGAAGCAAAATTTGAACCAAAGGTGGGAGATGAAGAAAGATAGATATTTTCTTGTAAAAAGAAATATAATGTGTAAATTGCTGCTATTATACAAATGCCTTTTATCGATAAAAAATATATAGAACCAATGTCAATGCTTCAATTTGACAATTAACCTAGTTTTGGGTCTGTTGGCTTAAAGTCTTGTAAGTCATCGTGACCACAACATACAAAATTGTGACTTTAGGCAACTTATTGCAAGATTTTTCTCTCCTCTTAGAAATAGGGGAGGCTCCCTTCCTACCGAAGGTCACTTCTATGGAACTTAACTAGAAATCTCAAAAAAGGTGGTTCTCCTAATGAATTCTTCTTTTTCTAGGAATGATTTGCAAGTAAATGAAACTCTCAACTTAACGAAAAGGTCCTATTTCTATGATAATACTGGTGGCTTGGGGGTTGACATAAGAACAACTCCAATGACAATAATCTACTTTTATATTTTGTGGAATAAGTACAAGAACCCAAAGCCTCTTGCAATTTTTCCAAATAAGGATTCAACAATTTGAACAAACAGTAAGGCACAAAGTCTCTTACTGGATGCTCACTAAATTCTGTGAAACTACTTAACACTGAAGCACAAAGTCTATTAGCCCTAAGCATTTGATGTCACTATCAATTATAACAATTTGTTATCTTGTAACACAAGCCTTCAAAAGTTCAAATTGACTTTGAGTACACTAGGTAGTTCAAAGTCTGCACAATTGAATTCTTAGAACCAACGAAAGAAAATGTGGTCACATAACGACTTGAATTAGCACAAAGTCACAAAACAACTTTCCTCATTTATTGAAAGCAATTGATTTACATCTAAGCTTAAAGTCTTAGAGTGCATATACAAACTAGCATAACTTTCTTGCATTGCCAAAAGTTGATTATTCCAAATGAGATTCCTCCTTTATATAGGAAAAAAGTGGATAAAGAAGGGGAAAACCCTTAACCACCTTGACTTACTCTCTATTTAACTAACTAACTAACTAACTAGCTAGCTTTGACTTATTCAATGCTACAAGACTTAAAGCACTTCTAATATGATTACATGAAACAACTTTGCACATGATACTATCACATGCAATGACATGTAATCTATCAAATACAAATTACAAATACACGATGAAAATATTCTAAGTGCTTGACAAGATACGACTTCTATAACATCGTCTTTTATTGGTCTACATGCTACTACAGGATGCCCGATGGTTGATATGTTCTGGTTTATTAAAAACATCTTGATATGGAATAGGAACTTGCATCCTCGGTTGTCTTGTATCATATTGGTTGTTCCTTGGAAAGTACCTTTGTTTCTTTCATCTTCGTCTTGAAAGCATTCTTTGCTTGTAATCATTCCGTCTTTCATCCTTTTCTTTGCATGTTGCCATTCTTTAGTTACCAGGAAAAGCCATCACATGGTCGTTCAAGCTCAAACTTTGCAGATCTAGAAGAGTATACGTATAGGATATAAGTGGAAGGCCTTTGAGCAACAAAGGGTGAAGGATTTTATGAAAAACTAGCACTTCAAATGAGGGAAAGACTAAAAAATGAGATTTTCTAAAAGCACTGCATATGAATGGACAACAAGCTTTGAGAAAGGAAATAAGGTGCATATGCATGTATATGCAAATGGGAAGGTTATTTATTTATAAGTGGGGTTTTTATGTCCCCTTACAAGCTATGCGGAAGACACTTGATGTCAAGAGCCTAACTAATGTATGAACAACATAATATATGTTACATATATATATGTGTGTATGTGTATTACTTTAGTATCACTTTAAATGCTCAAATCTCTATCACAATGTATTAATGAATTAATCTATACATTGTAGATTATGAATGAGAGATAGTCATATTTATCAAGAATTAACTCCTTGATTATATTACCATTGACAATATTAATTAATAAAGAGAATGATTAATAACTATAATCAATCTAATATATTAATGGTAATCAAATCAATAAATACTCTCATGTAATATTATTAACTATTCCAAGTAATAATCATTCAAATTTCAATATAAATGTTCATATTAACCCAACTCATTTATACATGATAAATATTAATTGTCTTTAGTAATAAACTGCATCAATATAAAATCACTGTGAACTCCGAGTCAAAGGTCAAACCACAACCCATAGAATGGGCATATAAATAATTCGAAGTGAAAAAAAAAAAACATATTAAAAATTCTCATTGGCATTAGCAAGCAAAGTGATTATTTTTCCCAATAGAAAAATTTAATTTGACACCCTCTCTACTTTACTCCATAAAACCAAGCTCATTATTAACTATAGGTTTAGACAACGAGCAAGTGTTACCATTTGCAATAAGGGAAGTACATGCATTGAAATTGAGTTGGTTAGCACAGAGGGGGAATTCGGATGGAAATTACACGTAGGCAATTGAGTCAAACATAAACAATGACCAAACCAAATCACCCACCAGATGGCATGCATAACAATTTAGTCAAGTGTGCTAGCATCAACAAGAGGAAAATCTTCGAATTGCATGTAGGAATGAGTAAGGGATTCATAGGACATTCACAATCGAGGTAAAGTAAAGATTAAACACTATATTAAAACCAAAAGGAGACTGAAATGCACATCTTGATTGGTCAAGTGTGAAGGTGATGAATTGCCCAATTATAATAGTCAACACGCGGTAAAGGAAAAGGGGGATAAGTATAACTCATCTACTTTAATTAATAATAGCAAATGTACTTAAAGAATTGGTAAAACAATTGAATTAAATAGGTAGCTTAGAATAGGTTTTAAGCAAATAGATAATATTGAAATTAGTTTTTTGTTAATTGACGTATGTTATAATAAGTATATATAATCTCTAATGGGAAAATAATTGATCAACTTCCATAGTGCCAATGTAGAGTCCACGTTCATTTCTATATGAATGGCTACATGCCAATGTAGAGTTCGAGGTCGTTTCTATATGAATCACTAGATGGAATCTCATAGTGCCAGTGCGAGAGGTTAGTGCAATCATCATATGAATGGCTATCGTACTAGTGCGAGAGATTAGTACAACCCTTTATGAATGGCTAGATGAGTAATAGATAGAATCTCATAATGCCAGTGCGAGAGGTTAGTACAATGCTCGTATGAATGCCTATCATGTCAGTGCAAGAGATTAGTACAATCTCATATGAATGGCTAGATGAGTAATAAATGAAATCTCATGGTGCCAATGTAGGGGGTTAGATCCTCATATGAATAACTATTGTATTGGTGCGAGAGATTACTAACCCTGTGTGAATGGCTAGATGAGAAATAGATAATGGTTAGAACCTAGTTCATATTTTGAGGATGTCAACATATGCATATGTGATTGGCCTTGGATAGAGGTATCCCATCCAAGTAGAACTTTAAGGGGTGCAGTTCAAAGAAGATGCTTGAATAATTAACGGGTTAGGAAACCCAATCTAGGGACATCGTTAAGGTTGGGGTTAAGATAGAGGGTAGAATAGTATAGTGAGATTTGTTATTATTATGATTCTAACAATTACTTTGGAAATTTTTGCTAACCCTAATAGCAAGGACATTACAGTGGTATCAGAGCATAATCCTGCCATCCTGTGGAATTTTGTTAGTTCACATCAACATATCTAGAGAACTATGGCAAAACAACTAGCCCAAGAGTTGAGAAGCTTCATGGAATAGACTAAGGAGAGTTTTGAAAGAACCAACGGGAAATTTGGGAGCTCCAATAAAATATAACTTGAAGCTATACAAAAATTAAGCAACAACAGTCATAATGAAAGACCTAACCCATATCTATAAAGGGATTTGCATTCTAATCATGAGGAAAATGAGGCCTCATCACAAAGTTTAATTTCCCGTGATACCTTTCCTTCATTCATTCTAAGAGAAGAACATGTTAGAGAAGAAGAAACAACCACAAAATAGTGTGGAAGATTTTGCACAAATGTATGCAAACTTGGATCCAAACATTCAACAACTTATAGCATATTATGAAATGAAAACCATAGAAAGTAGAAAGAAAACTCATGTTGACAAACAACTTAACAAGAAACTAAATAAAATATCACTACCATGTTTTGATGGGTCAGTGGAGGAGATCGCTTAATCACGGGTCCAAATATTAAATACATATCTATCACTTAGCCCTATGACCAGAGAAGGTGCCATTAAGTTTGCCATACTTCACTTAAGAGGCTCATCCCACAAATGGTGGTCTCATGGTCTCCTAGGCCACAAAAAATTACCACCTATAATGAGTTTACTCAAAAACTAATTAGTAGGTTTGACCAAAGGAATCCTGATTGGTACTTCCAAGGGCTAATTCACCTCAAGCAGACAAGAACATTGGAAAAATTTGTCAATCAATTTCAAGACCTATTTGTTATGGTTCTAAATCTATCCCACAGGCAACTCACTCTTATGTTCGTAGGACTTAAAGATTCCATTAAAACCCCGGTGAAACCCATCGAACACGAGAACTTGGAGTAAGCCATTAGAAAGGAAAATAAGGTTGAGTCTAATACACCTAATGAAAAACCCAAGAATTCCACATACAAAGAATCTTATCTGAATGAAGGGCCAATAAGGAATCACCAAGAAATATCATGCTACATGTGCAAAGAATCTTGGAGCAAGGAACATCTATGTCAAAAAAGAGAGGAGTTAGTCAAGAGCAACCTATGCTTTAGATGTAAGGAACATTGGAGGAATGGACATTGGTGTAAAGAGGACAAATTAATAGGATGGAAGAAACATATGAAGAGACTCCCAACAAAGAGGCAAGATATAGAGAACAAGACATGGGACATTAATTATCACTACTCAAGAGAATGGGAATAGTCCTTTTTGAATTAATGAAACATTCTAAAAAGAAGGAATCATTGAATCAAAATCATTCTAAAGAGTATTATTGCTTGAGGACAAGCAAAATTGGGAAGGGTAGATTGACAAGAGCCTAACTAATGTATGAACTATATATATATATATAGTATCGCTCTAGATACTTGAATCTCTATCATAATATATTAATTAATTAATCTTTACATTATAGATTATGGATAATAATAAATATAAAGTCACATTTATTAACTCCTTGATTATATTAATATTAACAATATTAATTAACAATGAGAATGATTAATATCTATAATCAAACTAATAATGTTAATCTAATCATTAAATAATCTCATATAATATTATTAACTAGTCCAAATAACAATCTTCAAATGTAATATTTATTTTCATATTAACCCAACTCATTTATAAATGATAAATATTAATTAATTTTATTAATAATTACATTAGTATAAAATAACTATGAATTGTGAGTCATGTTGGGTGGATATTTTGCAACCAATAGTTTTGGGTAAAATCCCAGTCGCAAAATAGGATGACCAGCCACAACTTGTGAGACAAAGTCTCTCCTACCTTAAAGGGAAGGCTTTCCCTTCTCACCATTCTTTGGATCAACTCAAGGTAAGCAAGAAGTCGAGAGATTTTGTAAAGTGGGTGTTAGCAATATCCTTTCAAATCCACTTACTCATGGAGCGAGTAATGGGCAGGGTGAATCTCTAACTACACTTCTATCAAGAGCTGGAAACAGTGATATCGATAAACCTTCACTAACTCAAAGGCTAGTTGAAAATGTACCGGTTTGGCTCTAAGTTTGGTCATACTTCTATATGAAAAGCTCTACAATTAGGGCACAAAGACTCTAAAAGTAAGAATAACTTAATTATTTTGCAAATTAAGAAAGAAGTATAAGCTATAGACAAAGTTTCTAGTTGTACACTTCCACAATTGCTCTTGGTTAAAGCTCTGGCTCCAATTGCTTCTTAACTCTTTTATATTCAATTCACAAGATAACATGAATCAAAGATAACTTAGATGAATTATAGACAAAGCTTATATCTCACACAAGTAACAATCTCACTTAATCAAAGTTAAGTCTCAAATGCTCCTTTGTATTCACTTTCTCTCAAAATAGTGCTACACAAACAGAGTTCTGTTGGCACAATTTCTCCAGAGCTCTCTTGCAAAAGGTGGAGTAACTCAACCAACTTTGACCTCGTCTAACTAAAAGAGAAAATATAGGGTTACATGCAACTTGCATTACATCCTTTTACATACATGTAACTCGCATTACATGTAATTACACCTTTTCATGTAATGCATCCTCTTAAACCTACAAACATGAAATATAAACAAAAACAACAATCTTAAATATTGTTTCTTAGTGCCTTGAATTTGACAATGATATCATGCACTGTAGGAAGATCAACAATTTCCATGGTCTTTGATATGGCTTCAATTCTCACTGCATTTGCATATGCGAATTGTACAACTTTAGAATTTGCTATCATAGAATCTAACAAGTGTTTTGTTGAGGATTTGTACAAGACAAACTTGTTCATTGTGTGTGAACCAAAGTCTTTAGAATGTACATCAGCATTGATTCTGATTGTATATTTTGAGCTTACCCTTTCAACAGCAATGAGATTACCAGATTCATCAATAACATGGCATCGCATTTGCTCCAAATCACAAGTAACACTTGTTTCAACTACTTGACAATCTCCAAGTATTGCCTGCAACTTTGTTATCAACTTCCTCAATGTTTCCTCTTTGTAATCAATAAGTCCTTGAAATTTGAAGAACATTTCACATGACGGAAGAATGTCACATGAGACCAAGGCATCTAGATCAGATTTTGCCATTTCATCCTAATCATTGAGGATTTCCTTCAAATTATCCGCTTCTCAAGTCAAAGAAGAGATCAAATTTCGTTCCATTTCATTCATGTCTTTGACACACCTAAGAACTGCAAATGTCTTCGTGATGGCTTAGACTCCTTCAGAGCTGATTTCTCCTATCCAAGACTTGGCAGTTTCAATCAGCTCTCTCCTTGGATGTCTGAGACATAGCAACAACACTCTGAGAAGATTGTTGTCGAATGACCTCATTCAGGTGAGAGACCCCCTGTTTTAGTTGATTTTTCTTCTCCCATAGCTCATGATTGCTCTTTGATACATTAGCCAACGCATCTTGAGCATCTTTATAAAGATCCTTACTGGCCCTCACTTAAAAATTGGAGTATGAATGTTTATCAATAGTTTTTAGAATTTTCTAAATTTTTTGCTTTTTTCCCAAGCATGGAGAATCAATAGTCTCATGAAACAAATAGATTTAAACTAAATAGACGTCATTGCATTTATTGGGAATTCAGAAATACATAACAATAAATTGAAAACCTGGGGTTCATCAATTCATCCAATGATGCCTCCCAAATCAACCTCCTGTTGCTCATGGCAGCATCCTTATAACCTTGCCCAAACATAGTAGATAATTGTCTCCTTTGTTGTTGCCGTGGGTAATCATGTGCAAGATGGTGAATGCAGAGATGTGACTACACACAATCATCCCAGCTGGAAATATGAAACACAGTCGCCAGTTATGACCAATCTTGGCTCCTTAGTTTTAATAACCCTCCTCAAATCTGCTCTCAAAGATGCTGATTGAAGGCTCAAAGAATTTTGTCAAACAATTCACATGCAAGGGACATATGACTGATATAGTATTTCAGCTTGCTTTAAATGACTCTTTCTTCAATTTGCATCAATGAGAATCTTGTGCTAGAAGACTCAAAATGGACTACACAATGACCTAACATGAGTGTGCTACTAATTTTGACAATATTCAATGCATATATATGATCTAAGCATGAGAAATGAACACTTACAGCCAACTGGCATTTTTACAAACAGTTGGTATGCAAACTAACTAGCTGATAAATAATGATATTGTATTGCTTAAATGACACCAGCAACTATTATCTTATTAATTTGCAATGAAATTTCTAATACAATGCTCATGAAATATGACCAAGACTTTGGCATTTACATGGATTACAAAATGACAATGCTGGTATAATGCACACTTATAGTTGAAAGCTTATAACACCCTAAAAAGCAATACTAACAAAAGAACCTGGTTGTAGATGGCTGTAATAATTTCCTTCAATGCTGCCCCTTCTACTTTGCTTTTCCGATTTGCTTTTTCGGCCTGCTTTTTTCGGTTCTGCTTTTTCGGATTGCTTTTTCGTACTCGCTTTTTCTGCCTGCTTTATCGGTTTAGCTTTTTCCGGATTGCTTTTTCATACCCGCTTTTTCAGCTTGTTTTTTCGGTTCCGCTTTTTTGGACTGCTACTATGTTGAATCTCAAGACCATATCTTTCAATGGCATCAAGATTTTCAGCTTGAAGGGATTTCGTCCTCCAAACTATTGAGACATAATCTTCAGAAAATTTTCCAATTTCTTTGATATTTTCAAGCATACTGAAAAGAAGCTCTTCACTTTCTTTTATAGTGTTCTCACAAGAGCTCAATCCTTCGTTTTCTCAATGTGAGATAAAACATAACTCCCTTTATGTAACTTATGTCTCCAATGTGTTATAAAATAAAGGGGACTCTTTTAATTTAAATATTTCTCACAAACTATAGTATATGCATTAATAAAGTTAAATATTTAAACTTAACTTTATAAAATAGCTTTATCAATGCATAACAAATCTTATCAATGATAAACAAGTCTTTTTGTCGATTTTAAACAATTACCATCGACATACTGCTACCACTGGATGTCTGACCATATCTAAGATGACTTACTATAAATAGTAAGTATGCCCAAAGTTGCCTCAAAACCCCTCAGAAAGACCTGCAACTGAAACTATCTAGACCAAATGGCCTCTAAGTCCCTTTAATGTTCTGGTTAGCCTACAAGACCGTGGGGAAATAGGCTAACGACAACATCATGCTATGAATGCTAGAAAGGGGACATTACAGTCCGCCCTTCCCAAAATTGCTTGTCCCCAAGCAATGGTCGAACAACAACCCAGTCAATCCACCTGGATCCCAAATGTAGTCATGAACTATACTGCTGTTAGTCAACATAGGCTCCTGCAACAACCTCTGAAAATTAACCAAGAAGAATCCATAATCAAATTGACAATTACAGCTCAACCAAACTCCAAAATCACAACTGCCATAGTCAGAAACCCACGAGACAAACTCTTAGAACATCAGAACCCAAGTAAAGTGGGCAAATCAAGCTGCCAACACAATAAATACCATCAACGCATCCCACTGGCCTATACGGATAATCCAACTCTGCAACAATGGTGAACTCTCCCGAATGAAACTGTACCAAGTATGGAGAATCCACACACTGTACAACTCCTGCAGTCAACACAACTCTGCAGATCACCGACCACTGTCTCATAACCATAACTCCCATGCACCGCTGATGGTGAAAAGACATCACAAGATAAACAGCAAGAAATGGAACCCAAACCAAATTTGCCTGCCATCAACTCCTCAACACAAGGATCAAATGCTAACTGATGTACATACCCTACAGTATAATGCTGATAAAAAGAACCAACCTCAGTCAACAGCTCACCATGAACAAGTGATACAACCCACTGTGACTGATCACCAGCTAAGTCAGGAGATGTCATAGCCAAAGGAGTAGAATCAATAACAACAACCGCTGAAGCATCACTCCCAAAATCCTGCTCTAAGTCATGTATTATCAAGCTGTCAACCGCAAAACCTATCGCCATGTCATGCCCATCACAACTCTCATCCTGTGGTGTCAAACCATCCCATAACTGATGACAAGCACTAGGAATCAAAGTATATCTTTGTATCATCATCTCATCAACATGGTCATCAAAGGTAAATTAGTGAGCATACCTCACAGTGTAATGCCGATAGAATGCGCCAATCTTAGTCAGTGGCTCAGACTGCAATCCAGATGAAACTAACTGCAATCGATCACTAACCAAGCTAGAACTGACTACTACCTCCGAAAACATCGCCAAGGGAGTAGTATCACTAGCAGGAACCATGCCAACTGCCGGCTCACCAACATCACACATAATCTTTGATACAACATCTCTAGTCTCCGTGCCATCAGTACTAGAGGCCACCACCATGTCAGGCATACCACAACAATCTGTTGCAACACCCAACTCAACTAAATCTGACTCTAGTGAGAACGAACCCGATATGCCAATGTTAGTATCAAGGATGGATGCATCCCCATCTCCACTGTCTCTGACAATCTCGACCATGGACATCCTCGGATCACCAGACACCACAACTTGTGACTGTACAGAATTTGGTAAAGACTGCATTTGCTCTAACTCCATGGTCACCTTAGCCAAATGAAACTGTGACTCCTCAAAAGCCAACTGTGTATTCTCAAGAATCTCAGAAGTCACCTCGAGTTGCTGAGTAAGCTCACTCACCTCATCTTCCTTGGCCAATAATGCTTCTTATGCTGTACTCCCCCATTCCATAAGATAATCTCTGTCAGCTACCAACTGCATATAATTCTGTCTCAAAATCTGAATAGCCTCCCATAAAGAGTGGATCTCCGTCAAGGAAAGATAATTGCCTCCCTGCTCATTACTAGTAGGAGAACCCCATCCATAAACTGCTAACAATTGACGAGTAGCATCGAAATGCTCGCAAACGATAGCAATGTCTTGCTCACTAACTCTCAGCTGACTAGACACATGATTGTGCTGGCTGGTCAAACTCCTATACTCTACCCCTGGTATACTGTCCAAAGGAGTAACCTCATGATAGCTATCGTCTGTAATACTGCCATCCAAATTCTGTAGTCCAATTGCTGAACTTGTATCATCAAACGGAGTGACTGAAGCATCAACATAAACCTCCGTATCAAAGGAAACTGTTGAGGAGACTAAGTCCTCAAAACTGTCCACAACATCCCCCTGGGTGTCATCTGTAATAATCAGATCCTGGGACTCTTATGTAAACTTTGTCATATCTGAGAGATCATCAACCCATTCCAACAAGAATGGTCGACTGGATACATGAACAATGCCCAACAAAGGTGTGTAAAAACTAATTCCAGCATCAAACAAGCTGCTGGCATGGAAGAACTACACCTGACAAACTACTAATCAAGTCCATGATGGTGCAACAGATACTACTACCAAAGAATGATAAATATATCCGGTCAAAACGATCCCAAGTACTAAGATAAGGATCCCAACATCTAATCCATGAACGGAAACCAACTGGCAATTCAAGTAAACTTCTCACCTGAGTAATGTGAACAATACCAACTGACTTCACGAACCTGTCTACAGTCTCTGAATCCGGAGTGTGAATGCTAGACATACTCATATCATCATCAACATGTGACCCGACTGTAAAAGGAAACTGAGTCCCTGCTATATGCGCTAACTCTCGAACTGAACTCACCTCAAGACAACGCTCGTCCACATGTCTCTCAGAATCCTGGAGAGCCAACTTCATTGCCTCCATGCCTTCCTTGATCTGTTGTAAGTCGTCACAAGAAGAACCTGTTGTGACTCCTTTCTGTCTCTCCTGCAGTTGAATCATCCAAATGTGATTCTCAATCAATCCATGAATCTTATCATGATGAGATAAAGCCATGACAATATTCTTGTCCCTTGTCTTTAGCTGGTATGCCAAACCAAGTAAAGAGCTACTAGCCTCTATCTCATGTGAAGAAGCATCCAATTGTGCCTGATACTCACTTTCTGCAAAGTCTTGAATGCTCACTTTGTGATCAACTGTACTATGCTCAAACATGACAGTATCCTCAACTGCTGTAACTTCATCCAGCCCAACTGTACTAGAATCACTATCTGTGTCAATCGCACAATCCGGTGTGCCTGTGATATCACCTTCTGGCTCAACCTGCACAACGTCTGTAACCCTTTCTACCTGTGAAGATGATGTAGATAAACCATTACCTGAAGATATGCTAATGTCTCCCTGTATCGAATCAACATGTCTGTTAAACTCCTCATACAAGTTTTTGCTTGTCATAGGGAAGGTACGATCCTTAGGCCTATCAAAACGTTCAATTAGTCTCTCCTTAAACTCCACATATGAGGTAATGTGTGCATGACCCATAGTGACCATATCATGATGCCACCACTCGTGTGCTAACCCATCCAGGTGAATTGCTGCATACTTAATAGCTTCTTCCTCGGGCATAGGGTTCATTTGAAAAGTATGTGTCAAGCCTTTGAACCCAAGCTCTTGTTGTAGACTTCCCCGAGCCATCATAATATGGTAATTGAAGTTTCCCTACTTTCTTTCGTAGCTTATAGCTCTGGTTCTTGTCATGTCCACGAGGCATATGCTTCATCCGCACATCTATATACTCCCTAAAGGTAATTGCAGCAGTAAAATCTGGACCTCCGGCTTCCCAATCTCTTCTCAGCTGGTCCTGTATATCAGTGATTTGGGGCTCTGGTATGGGCTACTCTGGAGCTCTAGGAGGAAATGTGGGAATAATGGGCCTCGAACTCACTGTCCTAGTTTGCTAGGGTGCATGACCGGAATTGTTCCCAACTTGTTCGCCTCCATTATGTGTCCCATCTTGATTATTACCATTCTGATTATTTCCTCCACCCACATTAGCATTCAACCCCATTTGACAAGCCATCATCTGCATCATAAGCTCAAATCTCTGACTCTGTTCCTGTGCTCTTTGCTCTGCTGATCGCTGTCCCTGTGCTAAAGTGTCCAATAATTGTAAGAATCTTTCCTTTCCCTGATCTGGACTGACATTCATTTTGTCAAACATTTTTCTCTCTATCTGGCTATTCCAAATTCCCTATAAGACCTCCAGAGGATGGCAGGACTTATAGCTCTGATACCACTGTAATAACCCTCCTCAAATCTGCTCTCAAAGATGCTGATTGAAGGCTCAAAGAATTTTGTCAAACAATTCACATGCAAGGGACATATGACTGATATAGTATTTCAGCTTGCTTTAAATGACTCTTTCTTCAATTTGCATCAATGAGAATCTTGTGCTAGAAGACTCAAAATGGACTACACAATGACCTAACATGAGTGTGCTACTAATTTTGACAATATTCAATGCATATATATGATCTAAGCATGAGAAATGAACACCTATAGCCAACTGACATTTTTACAAACAGTTGGTATGCAAACTAACTAGCTGATAAATAATGATATTGTATTGCTTAAATGACACCAGCAACTATTATCTTATTAATTTGCAATGAAATTTCTAATACAATGCTCATGAAATATGACCAAGACTTTGGCATTTACATGGATTACAAAATGACAATGCTCGTATAATGCACACTTACAGCTGAAAGCTTATAACACCCTAAAAAGCAATACTAACAAAAGAACTTGGTTGTAGATGACTGTAATAATTTCCTTCAATGCTGCCCCTTCTACTTTGCTTTTCCGATTTGCTTTTTCGGCTTGCTTTTTTCGGTTCTGCTTTTTTGGATTGCTTTTTCGTACCCGCTTTTTCCGCTTGCTTTTTCGGTTCCACTTTTTTCGGATTGCTTTTTCGTACCCGCTTTTTCAGCCTGCTTTTTCGGTTCTGCTTTTTTGGACTGCTACTATGTTGAATCTCAAGACCATATCTTTCAATGGCGTCAAGATTTTCAGCTTGAAGGGATTTCGTCTTCCAAACTATTAAGACATAATCTCCAGAAAATTTTCCAATTTCTTTGATATTTCCAAGCATACTGAAAAGAAGCTCTTCACTTTCTTTTATAGTGTTCTCACAAGAGCTCAATCCTTCGTTTTCTCAATGTGGGATAAAACATAACTCCCTTTATGTAATTTATGTCTCCAATGTGTTATAAAATAAAGGGGACTCTTTTAATTTAAATATTTCTCACAAACTATAGTCTATGCATTAATAAAGTTAAATATTTAAACTTAACTTTATAAAATAGCTTTATCAATGCATAACAAATCTTATCAATGATAAACAAGTCTTTTTGTCGATTTTAAACAATTACCATCGACATACCGCTGCCACTGGATGTCCGACCATATCCAAGATGACTTACTATAAATAGTAAGTATGCCCAAAGTTGCTTCAAAACCCCTCAGAAAGACCTGCAACTGAAACTATCTAGACCAAATGGCCTCTAAGTCCCTTTAATGTCTTGGTTAGCCTACGAGATCGTGGGGAAATAGGCTAACGACAACATCATGCTATGAATGCTAGAAAGGGGACATTACATTAGTAGCCATCCACCCTCAAACGCAATTTTGGGTATTATTAAGAATCACCAATGTGCTACCGTCAATTCCTTAAAGGAATCCACCTATACTCTCGAATCACATTTGCTTGTATCAATTGGAAAAAAAATGCAGAGTCTCACAAGATTTAATCAGCAAGACAAAGTAACTTCTCAGTAGGAAATGTCACTTGAACTATCTAGAATCTCCAAGCCACAGTAGGAGAAATTCGATAATTGTTTACCTCAGCACAATTATCCTGAAAAATCACAGAAATTCTTCAAACCCTTAGCTAGGCAATATGAGCAAATTAAATATATAAATTTGAGGTGATCTCTCCTCAACAAAAAACTGCATTTATAACACTAATTGAGCCATCCAACTTCACTCTCACACTTTTCGCTTAAAAGACAACTTTATAATATAAAGTTATGACATTTTATAATATAAAGTACTATGCTTATTAAATGTGAATTAAATAATCATTAAGCCAACAAGCTCACTGATAAACACTTTTAATAAAGAAATCCTAGAGTGAGATCAAATATCTAGAACCAGAGGACCATCCTACCTGAACTGCTCAATCCAAAAATAACAACTGACCAAGAGTGACTTACTAAAAATAGTAAGTCCAAAAATAGCAATCTCACGACAAAGACCCCCAAAGCCAGACATTAGCTCATGAGGGTCGTGATAATGAGTTGACAAACGCACACTCCAGAGACTTGCTAAATCGGGGATATTATAGTCCTCCCTCCGCAAGATTGCTTGTCCTCAAGCAATCGAAGTCTAGAATGCTGTAGAATATCTTCAGGCTCTTAGGTAGCATCCTCATGTGGAAGATTCTGCCACTTAACCAAAAAATCACGTATGGTCTTCAGTCACAATTGCCTTTCTCTAGTATCAAGTATTGCTTCTAGAATCAACTCCAATCTCCCTTTGTCATCCAACGGAGGCAAAATAGGAGAAAGTCTCACATGATGACCCAAAGCCCCTTTGAGGCATGAAATGTTAAACACATTATGAACTTTTCTATCATTAGGCAACTGCAACTCATATGCCACCTCACCAACCTACAGCACAATCCGAAAGGGTCCATAATATCACAACTTAAGTTTCTCAACTCCACTCTTCTTGATCGAAGACTGCCGATATGGCTGCAACATCAAGTAGACCATGTACCCTACTTGAAAAGTTCAAGCTTTCTCTTCTGATCAACATACTACTTTTGCTGATTTTGTGCTCTTTGTATATTATCTTTCAAGGTCCTCACTACATCCTGGCTGTCCTGCAACAACTCTCCGACACTTGGTACTGTGCTATCACCACATAAAAAGTCTACAAAATTAGGTGGATCATATCCATATAGAGCTCTGCAAGGCGACTTCTGTATAGTCGTGTGATGAGTGGAATTGTAACAATATTCACATAAGTGAATCCACTTTACCTAAGCCTTCTGTTGAGAAGAGACATAATTCCGTAGATATCCCTTTATCCACTTATTTACTATTTCCATCTGACCATCAATTTGCGGATGGTAGCTGGTGCTAGGAGTTAACTCAGTCCCACACAATCTAAAAATCTCCTGCCGAAAATGACTTATAAATCTACTGCCACGGTCACTCACAATAGTTTTAGGTAAACCATGTAACCTGATGATCTCTCTGAAAAATAATTCAGCCAACTGTGCCGCTGAATAGGTAGTGGTAATAGGAAAGAGATGAGCATACTTCGTGAGCCTATCTACCACCACATATATACAATCCCGCCCTTGGGCTTTGGGTAAACCCACAATGAAGTCCATGGAAATTCCTTCCCACTTCCTCTTAGGTATAAGAAGTGGCTGTAATAAACCAGTAGGATATGTGTGTTCGTGTTTATTCTGTTGAAAAACTGAATACGCTTGGACATAGTGATGAACATCATCCTTCAACCCCTTCCATGTAAATCTCTCCCGAACCTGTCTATAAGTCTTGAAAAACCCTGGATGACCAGCCATAGGAGAATCATGGAATGCCCGTAAAATAGTCTTATGCACAACTGACCTTGGAATCAAATAATTTCTCCCTTTGTAGATAATCAACTCCCCTGAAAACGAATATCTGTCATCCTAAATACTACCATCCACAATACCTTTCGCCCACTGATCCATGGCGTATTCAGCTATAATTAAATGCCTCCAATCTTCTAAAATATTAGAAACTACACAAAGATGAGGTCTCCTCGAAAGAGAATCCGCAACTACATTTTGAGTCCCCTTGATGTAGGAGATATCAAAATCATAAGATTGTAGCTTGATGACCCATTTCTGCTGCCTTTCATTCAAATCCCTCTATCCCAGGAAATGTCTTAGGCTATTATGATCAGTCTTAATGCAAAACTTGCTGCCCACCAAATACCACCTGAATTTAGCCAAAGCATGCATGATAGCTAACATTTCCTTATCATAAACGTTGAAAGTCCTCTCAAGACCCCGCAATTTCCTGCTCTCAAAAACTATGGGATGTCGATCCTGGGATAAAACGACACCAATACCCTCTCCGGAAGTGTCACAATGCAAATTGAAGGACCTAGAAAAGTTAGGTAAAGCCAATACTAGACATGAAGTCATAATAGTCGTAAACTTCTCAAAACATTCCTGTGCCTGAGTTGACCATTGGAAAGTGCCCTTACGGATCAAATCTGTAAGGAAGCAGTGTGTCATGAGAAAGCAGCCACAAACCTCTGGTAAAAAGCACAGAGTCCAATAAACCCTTTCAATTGTGTCAAGGTCTCAAGTGTAGGCCATTCTACAACAGCACGGATTTTATCTGGGTCCATGTGATTTCCATCAGTACTAATGATATGCCCCAAGTAAAACAACTTTGTCATACCGAGAGCACATTTGGACTCCTTGGCATACAAGGAAGCCCTATCCAAAATACCCAAAACTGTATCCAAATGAACAACATAATCATCCCAAGTCTTGCTATAAATCAAAATGTCATCAAAGAAGACTAGCATAAACCTGCGGAGCTGACTGTGGAACACCTTGTTCATAGTAGACTGAAAGGTGGCAGAAGCATTAGTAAGACCAAAAGGCATGACTAAAAACTCAAAATGCCCACAGTGACACCTAAATGTTGTTTTCTCTATATCTTGTTCTCTAACCTAGATCTAATGATAGCCGAACCTCAAATCAATTTTCGAAAAATACCTTGCCTCATACAATTCATCAATGAGCTCATCAATCCATGGAATGGGATACCAATTTTTAATAGTTCTCTTATTCAACATCTGGTAATCAATGCACATCCAGAGGATGTCATCCTTCTTCTTCACCAAAACAACAAAAGAAGCGAATGGGGACTTTCTTGGCCTAATATGTCCCTGATCAAGTAGCTCCTGTATGGTTTTCTCAATCTCATCTTTGAGCCTCTTCAGATGGTGATAGGGAGTAATTATAATAGGCTTATTGTAACATATAGTTTTTTCCGGTTCTAAATTAACAACTAACATATCAAAGAAATATAGTTATTACTTCATTTTCATAGGAAGATAGTTATATCAGTTATGTTCATGTGAATGAGATTAATAGTTATAGTTACTTAAACAGAAAACTCATAACTAACATCTGAAAACACCATCAATAAATTTACTATGGAAATTAAAATCTACATACCATGAAATTTGAACCGAAAAATCAATGTAGGGATGCTTTTGCAATCACCTAGATTAGTGCACAAATATCACTTAGGATCAAGTGACAATTACCATCAAATACCACTATATCGAAATCAAATAACGATTATCATCAAATACCACTATATCAATATCAAATGACGATTACCATCAAATACCACTATATCATTTAGGGCATCACATTCCACTGTATCAATAAGGGCATCAATTACCATTGGATCATTCAGGGCATTAGATATTGTATTGTTTAGAGCTTCAGATACCATTGTGTCATTTAGGGCATCAGATACCGCTGTATCATTTCTTTTCTTCTCATTGCTAGTTGTAGCAATAACATAAGATTAGAAGATATGCTCATATTCATTATTCATATAAATGAAAGATTGAAATAACAATCCTATAGATATGTTCCATATTCAATTGGAAGATCTTCTGATTTATTGGTCACCAATTACATTGACGAGAAAGGTTGCTTACATCAAAAGAAATATTTGAATTCAACGATATAAATTAATCCATCATACCTTCTACTTGTATAAATATCCTAAAAGTAATAATACCTGTTACCAATAAATGTTTGAATGTTCAACTTATCGTTATCAGATGGACGTCCTGACATCTCGTGGAGAGGGGAAACATTGTTAGAGGCTTAACCACCCAACCTTGGACCAAAACTTATCCCCACACAATCTCTAATGAGTGAAACCCTCCCTACTCGGAATAGACATGGAACACCGTGTCATTCACTGAGATCCTGGTATCTAATCACACCACTCGACTTGATAGCAAGATAATACAATAAACAAGATCATGCATGAATTATTAATTGATTCTTTTTTTTAAAATGATAAACATTGTTATGTCACATCTGATTCTGTTTCATGTTATTGCAGATTCTTTTCTCTCACCTCTTCACCCTTTGACATGGCTATGCAACAGGGTGAGTCCCAAGTGTTTGAATCTTAGAACAACCAGCGCTTTCTATTGATTCTCAACTTTTCATGAATAATATAGTTTCTAGCTTATCACAATTTGTGATTTGATGAATGTATTCTTTAAGATTTACAGAGAATATCATTTGAATTCTAATCTCCAATGGCATAATAAATCATGATTTCATAATATGTTTACTTGACATTTATTTGCCATAAACAATGCTAACTTAGAGAAGATCTAACCTATGATATCAAGCAAGATATTTTGCATCATGATATAAGTTGTAGCTTACTGCTATGTAAATCAGATTTGGTGTAACAAATGAATAAGAAAATCATATTTTAATGTTTGGATTTTGGATATCCACATAACCTAGGATAATGTGGAAAGGAATGGGTCTTGCTGGATGCTCAACAACTTGCCTCCCTTTCGACTGTGAAGATCTTGAACGAATTTGATAACAACAGAACCTCTGGTATGATCCGAAATGTCTGGAGTTTTGATAGATGTTCGAACATATGTTCTTCAAATTAATTTATTGGTGTAACCGTAGTAGGCAAAGACAACCTTAATTCCAGCAAGGTAGAGTGATATTCGGCAGCTTGTAACAAGGATGGCAGCACTACAATTTGCAGAGAACTTGCAGGGATTCGAATGGAAATGGTAGCCGGAAGTATGAATAGAGAAAAACAAAAATAATGGAGTCGAAGATGTTTAAGGCAGCCGGAATGAGCAAGGCAAATGCGATAGTAAAATAGAAATTGGGAATGCGTTCTCCTCCTCCTTTTGTCTCCTTGGACTCATGATATAACAAGGACTAAAAGGACCCTTTGGCTTCCGTAACTTAAAGAATTATCTTGGCTCTTTGAATGCCAACTAAATGCCAAGTGTTAAATCGGTTTTTAAAAGAAAAAGAAAGAATAAAGGTTGGAAGAAGATTTGAAGATTATAATTCAAAGAAAAATATTATGGTTTATATTTATCTACGTACACATATATATTTGTGAGGTGACATCATTTTATTATAAGAAAATAATATTATGGTGTCACTTTATATTTATATTTGTGTATGTACATAGGTATATATTGTTGTCGGTGATCATATATTAAAGTAATATGGTAAAAGATTATTCAAAATCCTTTGAGGTATATATTATATTTTAATTAAATTATTTTTTTGTTTTACATTATTTATTTAATAGCTCATGCAATTCCATTGTTGTATTCTTGATGTTCAAGTCGCGAAGTCCTCAACCATGGTGATTCATGATTCATACCCATTTGCCTAGTGATGGTGATGCTCCTGTGCCCAATTCTTGTCTGACAATGCTTCCACCTCTTCGACATGCTTCCTACAAGGAAATTCTCCACAGTTAAATCATATTACCATAACAAGTTATTTAATCATAAATAATCATAATGGCTAACCACCTTTTCAGTTTCATGAATTCATGATAACTAATCAACTAGCATGTTATCCTCATATGAAATTATAACGACTAACCATCTTACCATTTCATAGGATTATAACAAATTTAACTGTCAATTGACTTCATCTGAACCTCAACGGCTATATGAAAATTTTAAATTAGGTCAAAAATTGAGATGTAACACTTAGTGCCCTCCTCCAACTCAATAATATGCTCAACCCCATGATTTAGTGGCCTACCAGGGGATAAATCATTAAACATTTTAGAGTGTTTAATTCTCAACTCCTGGATATCTAGATGATATTTTGTCTCCTCAATATTATTTTGAGTAGGCATAATCTTGCACTCCATTGCCCAATCAATAATATCCTCATGTCGAACCAAATGTTGCATGCGCCTAAGGGAGATCTGCTTCAACTCATCATTATGGATTGCTTTAAGAACCTGAGGCTGCCAATTTTTTATATATCTCATCTCCATCTTCTCCGTACTTAAGTAAATATCCTTAAGTGTGTGTAACTAACCAGGCCATACCAAGGACTATATATGTTCCCCCCATGTCTACCACATAAAAATCAGCAGAGAAAGTATATGTATTAAGTTTCACAGGAAGATCTGTAATCATCTTGTTACACTGTAAAGTGTAACCATCAGCTACCTGTACCTGTAGGCTCTCAAAATCCTTAGTCTGCATACCTCTCCTGGTAACCAAACATGTATTAATAAAATTATGAGTAGCTCCAATATCAAATAAAGCAACAATACCCTGTCCAGCAATGACCTCACGCATCCTTAAAGCTCCCTCCTTCCTCATACTAAATAAGTAAGCTACCTTGAGGTTGGAGTCATCCACCTCATGATCAACATCATCACTCCTATGCTGATCCAGATCATAATCCCTAGACTACTCCTGAAAATCAGTAGTGCCATCATCATCGTAGAACCCCTCCATCATCCTATTTTTACCCTTGGGCTTCATAGGATAGTCATGTTCAACATCATAAGGACCCCTGCAGTAGAAACACAACTTCCTCCTTCTCAGATCATTAATGGTTTCCCAGTCCAAAGGTGCTGCAGCAGGACGCTTACCCACCGTCTTCTCTCTTTGGGGTGGTGTCCTATCATAGGAGGACATAGCAGGCTTCGAGACAAACTTGCCTCTAGGTGCAGAAGCCTCTAAGTTATGAGCTTTTTTCATTAACTCCTGCAATGAAGGGGGATCTAGTGACTTAACCCACCCTCTGAGTGGCTCAGCAAGACCTTCAATGAAAAGCATAACCCTCCTCTGCTCAGATATATCATACACCATCACTGACAACCTCTAAAACTTACCGATGAATGCCTCCAAACCAACTGTCTGTCGTAACTAAGCCAACTCCCTAAAATATACCTCAGGATCCTTCTTGTCAAAACGTTCTATCAACCTGTCCACAAACTCCTGATATGATATGATCTATTACGTAAGTAATTGGTAAATACTTGCTTGTTATTAAGACAGACCAGAAGGTCAATTTATACAAAAGAATGAAATGATGTTTCCTTAGGAAACAATCGTAAATAATAGAAACATTTTGATTCTAGAGAAAGCGAAAAATCAAAGCAAAACACTTATTGTAATATGATCTGATCATGATGGAAAGATACTAAACCATGATACTACCAATCGTGCGCAACTCCATCAAAGTGTAGCACAACAAACTTGGTGTCGTCCTCTTCAATCATAGGACGCAAAGCAAGGTAGGTGTTGAGCTTGTGGACCCAAGCTCTAGCAGTCACTCTACCGTTCCCATCAAAATGAGCCAATGTCATCTTATCAGCTGCTTGTTGGAGCTCAGTATACCTTGGCCGCTATCTATCAGTAGCAAGCCTACCCTTGGAATGCACACGCTTCTGTGTTAGATATCTATCAAAACTCAAGCTATCCTTTAATGCCTAAGGAAGAGCATCTCACTCATGAAAATGAGTCAATACATCATCAACAAATGGAGCAGTGTCGGAAGTAGTGCTAACTGCATCTAATTCAGGTCTCAGAAAAGTGGGTCTATGTGGCCTGTCCTGAGCAACAATATACCTTGTCCTGTCCACCTTTTCATCCATCCTGACATGATCCTCGATCTTGTGCCTGTCATCAGCCCTAGGCCTCGTATCCACACATGACCTATGGGAACCAACGGAAACATCTCGATCTCTCTCTCTACCCCGATCTCGAGGCAAAGCTAACTGCTGCAATGTGTTAGACAACTATTAGAGAACACCTGTCATCTGTTGTTGCCCGATTGTGATATTCCTAAATGCCTGCAAGGCATCTCTATCAACCTGAGCATCTGTAGCACGTTTCCTGCTTCCACTAGAACCACTCGGACTACCCACTGAGCCAAACTGAATCTCCGACTCGCCCTCTTCGGGAGGTACATTCTGATTCCGTTAGGTGTAGTGCATGCCTGGCACAAACCTACAATCACCATCCATATCTCAAGATGCAAAATAACAAAAATATGCCTTTGAAAATTCTAAGCCCAATTCTTGTAGGCTAGCACGAAACCGGTTTGATACCACTATAAAGATCCTTACTGGCCCTCAGTTAAAAATTGGACTATGTATGTTTATCAATAGTTTTTAGAATTTTCTAAATTTTTTTGCTTTTTTCCCATGTATAGAGAATCAACAGTTTCATGAAACAAATAGATTTAAACTAAATAGACGTCATTGCATTTATTGGGAATTCAGAAATACATAAAAATAAATTGAGAACCTTGGAGTTCATCAATTCAACCAACGATGCCTCCCAAATCAGCCTTCTGTTGCTCATGGCAGCCTCCTTATAACCTTGCCCAAACACAATAGATAATTGTCTCCTTTGCTGTTGCTGTGGGTAATCACATGCAAGATGGTAAGTGCAAAGATTTGGCTTCACACAATCATCCCAACTGGAAATATGAAAAGCAGTCCCCAGTTATGACCAATGTTGGCTTCTCAATAGCCGTCCGCCCTCAAACGCAGTCCTGGGTATTATTAAGAATCACCAATGTGCTGCTGTCCAATTCCTTAAAGGAATCTGCCTATACTCTCCAATCACAATTGCTTGTATCAATTGGAATAAAAACGCAGACCTCACGAGATTTAATTAGCAAGACAAAGTAGCTTCTCAGTAGGAAATGTCACTTCAACTATCCAGTATCTCCAAGCCACAGTAGGAGAAAGTCGATAATTGTTTACCTTAGCACAATTATCTAGAAAAATCATAGAAATTCTTCAAACCCTCAGCCAGGCAATATGAGAAAATTAAATATATAAATTCGAGATGATCTCTCCTCAACAAAAAGCTGCATTTATAACACTAATTGAGCCATCCAACTTCACTCTCACACTTTCTGCTTAAAAGGCAACTTTATAATATAAAGTTATGAGACTTTATAATATAAAGTACTATGCTTATTAAATGCGAATTAAATAATCATTAAGCCAACAAGCTCACCAATAAACACTTTTAATAAAGAAATCCCAGAGAAAGATCAAATATCTAGAACTAGAGGACCATTCTACCTGAATTGCTGAATCCAAAAATAGTAACTGACCAAGAGTGACTTACTAAAAATAGTAAGTCCAAAAATAGCAATCTCACGACAAAGATCCCCAAAACCAAACATCAGCTCACAAGGGTTGCAATAATGATCTGACAAACCCACACTCCGGAGACTTGCTAAATTGGGGACATTACAATCTTGTAAAGAACTCAGACGTGACTGTTTTCCGATTTCAACCTTAGCGAACTTGTAATAAGAACGAGTAAGTTCTTCTGCAGGTTTGTCCACCAAGGGCTCAACAACTTCAACAAACTTGATCTTATTTGAATCAACCAAAATTCTTGAAACAATCTTATCCTTCAAAGATTTGGATTTGGTCTTCTTGACAGGGAGATTATTCGGTGGTACAACCACTTTTCTTCTCTTTGTTGTGATTCTACTCAACCATGTAGGCAAGCTTAAACCTTCATCCGTAGAAGCAGGTGCAGTGGAAACCATTGGCATTGATCTAGATTGTATTTCTGTCATGACTGAGCAAGATTCAATCTACACAATTGAAGGCATAGGAGCATGCTGAAAGGATTCTATCATGAAAAGCTCAAAACCTGTTAAAGTGGTATCAAGTTGGGAAACTTGACCACTTGTAAGAGTTGGAAAATCCTCAAATACATTTGCCAAATGGTCATATTGTTCATTTGCGGGAATAAGAGGAGCAATGGAAGAAATAGGAAGGGCCATTGTATTAACTTTCGAGACTAGAATAAGACTGAAAACCATGGAGAATGAATCCACATCGTCATCTACCTCATCTAGAAAAGGTGCTTCATGTATCGACGGTGCACGAGTTTGTATAGGCTTTGGGGGAGATATGATCACGACTTCCCCTTCTTCGTCTGTATTTTCTTTATCCGATTCTGTCTCCAATTCCTCCTGCAATTCTTTCTTTGATTATTGAATTGGGTTAGAGATTTGAGAAGACTTAGAGCCTTTTCCACCCTTCAATTTGCATTTGAGGGAACCCTTAGCATCAAAAGATGAGGCACTATCTTTCCTTGTAATTTCCAGCTATGACTTCTTGTCAGGAGGGCCAAAGCTTCCACAATCCAAACCCATCTAAGGATTAACTCTTTTAAGGCTTTTATTTTTCAGTCATTTGTTAGTGTTTAGCAAGATGGATTGAAATCTATCCGTGATAGATGTACTTTCCTTTTGTTGCCATTGAATAGGAAAAGGGCACTTTTTATCAAAGTCAGCTTGATCAAACTCCAGATTAAGGATGTTGCTGTCATTTTCAACTTGGAAATCTGAAGGGACGTCCAACATGTTGAGATCGATTATCTACTGTAGGGTTAATCTGCAGTAGTCCATCTTCATGATGTCAAGCTCTGTTCTCTTATCAATCCAAATATCCTCGATGCGATGAAGGTGAGTGTAAGCTCTTTTCATTTGAGAATTCATCTCTGGGTAATCAAAGTCAAATCTAGCCTTGAACCTCTTCAAGGTGATCAACTACAACTCTGCTTCCATGTTCTTTGCTTTGGACACAGAATTGACTGAATAGTTGCCAATCGCTAGGGATTTGGTTGAAGTAACCCTGAAACCAGGCCTATGCATAGCATGCTGATCACTTTACACATCCATAAGCTGTCAAGCTAGCTCCATCAAGATTATTCGATCTATACCATATTTAGGTAAGGTATATGGTTCGCCTTTGAAATACCGAACTCTTAAATATGTAAAAGTTGGAAATTGAATGAAAATACAGCCATATTGATTCACCTTTTCCAATGCTACATCAGATACCCTCTTGACAGATAATTGTCTATCGAACAAGCACTAGAAATACCCAAAGAAGAAATACTATTTGCTAGAGTGATTTGGTCAGAGTAATCCCAAACAAAAATTTGAAGACGATCTCCCTTGGTTGAGAGACCAAAGAAAGATCCCATGGCGACAACAATGTAGACAAGATATGAGTTCAAAGATCCCATGGCAGAAGCAATGTAGACAAAATATGAGTTCATGTAGAAGTGTGTTGATGTTCCCACATTAACTAACTGCTGGCAAAGTGCAGTGCTGATCAGCTCTCCCTAAAAGATGTGTTCTTTGTTTTCCATGATTTGAAAGATGAACTTGTACATCTATGGCTTAAAATCAGTAGAATCTTTGAGACTGCAAACTCTGTTGAGAAGGATGATGAGATCCTTGTACTCTTGTTTAAAGTTAGACCAATGAACGGTCTTTGGCCATCTTGAGAAGTTGTTCCTTCTATTGTCTAACCAGTATTGTTTGACATACTTTTGATAATCACCTTTCCGCCCATTCCAACATACCAAAGATGATTCCTTGGTTAGATCTGCACACTCTGCTTTATGTGGCACTTTAAAGATCTGCTCAGTGACCTTTGGATCAAGGCTAATGACAACCTTGCCATCAACGTCCTTGATAGTCTTTGATTTTGGACTAAAATGCTGTGCACATCCAAGAAAAAAATTAGGTTCTATGGCTGCCATAGGAAATGCAGACACCAAGTGAATGTTACTTATTTTGATGCACTTCATCTCATGACCAACAAGATTTTCAACTCTTCGTAGAAAATTAGACACGTCCATATGACCAATCATTGTGTCCATTACATTATCAAGAACAAATGCAATTGATGATGGAGTTGCATGAGCCAACTTTTTATCACATTGATATTTCATCTTTCTTTGGGATTTTGATGATGAGGGCATCTCTTGTGTTTGCGTTGCAAGACAAAAATCTCAAAACATAAACACATCATCAGAAGGAATCACTATACAAGTTGATTTGCAATCAGCAACGAAGGTTTGAAAACGGATTGGAGACTTTGTAGATCCAATGAAATGATCTCAAAAAGAAATCATCATGCATATGCAGTAAATGAAGATGAAATGAACGAAATGCGGAATGAAGTGTTATGAAGGTGGAAAATGGAAGATGGAAAGAAATGAAATGAAATAAAAATGTATGAAGGTGGAATGCATGGAAATGCATGCGAATGAAGATTGCTGATTTCGAACGTGACTTAGGGTTTTCAAGGCATTATTGCATGAAAAATGAGTACATGTAAGTGCAACATGTAACAGGAGATGAAAGATGAGACGAGATGCAAATGCGGATGGAGGATGCACTTTACATGCAAGTGCGAATGGAGGATGAGGTCCAAAGCATGGAAAGATGTGGAGACATGTATTTGCTTACGAAGGTGCAAATGCATATGGAGAGATAGAAATGGAAAATGGAAGAGGGATAATGAGCTTTATAGTCATCTTTGGTGAAAAGGTGAAGTCAAAGTACATGGAAGATGAAAATGACATCTTTTTAACTTTTCAAAAAGTGACTTTTAGTCAAAATCGAAGTTTTGAGATACTAGTACACATAAGGCTTTTCGTGTAATCGTGCCATGCGAGTGAATGCAAAAAGTGAGATTAGTGAAAATGGAAGCGAAAAATGGGATTACATGCATGTGTGAATAGTGAAGGAGATGGAAAACATGTAATTGCATTTGTTGGATGAGATGCGAAGTGTTGTGACATGGAAGATGGAAGTGAAATGTGATGATGCTTTTGCACGAAGTGAAACAACAAGTTCTTGGGAAAGAACTTGTGACTTTTCCAAAGTGGAGAAAACCGACAAGCAAGCACAAACCACAAAAACTCAAAAGAAAAACATACCTTTGGGAAGTGACTCAAACATGTCAAGATGCAAAAAATTTCAACACACAAATTCAAATTTGGAAATTGGGGAAAAACCAAAAACATGAAAATGAACAATTTCGTTATTTTTAAAGGAAAAATGCACTTTCCATGGCAATGATTTCGACAAACGACAATCATCAAGCAATAATGTGTATAAAATCAGCAAGATAAGCGCAAATTAAATAGCAAGAAAGAATAAGTCCACTTACATGAAGATTAAGTGCCAAAAATGAAGGAAAAAGATGCTCTAATGTTGAAAATGTCTTCAAAAACACTTAGACTTTTTCCAACTTTGCAAATTCAAATGGGAGAGGGCAGCAAACAAAGTGTTTTTGGAAGATGCCAAAACGTGCCCTAAACTCGCTCCATGATCCAACATTTTTGCTGTTTTTGGTGAAAAATGTTTTTCACCAAGACAAGAGATCAAATCAATTTGGTGTTTAAACACCAAAATATTTACCAATATGCAATGTAATCACCAAATAAGACCAAATCGATTCTTTCTGGAGCAAGAACGTTGATAAAAAATGATGCATTATGAAGTTTTTCTCAAAAACATGCCCTAGGAGAGAGCTTAGGAAAATGATTTTCAGCAAGATGAATCCATTTTTGATGCTAGAAAATTCATTGCCAAGCAAAAACGACTCTATTGGAGAAAATCTCATGCAAAAACATCAAGAAAATCTCTCACAATGAGAAAAATCGGGTTCTTGGAGAGCAAATGCATGTGTTCTTCCAAAATCGGACCTTTTAGGAGGCACAACATATTTCAAAATATGCTTTTAGTCAAAATCAGACCTTTTGGGGTGAAATGCACATTTTAAAAACTCTCAACAAGGTAAATCGAACCTTTTAGAGTGCATAACACATCTTAAAACATGCATTTGATCAAAATCGGACCTTTCAGGAAGGGCTGCATATTTTAAGGAAAATCTCATGTTTTTGATGTACTGACATATAAAACTCACTTTTGATGTAATGACACCAAAAAGGTCCACTTTTGATAGTCTTATACTTTTAAGTTGAACTTTATATGCAGTGATATGTAAAATGTCCATTTTTGATGGATTTTATATGTAATTGCATATAAAATGTCAACTTTTGATAACTTAAAGTCATTTAACGAACATATATAAATTTAATTTCATTAAAATGTTACTTTAATGGGACATAAGCAATATTTATATATCATATTAAAATTATAACACATAAATATCATTTAAAAAGTAACATTTAAATGAGCATTTGATTTAAAGATAAAAAATTAAACTGAAACAATATGGTTTATATAGTGACTTTAAGTGAAAAATCAAAAGTAATTGAACTAAAAATTTTAACATAAAGTGCACTATAGTTACTTTAGGTGAAAATTTAAATGATAAAGTAACTTAAAAACATAACATAAAGTGAATTAAGTTATAGTTTTCAAAAAGTGAATGTCAAATTAAAAATATAACATGATATTTTTAATTCGTGTTGTTGCGTCAAAAAGGTCCACTTTTGAGACACTAAAACGACCATAACTCTTGACTGACAACTCCGATCACACTCTATGTTAGACCAAATTGAAGGGAAAACCAAAAGCCATGACATGAGCGAAACCAAAAGATTAAACACCAACAAACACAAACTCAAAAGCAAGGAATAGGACGATGAAGGCCTCAAAAATCAAGCAAATGCTCAACAACAAGCAAAATGAAAAAGATTTGACGAAAGTATGTAGTAAAACAATTTGATAGATGAATTGAAGTTGATTGATCGATCAACATTAAACAATTGAATATCAAATTCAAACTTAGAGATACGCAAAACTAGTTTGAAAAAGCTTCGTGCTGTTACCAACATTTTGTGATGACGAAAATGCAGGACAACAAGTCAAAGGACCCACAACCCATAGAATGGGAACATGAATAATTGGAAGCGAAAAAAGGAAAAAACCTTATTAAAAATTCTCATTGGTATTAGCAAGCAAAGTGAGCATTATTACCAACGTACAACTTAATTTGATACCTTCTTTACTTCACTCCATAAGACCGAACCAATTATTAACTGCAAGTGTCACCATTCGCAATAAGGGAAGTACATGCATGGAAATTGAATTGGCTAGCACAGAGGGGGAATCAGATTTGAAGTTACATGCAAACATATGAGTTAGACATAAACAATGACCAAACCAAATCACGCATCACGTTCCATTCATAATAGTTGGGTCAAGTGTGCTAGCATTGATAAGAGGAGAATCTTCGAACCGTGTTCATGAATGAATAAGAGAATCATAGGGCATTCATGATAGAGGTAAAGTAAAGATTGAACAGTATATTAAAATCAAAAGGGGACTGAAATACATATTGTGATTGGTCAAGTGTGAAGGTGATGAACTGCCCAATCAGAATAGTCGACACATGATAAAGGTAAAGGGAGATAAGTATAACTTGTCTACATTAATTAATAATAAATGTGATATAAAGAATTAGTAAAACAAGAGAATTAAATAGATGGATGAGAATAGGTTTTAAGCGAATAAATAATATGGAAATTAGTTTATGATTAATAAATAAACTAACTGTATCATTATGTTAAGAAATAAATTATGTGGGCTTATCCATACAAGTTATTTATTCATATATATAAACTTTCATTAATTCAATAAGGATGACATGTTCATTAGACATATAGAGTTAATTGACATATGTTATAATAAATCAATATAATTTCTCATGGGAAAATGATTGATCAACTTCCATAGTGCCTGTAAGAGTCCGCACTCATCTCTAACCAAATGGCTACGTGCCAATGTAGAGTTTGAGGTCGTCTCTATATGAATGGCTAGATGTAATCTCATAGTGCTAGTGCAAGAGGTTAGTGCAATCCTCATATGAATGGCTATCATGCCAGTGCGAGAGATTAGTACAACCCCATATGAATGGCTAGATGAGTAATAGTTGGAATTTCGTAGTGCCAATGCAAGAGGTTAGTAGTGCAATCCTCATATGAATGCCTATTGTGCTAGTGCAAGAGATTAGTACAATCCCGTATGAATAGCTAGATGAGTAATAAATGGAATCTCATACTGCCAATAGAGGAGGTTAGATCCTCGTATGAATACCTTTTGTGCTAGTGTGAGAGATTAGTAACTTTGTATGAATGACAAGATGAGAAATAGATAATGACCAGAATATTCTAATTACATCAACACATGCATATTTGATTGGCCTTGGGTAGAGAATATCCCATCCTAGAAGAACCTTAAGGGGTGCACTCTAGAGAAGATAGTCGAATAACTAAAGGGTTAGGACACCCAATCTGGAGACACCCTTAAGGTTGGGGTTAAGATAGAGGGTACAATAGTATAGTGAGATTTGTTATTATTATGATTCTAACAAATATTTTGCAGATTTGTGCTAACCCTAATAGTGGGGACATTACACTTGATGCATATAAACATGATTTTTAAGTCCATTTGCAACCTTGACAAAGATGGGAAAAGTGCATGCAAAACACTCAAAAAGTGGGTTTTTAGCTTGCATTTGCATAATAGGAAAATAACTTGCTTCCTTGGAATACTTCACAATCTTAGAATGGGGTTTTCAATTCCAACATTATATGCAAGTGAGATGAAGCTCTTGCATATGCAAATTGAAGAATTTAGACAGAATTAGAAGAATATGAAGCTCTTGCATATGCAAATTGAAGAATTTAGACAGAATTAGAAGAATCAACAACCAAATAAAAAGCATGCAAATCTGAAAAAGAAATGAAAGACTTGCATTTATATACATGAACAAAAATATACACAAGAAAAGCCCAAAAAATTGTACAAGAAAATTTACCTCCTTTGGAAAAACAAGAGAAAAGTTCTCAAAATCTTGGAGAAAATCTGAAAATAAATCCTAATGATTTTCGGATTGAGAGAAAGACCCTCACAAAAATTTTATACAAACAAAGACTGACTCAATCATGTTGAGGAATGAATGCATATTGAAGTCAAGATTGAATGCTTGACAAATGTAGATGATATAGAAATAAATTTATACATAAATTTAGCAATAAGACTAAAAGCTTCATACCTGAAAATATTTGAGTTTAATGCAAGATGCAATAGAAAAGAAAAATGGTGCCCTTAGAGATAACAACATGGTTTTTGATGATGATCACAAGCTGTAATAACCATTTTTATGACCTAGATGCATATCAAACTTCAAAGTTTAAATGCTTGCAATAACTTCACTAAATCTCGTTTTTCCACAGAATGTGTTGTAGACACGCTTCCAAATCCAAAATGAAGGTATGAAATTCTTGTAAAAAGCTTCTTCAAAGCCATTTTCACTCATATGATGCCCTAAACTGGCTGTTTAGAACAATACACATGTATAAAAAGCATGCAAATAAAGCTAAAATGATTGCCCCAACTTGGAAGATAAAAACGATGCAGATAGAGCTCTTAAATGAGCTTGTGAAAGGAGATTCCATGTGTTTTTAAAACATTTAATGGGCCTAAAAATTGTTGCCCAAGACTTGGATTCAAGTTAAAATGTTAAAAATGTTCTTTTAATGAGCTACGCATAAATTAAAAATGCTCTTATAACATGCTTCTGGAGTCATAATGGGATTTTAAGATGAGAATACATATGTTTATAAAACATCATTACACATGTAATCCTACAATAAATTGCCACCTTTGTGTCTAGGAATGTAAAATACAATTTGGACACTTTATATGGTTTTTAATGTCTTTTACATATGTGAGAAGTCGTAATGTGCTTCTAGACTGAATACATATGCATATCAAAGTATTTTAACATATGCAATCATGTTTAAACAGGCCTCCTAAGTGCTGATGGGCTGTTTTGATCCTTTTTCATCTGTTCACAACTTTGATTTTAGTGCATTTATTTGAATTTTAAAATTCCCCTCTATTTTTGAGTTAAAAATATTGATAGTGAAGTTTTAGGAATGACTTGCATGCATGATGACATGCAATATTAAATAAAAACCCCACTCTATTGCACAAAAATGATCTCATGTATTAAATTTACATCTAATTATAGTTTTAATAGAGAGATATGTTATTGGACTATATTTAAATCTCATCGAAATGATGTGAAATTTTAAAATGAGGTTCTAAATCCATCTTATATATAAATGACATTTTTTATTTTGTGCAAATATCAATAAAAATCTCACCCATGAGAGATTTTAATTAAGGAACAAGGATATGCAGCCAGGCCAAAAAATCTCACTTTTAGAACGCTTAATTCCTTAATAGCTCTGGCTAGACAACTCTATTTGAGGCCTAAGATAGCTCGAAAGAGTAGAATTCAAAATTCCATCAATCTAGGACAAAAAGAAAACATAAAACCAAGCACCCGACTAGGTAAAACAACTAAGAAAATGCCTTAGATAATCCCTACGAAAATTTCCGTAGGGTTGCCCAATTTTGTATTTTGAATACAAAATTGAGGACAATAGGGTTCAATACATGGCCTATCGAGGTTGTAGCATGGGCTTCTTGTTTCTATAGATTCCTTCCTTGGGCACTCGAACAAAACTAGTCACTAAAATCAAGTTATTAAACATTTTTCTTTTCTTTTTTGAGCATTCAAATTGATTGGTCAACATAATAGAATAATCCTAAACCAAAAAATTGCCTTAAAACAACTGATGACTCAAAAACAAACACATTTACCTAATTCTAAGTACAAAATACGCAAATTGAATGCAATTGCTGAGCTTCATTTTGTTGTCCTGCATTTTGTTACTACAAAATGTAGGTAACAATATGAATCTTTTCCAATAGAGTTTTGCATTTCTCCAAGATAATTCATTATTTAGTTGGCCAAGATTGATCAACCAGTCGTTCCCAATTGATGTAATGATTCCTTTTATTGAACACTATCATTAATTCTTTTTTGCATTTTTTCAGTTTTTTTAACCTATGTGATTTTTGAAGCCTTAAAGGTTTTTTGTTTTTGCGTTTTTGAGTGTTTGTTTAGATTGTTTTAATCTTTTGGTTTCCTTCAATCTCTTTCTTTCAATTTTTCCTTCAATTTGATATTGTAATATCCCCTCTAAATACATAATCTAATATTGATATTGATATTCGTAATTAACTAAAAGATGTATATTGATTACTAGATAAATAAATATTAAACATATAAAGGTAATGGAATGATAAGTTATAATAAGAAGTTAATATACCTAACAAATGATATCATTTCTTGTATAAATGGAAAACACAATTAATACTACTAAGCATAAATAATATGACCGCTACAAATTGTTAAATATTAAAATCAATCTCATGAGGGTAGACTAAATAAATATATAATCTTCAAAATAACTAGCATCATAAATGTTAATAAAAGAGCTAACACCCTTAATGAAAATAAATAATTAAAGGAATGGCAACTAGACGCAACCTTCTAACATGGAAAGCCCACCCTATTTAAGTGGGCCAGGCGGGAGTTACTGAGACATGGGAAAAATATCTAAAAAAATCAATCTTGAAAAAGGATAAACATTCATTCATTACATGGTATAGTGCATCGAATAGCATTGGCAGATACCAAATTATTAGTAGTTTACTATTGGAAGAAGGAACAAAAGCACATTTCTCATTTTGGATACGTGGAATGGAATAAAAAAAAAAGGAAAATAGTCCCATTAATAAGAAAGGATATAGGAGTTGGAGGATTAAAAAGTAACAAAAAAATAATTTAGAAAAATACAAAATGTCATTTTTCTATTTGAATAATAAAGTAAGAAGAGGACAACTAAAAAGTAGCCTAACTAATAGGGATATCTCTAGAGTGTAGGAGAATAAAGTGGAAACCAAATAAGAGGTGCTAAAGACACAAAATTATTATATAAGGTGATTTGGGTGAAATTATTATTACTATATAAAGAGATTTAGATGAGAATTCAAATTAATAATGAATCTAATTTTAATAAAAGAAAATAATAGCAAGAAGCATATAAAATAAAGTGATTTTAGACATATTGGGCAAGAGAAATTAAAAAATAAGGAAAGATGAAATGAAAGAATAGAAGGAAAGAATTGACGTATTTGAGAAATAGTTTCTTATATTTCAATTGGAGGAAATATAAAAAATATTTACTTGAATTATCTATACAAATATAAAAATAAGAATTCAATAAAAACTATCCCAAGTGGGAACATTACAGATATCTTGTGGGGCTTAATCAGAGTTATCAGTCAAAAGATATCAAAGTTTTAACTTATAAGTGCCTAAAAAGTGGGTTCTCCTAGACCAATTGCATATTTAAAATATTGGCCTTATATTCTAATGTTGAGTTGCACTTTTTGTAAAATATAACTTAAAATGACTTTATGTTATAGTTTAATGTTGGGTTGCTTTTTGATTTTTCACATAAGTGACTTTATGTACCATATAATCTAATTTAATGTTTTATTTTAAAATATTTAAATGAAATGTTACTTTTTGAATATATCTACTCATAATATGTAAACTATATAGTGTAAATATTGTATTTGACACCTTTGAGTGATATTTTCTCAATCGGACATGTGCTAAATAGAAAACTTAAGTGATATAGCTCCATTGTATGTTCTTTTTTGAAAAAGGTTACATGCAAATGCATCTAGAGAACTTGGTTTTCTTCTTACATGCAAATGCATCTAGAGACCAAAATATGCAAATGCCTTTACAAAGTGAGATTTTTGCTTGGATGCCCAAATGCATGTAAAGGCAAAGCACATTTTAAAACTTGCAAATACCTCTCAAGAGTTCGTTTTCTCTCTAAAGGGGCACATGTATGGCAAGTAATGTCTCCTCAAGTCCCCGATTTGCTCTTTAAGTGGTCAACATGCATTGATATTGCATTTTTGAAACATGCGATTGCATCTCAAGACCCCGATTTTGCTCTTCAAGTGAAAACGTTTGGACTTGGACAAAACATAAGCACATTTTAAAACATTTCAAGAGGCTTGGAGAAACCGATTTACATGGAAGGCATGCATTTCCAGCAAAAACATGTTATGCAAATGCCTCTTGGGGGTGTGATTTCCTTCTAAAGGCAAATGCATGGCATGCAAAATACCTCTTAAGAGTTCCCTTTTTGCTCTCCAAGGAAAAACGCTTAGGTTTATTGCATTTTTTGAGAACCTATTTTTTCACTAGAGGTAAATACATGGCATGTAAAGGGCTTCCAAGAACCCGATTTGCCAAGAATAATGCTTTTCAACTCCAAAGACCATGATTTGCCTTTCCAAAGGTAAAAACATGTCTTAGGGCCTTCTAAACCTGACTTCACATGAAATGTTTGAGGGAAGGGGGGACTTGCATCTACATTTGCCCAAATACTTGCATATGTGTTTGCCCTTGGAGACCATGATTTGATGCTAATCTTTGAATTTTTCAAAGATATTTGGTTACCATATGCAAACGCACTTGGAGAACCCAACTTTGGAGAAAACAAGTTCATCCTAACTTCTCTTTCTTCCACATTTTTCTCATTGATCTCTAAGTAAGTGCAAGGATTTGATTTTGCTTGTATTTCTTGATTGTTTTGCTAATTTGCTGCATTCTTTGGCTCATTGCTATCCGTTTTTTCCACTGCAGCCCTAGTTTTTTGCATTAAGTTATTAAATAAGCTTGAAATCTTTATCTTTGTTGCAAATGCAAAGCTCTTTCATCTCAAAAACGAAATTGCATGGAAAGTGAAATTTTGGAGTTGTCAAAGTTTTGAGTCAAAGCAAGAGATATGTCTTTCTTTTTGTTTTTAAGTTTTTGTATATATCTTGTTGCTTGTTTTGGTTTATTTTTGGAAAAAAGTTGAAGATTTTTACCAAAGAGTACAAGTGCATATCCATGCTTTCATCTTTCATTCTCATTCCATTTTCCAAATACATTCCAACTCCATCTTTCTACATATGCAATTGTATCTTCCAAACCTGATTGCATTTTTACCTCAATAAAAAATGATGAATTTTTACCACAAGTAATCACCTCTCATAAACCTGATTCGGTGAAACGTCACACTTTTAAATACCAAAATTATCATTTTGTACATATCCATATACATCCAACTTGTATTCTTGGCCATTTAAAACAAAAGCCCTACTTTACCTACATGCAATCTATCATTCTAAACCTATTTTCAGCCTTTTTAGTCCAAAATACATGCAATCCCATTCATTTCCAGCCATCAAATGAGTTCAATAAGTATATAATCCATGCTTCAAACACCTATTCTTCATAGATCCTCCATTACAACTCAAATTTCAAAGCCTTCATGGATCCAATCCCTTCAAATGATGTATTTACTTTTTGAAATTTCCATGTTGCAGCGTGAGATATGTCCACACCTCCAAAGGCCAAAGGAAAAATGAAGTACCAATTTGATAAGGAGCTAGCCCACGCAACTTTGTCACATGTTTCATCTACCCTTGATCAAATCTCGGATACGGAGATTGGTCGTGTTGACATGGCCAATTTCTTGCAAAGGGTTGAAAATTTTTCCAACCAAGATATGCAACATATTAGGAGGAGCCACATCCATCTAGTGTCACCGTTTACGCTCATACTGGCTTCATGTGCGTTCCTGCAACACGTTTTAAAGAAGCATTAAATACAGATTAATAAGGAATAAACTCCAAGATTAAGCGGCTATGGAAGTTACAGAGTCCTCGATTGGGCACAATAATAAATTTCTCAAAACTGCCTAATGGGCTGCCATACCATGTTCCATTTAAGAACCCAATCACCTATTTCAAAAGACTTGTTTTGAGCTCTTTTATCATGAAGAGACTTGACTTGTTGCTACTTATCATTTATTTTCTTGCACAAGCCTCTCGATTTCGTCGAGCTCAACCAACACATTCATTCTATCTTCTATAAAATCAATATCATCCAATTGTTCTTCAGTAATAAACTTATAAACCAGAAGTAAATTGTTTAGAGAAAGTCTTGCTTCCTTGTTGTAAACTAAATTAAAAGGAGAAAAACCAGTAGACCTCTTCACAGTGATTCTATTTGCCCATAATGCCAAGTTTAGCTTTGAATCCCAAGCGTGCCTATTGTTGTCCAACATTCTTCTAATAATCTTCAGAATATTTTTTTTACTGGACTTAGCTTGTCCGTTGCCCTGAGGATGATAAGGTGATGAATATGACACAATTATACCATACAAAAGTCAGCAAACTCGTTAGATAAAAAACACATACCATTATCTACTATGATCTTTCGTGGAACTCCAAACCTAGTCAAGATGTTATCTGTGAGGAACTTAATTACAACTTTTCTTGTAGACTGTTGGGTAGGTATAGCCTCCACCCATTTGGTGAAATAATCAGTTGTAACCAGGATCCAGTTGTGACCTCCACTTGACTTTTTGCTAATTTCTTCGATGAAATCTATTCCCCACATCTGAAAAGGTTCATCTGCTTGTAATGTGTTAAGATTATTGCTGCAGTCAGATTGATTTAATCTTAAGATGCAATGTTGATATATATATATATATATATATATATAATATTATAATTATACTACATATATAATATTATAAATATATATTATATTATATATAATACATATGTTATATTGCGATTTATATTGTTAATATATATTAACTAGTAATGATTAATCATAGAGACATGTCTCCTACTCTTATATTTATAAGAGATTGGGATCTGCATTTGGAACATATCTATAACAATGGTGATATTATTACATTTGCAGAAAATATCCAAGTTACTTAACATGGTATCAGAGCCATGCTACAAATGTAGAAAATAAAATAAAAATGACGGAAATTATAATTGTTTGAACATCTTGAAGAAAGTATTTGTAAAAGACAAGTTATATACATAGATTATAGAGAGGAGATGCATCCTGATTCTTGAAACCAAATGAAGTATTTAAGAATATGTACTTAAGATCTAAAATGTCCTTGTAGTGAGAGGCGGGAAGTAAGAAAACACACATATAATCAGAGATGTGTCATAGCTAAACATAAGTGATATACCTCAAAAGGCAATAAGATTAAATTAGTGTTTTTTCATATCAGACATCAATCAACGATAAGGTTGATAAAGTTTATAAGACAACAAAAGCTTCTAATTGAAACAAAAGTTCCATAACAAGATTAGATTCGAAGTCCAAGCAGTGTTGATGAAATCTTGCAAATTGCTGCACTTTCAATGGCTAGGGTCTTCGGAGATTGGAACACAATAGATTTTTTTTAACAAGCCACAAACAAAGCGTTTCAATTACATCAAAAAGCTACAAATTCGAAGCGATCCTTGTGAAATGAAGAAGGGAGGAAATCGAGCAACGATTATCAAATGAGAAGGGTTTACCACCAATCGTGATCAGGTTAAAGTAAAATACATATGATACAAGGAGACATTGACTGTACTACAGACATTGTGTCAGCTGTATATGTAGGCAGGCACTCCCATCGAGATCGTGCCAGGGTTGCTAGATATCCCTAGGAAAGATTTGGTCTTCGCCTCATAATTATATTGTTAAAGGTAATATCCCTCAAGGGAAATGAAGAATAAAAATGAACCAATGATGAGAGGAAGGGTAAAGTAGGAAGCTTGAAATTAGATAAGACCGTAATAGGATACCTCACAATTGACAAGACTTGGAAGAAGTTAAAAAGGAAATCAGGTCATTAAACTGAGCCATTACTTTCCTATAGAATCTACACTGCTAACAAAGAGTAACAAGGAAATATCTGCAATAACATTATCGGACAATGATTCTCTCAGTGAAGACAAATCACTAACCTGCTGAGTCCGACTGAAATGATTTAATTCTAATGAGCTCTTGCCTCCATAACTCCTGCAACTGGGTTCTTCATCTTTGCATGTCTCTTAACATATATTTCACTGTAACTTTTCTTCAGGTTGTTGTGTCCTTTCTATAAGAGGACCCAAAGAGAGTTTATAGATTTTAAACACAAAACGAGCTAGCAAAGGGGGAACCACCCACACCCAAGGAGTAGAGAGTATCAGGTGGGGAAAAGATACACGAGGCTAATAAAGTGTAAATTGGTAAGGAGAATTGATGATACAATGATGCAAGTCTGCAACCTCGCATGATTCAAGAAGGGGCATTAAAGTGAGAAGACGTGTACAATTGGCACTATAAAATAAGTGATTTAAAGAGTTATATTATATAGAAAGAGAGTATAAAACAAATCATGTAAGAAGTGATCGATCTTCTAAAGGGCTTGCTGATATTCTGTAGATGATCTTGACCATACAACTCCAATAAAGTGTCTATGGAAGACTCAATGCCCTTTCACCAACTTTCCAATTCAAATGTGGCTCTTGTCAAATGTACTGCCATCAGTTGCAGCTCTTCGATATCCGAAAAGTTGGTGAATATTATTTAGCAACTCTCATATCCCGCCATTTGGTTTCTATGATCTTACGAACATTTGATGCCATCATTGGATTGACATACAACAATATTCTGACAGCCTTATCGTGGACATTGCTTCAACAGATCTGACAATATAGTCCACACGTAATCATACTCATCTTAATCACCACTTAGAAAAGACTTCTCACAAAGATGCTGCATACACTAGATATAGAATCAGGAAAAGATAATGAGGAGTCAATTCTCAAAAAAGAGCTGATAAGAGAGAATCAATAACACTCTTAAAGCCAGTAAGGAGTTACGATAAACTAATTACAATGCCTTATGAAAGAAAATGATGGAGAAGGATGTCCCAAGGGCGATACAAGGAAGGAGACTTTCAGAAAAATAAAATAAAATAATACATTCAACCTCTCCTTATTTATTTATTTCTTCCTATATGCTCTTGAGTGTCATCCACTATAAAGAAAGATGATTGAAAACACTAGATGTGAATCTTCTTCAGAAAATCATCTGAGCAATCTTAAAATGATAGCACACAATATTGGGGCAATTGTAGATTGGAAGGCTATTGTACATTCTTTCAGTCATGGACAGAATGTTACGAGTGTGGGATCCATAATAATTAATAAAGGGAACACGGCTAAGGAGAGGGTCAACACAAACTCACAATGAAGATTGGCATAAGGAATACTAAGGAAGATGTCTATGAAGAATACTCTCATGCTTCTATTTATAACTGAGAAGATCGATTACTTTAGGATATCGATGAAGTCTCTTAAGGCTAACTCATCTTAATATAAGATATATTGCTTAAATAGCCAATATTATATTATAAAGGGATGTGATCCTTTGAGAAGAGATGGAAGTAGGAATAGACATGCCCACTGGAAACATTTTATATCAAATACAAAACACAAATGTGTATTAGCAAATTAGATATAACGTCTCAGGATTGTAGAGACCAAAAATGAAATGATGATAGACAAAATTACTTATATTGGAACATTGGAGGATGTCTTCCTTTTGAGATCAATTCAGTTTGGTGGGAGCAACAACTTCTTAATTGAAGGCATTCATTAAGGGGTTCACAGTGCATCTCATGATGATCATTAGACACTTTCTTTATTATTATGCTCTTGTTCTTTTCCTTGACCTCAAGAATGACTCTTTACAAACAAGGACAGAATGAAGTTTTCCATACTTCACATTGTGGGGGGAATAATAGTCAATGTTCCATTCCCACTTTTAGAGGGAGATGTTCCATTCTCAAATAATCTAAGAAGACAATTTTGAATATTGATGTGCAGATTAGTATTCTTATTTTTTACATTTTATCTCTCTTAATTGTAATTTCTATACATACTATAAAGGTTATTTGCCTTGATCTTTTCCTTTATGTTTGAGGGTGTTCTTACAGGAAAAGAAAGTTGGTACTTTACACATGCTATTAGATATTGTGCAGACTCAACTTAATGATAGTAGCTCCAAAGACCCTAGTGATCAAGATGGATAAAATGAGGCTCTTGAAGCAAACATCTTTGATGATTGAGATAATGAGATTCTTCTACATTAAAAGGGAGTATGACACTTCTTCGAAGGCAATACAAGAGCTTAGAAGATTGATACTCAGAGGGAGTCTATAAATACATGTGTGTGACTGCATGATTTTGATGGGCCTACTCTTGAGTGCATCATGAGGATGTATTGACTTATCACTAGAAAATCAAAAGATTGATATAAGATTCAGAGTGAGTTCGATAGGCATCCTTGGGTGAAGAGAGCTTCTAAGGAAGAAGTAGAGAACCTGACTTCCCAGGATTGATGTACAGAGGGAGAATTTTGAGGTGCAATCCTTTGTAAATGATATCTTCTCTATGAGGAGAAGTTCTAAGTAAAATTTATTGTAATATATTCTTCTTTTTGAGATAGAATTGAGGTGAAAGACTTTATACCACCTTTTGACTTGGTTCATGGTGGTTACTATTTAACATATGATATGTAATGAAAGGTGATGATTTTTCATTGACATAGATAAATAGAAGGTAACCATTGTATGGTAACGATCTTATAAATGGTAGACCTGTTATTATGACAGACTTCATTAGATTGTTGTCCTAGAGTGTTGGAAGTCATGATAATGAATAGAAGGTAAGTATTGTAAGGTTACAACTTTATCAATAGCTAATCCATCTCCTAACACCAAAATGTGTTGGGGCAAGTGTTATCATGGTTCTTCGGGCCGGATTTTGCTGGACAGCTTGATAATCAACTTATCATTGTTCTTTGGGCCGAATTGTGCTGGACAGCTTGATAATCAACTCATCATGGTTCTTCAAACCAGATCTTTTTAGACACCATAACTTAAATCTATCATAGACCACACTTAAGGTGGTGTTCAAATCTTGTATTATAATTGTTTTAATTCTCTCTTTGTTAAAAGGGGAGTGTTGAGAAATTTAGCCTTGTATTGAATTGAAGCAAATTCCATATGTAATATATATTAGTATATATATATATATATATGTTTGTGTGTTAATGAATTTATGTTGATATTCATAAATATGCCATTCTAGGAATATCACATTGAGATGATATATCTCCATATGCTTGAGAGCATATTGTGTTCCATAACAAATCCTCCCTAGCTAAGAGAGAGTTAAGATTATAGCTACAGCTGGATTGATTAAATCTTAAGATGCAATGTTGATATATATATATATATATAAATTATAATTATACTACATACACACACATATATATAATATTATAAATATATATTATATTATACATATATATTATATATAATACATATGATATATTGTGATTTATATTGTTAATATATGTTAACTAATAATGATTAATCATAGAGACATGTCTCTTCATGAGACATATCTCCTACTCTTATATTTATAAGACATTGGGATCTGCATTTGGAACATATCTATAACAATGACAATATTATTACATTTGCAGAAAAGATCCAAGTTACTTAACATAGTGTTCTTAAGGGAAGGGCGCCGTCATACTTTAGTTTGCCTGAATTTTTTTGGCATGCTTCACATTTTTGTATATATGCATGACAATCCTTAAAAAGTTGGGGCCAATAATAACCTGCTCGCAAAATTATGTGCCGTGGTTATTACTGAAAAATAACCACCACATACTCTTTCATGCATTTCTTTTAGAATGACTTTAGACTGAGCTATATCTAAATAGAAAAGTAGAATACCATCTTGGTTATTCCAATACAAATCTCCTTGAACTAGAACATATTTAGCAGCTTGTAACTTAATGGTCCTTTTTTGATGTCATTTAGATTATCTTTGTGTCTCGTATGCCTTAGATAATAAACAATATCACTATACCAAGGACACCTTTCTAGACTAATCTCAGTGTGTTCATTAGTGTTTTGATTAACTTGCACAACTTCCAAATTTGCTTCTATGTAATGTCCCCACTAATAGGGTTAGTTAGGGACCAGTAATACCTGCAAAAATAAATGTTAGAATCACAATAATAATAAAACTAACTATATTATTCTACCTTCCAAGTTAACCCCAATCTTAAGGACATCTCCAAATTGGGCTTCATAGCTCATAGCTACTTCGCCGTCATCTCGGGAGTGCACTCCTTAAGATTCTTCTTGGATGGGCATCCTCTATCCAAGGCCAACGACATATGCATATGTTTGACAACATCAAAATATTCTGGCATCACGGAGAATTCTCGGCCATGGTGGTCAGTTCAAGGTGTTAATACCTGGCTACCCCCATGCTTCAAGTCTTATAATTCTCCTAATAGATTAATACATTATTATTTAGTTTCCATTATTTTTCCATACAAATAATATCTTAATACATCTATATACATAGAATTATTTATATTTAAAATAGTGGAAATGCTTATAACAAATAATTGATTTCATTCATTAATCATAACCTTATAACATGTTAGAAATGCCCAACATCTTAATAAACTCAACTAAGTCTTAATTAGAATATATGTATAAGATCTATTTGATAAATCAAATATTTAATTATATTCTTGAATTGAAAATTATTGTTCCAACATTTAAATAAATTCCCACCCATAAATATGCTTATATTTATAATATAATGAATATAAAAGAAAATCATATAATAAATATCTTTACCAAAAACTACTTTTCTAATTAAATAAACACTTACCTTTACATTGCATACCTGCTATATTTGACTTCCTATAATTTCGGGTTTCATCCTTTATATCCCACTTTTTTAGAGTCAAGGTGTGAATATAATATAGAATCCACATATGACATCCTTAATATGGAAAATGCCTTATCTACTAGTTCTCCCTCATTTTACTTCATATTTAATTTTCTCATTTTCCATTTGTGGCTGCAATTGGAGTTCCTTAGGGCAATGTTTTTTTTGTATCTTGACATGTAATATTCGGTGTGTCATCTTACTAACCGTCCCTTTTTAATATTTCCTTTGTAATTGATGGTGGGGCTTAAACTCATCAAACTGTGCAACAATCTCATGTATTAAATATTAGCAGTCCCTTCATTCGATAATGAGTTGGATGTTTTTCCTTCGTAGTAGACCATTTTCTGTGCCTTACTTATAGTATGAGATATTTGTTTGATCAGTCGCGTCATATGATAGGATGTATCATGGGGTTATTTGGTATAGTTATTAATTATTTAGTTTTGTTTGGTTTCATATATTAAGAGTTCATATATATAGGTGAATATCAAGAGTAGTACAAGATATTATAAGAGTATATACAAAATAGATTATTTTGTACTAATTTCTTGTAAGAAAATCTTTAATTATTATTAGTTATTATGCTATTTGTTTGTGATCATAAGAAATTGTTTATCAATTATTTATAATAATATGTTAGTCATTATGAAGCCAATTATTTAGAGCTTATTTCTTATTTATTTATAGATGATTAATTATTAACATTTATTACAATTATATTCGATATAATCAAGAATAAGTGATTTATAATGGATTAAGTAAGAATGTCTCTATTTTATTGTTAGAGTAATATTTAAGTGACATATATAACTTTGGATAGATTTGTACCAATCAGGGGTCATGACATTCTACCATAAGAGGAAGGAAAGACTAATTTCTTTTTGTAGGAGGAAAAGAGTATCATAATTTCTTCTAGCACAAGCATGTTGAGGAGAAGATGATAGCTAATGAGAATTACGGAGCTTAGCCAATCCTTGCCCTTTGACTAATTTGGTGATCTGAATATCTATATTGAATTCTTGAATTTGATTTATGCATCGACATCTTCGTCCAGTGGTCTCAGATTGTCTAAATATATTTATAATAGCAACATTAGGCACATAGGCAATGCTCTCGGCTCCAACCAAATATGGTCTGAAAGACTTAACTGCTTTAACAAGGTCATAAGCCTGCTTTTCGTTGATATCATAATTAAGCTCAGCAACTTGTAAGATTTTATTAAAGAATGCAATCGGTTTCTCATGGCCTTCATCATTCTTTTGTAACATCACGACAACTCTGGTATGATAAGAGGTGAACAAATAGATTTGGAAAGGTTTCTTAAAATCAGGGGATTTGAGAATTGGAGCTTCCTTTATAGCTTTCTTTATTTAGCAAATGCTCCTATAACTTCATTATCCCATGCTATCTTTGCTCCCTTCTTAAGCATTTTAATGATAGGCTTAATAATCTTAGTGAAGTTAGAAATAAATCTCCTCAGAAAATTAATCTGACTAAAAAATGACTGGATGCCCTTAACCATTTTAGGAATTTGAATGTTGTCAATGGCAACTACTCTTTCCGGATCTATCCTTACCCCTTTTTAAGAGACAATGTGCCCTAAAAACTTCCCTTTAGTGACTCTGAAATGACACTTTTTAGGATTAAGGGAAATCCCATAATCGAGAGCTCTGATAAAAAATTTCTCCAAGTGTTTGCAATGATCGTCTGCTCTTTTAGAATAAGTGGTAAGATTGTCTTGATAAACTACCATAATTAGATCAATAATCCATCAAAAGTGACAGCCATTGCTCTTTGAAAAGTAGCTCTTGCATTGGTTAACCCAAAAGACATCCTAGCATAGACGTAAGTACCCCAAGGAGTTGTGAATGTTGTCTTATATTTTTTGGAGTCACTGACTTTAACTTGAATATACCTCAATAATCCATCCATTATAGATAATAGTTCATTTCCAGTCACCTTCTGTAACAAAATCTCCATATTAGGTAATGCGTAGTTATCTTTTAGAGAGGATATGATTAAATTTCTAAAATCTACACATAATCTGATATCACTGTTCTCTTTTCTAACTGGAACTAAGTTTGAAACCCAGGTTGAGTGCCTAATGAGTTTGATGATTCCAGCATCTCTTAGTTTAATTAATTCATCCTTCATTTTTGGGGCTAGAGTTGGATTGATTGGTCTTTGTTTTTGCCTAAAATGTTTAGCATTAGGCTTCAAGGGTATCTCATGTTGGAATAAGTCTTCCCTATAAGCTTTCAACTCATCGTAACTCCAAGCAAAAACATGTCTATATTTCCTTAATAGGCAAATCAAAGTCCTAATCTTGGATGACAATTTCTTTCCTATATAAACATTTTTAGGAGAATTTCCGTTTCCTAGGTTTATTTTCTCGATGTCGTTTTGGATCTTAGTCGACTTGCTAGGCCTCGCACTTTCTCTCTCGTCGAAGATTCTTTCTAAGGCTACAAGACCCTTAGGTATTTTATTCATCTTTAATTGAACTATTTCTTTTCCAAATAATGTTTCCTTACCATCTTTTTCTTCTACACATCCATTCCAATCAATGATTTGATTTTCATAATCCTCCTCGCAAGTCAAAAACCTAATAAGGTCTTTATCATCTTCAAAGACTTGCCAGTCTTGCACATTATCCGGTATTGAAGGTCCGTTTTTCATCTCTACTTGAAGGACCTTGTTGAGTGGGAAATCAGTTTGTCAAATAGAAAAGTTGGTCATCAACCAAATAGTTATTTGACCTATTTATCCATTTAATAGAAAAGACATCAAAATACTCAATCAAATCTCACACATAGTTTCGATATTGCTTCAATCTTGGCTTCCTAGTCGAAAACTTATGCCTAAATTGGGATACAATCAAGTCTGAGTAATTTAATCCCATAAGCCTTAGCAATATCAGGACCAATAATCAAAGCTTCATATTCACAATATTGTTAGTACACTCAAAGTTCAATAGAAATGAATGTTTAAATGTTTTACCTAATGGTGAAATGAATGTGACATTGGCCCCATTTCCTTCCTTACTACAAGCACCATCAAAGTACATTCGCCAAATGTTATCACAATTTTCCTGTGCATGTATTGAAATAGGGTCAATGACTTCTAAAGTAGGTTTGGTTATACTTACCTAAAATCTATCTATGTCAAACTGGCAGAAGTTAACTTCAGAATCCGGATTGTAATCTTCGATAAGGTAGTTTGATCAGGGTTCTCTTTCAATCCTGATTTCTTTGCCTCCTAGTGGTATAGTAGTGTAGGATAAATCTAGTTGCACATGGCCACGACCAAATTTGACCATTGTCGAGATAATAACATGCCATAACTCGCTGAAATCTCAACCACAGTAATGTCGATCCTATATGATATTTGAGGAAATGCAGGAAAACAAAATTCAACATTTTTAATAATGCCTAGTACTGGAACAAATCTATTATCCATAGCATAACATTTTCCATAAGGAGTATCTACTTTAAGACCAATTTCTTTCATAACATCAGCATACCTGATATTAACTGCTGCACCAGAATCAATCATACAATTTTTCACCAACTTGTTATTTAATAAAGTTAAATAAAATTGGTCTACTTGACTTGAATTCTTATTTAATGTTGTCCCTAAATATACAATAGGTGGATCTTCATTATTCCTTTCATCATTTTCATTATTAACATCTTCTATGCTAGACAAGATCTTCACAGTTTCCTCCCTGTAATTAGGAAATTTCATCATCTCCATTAGTGAAACAACATTTTTCAATTGAGATAATGCATGACTAATGAAAGTATGACAATCAAATACTTTCTTACCATTATTATGCTTGACTGGCTGTTTGGTTAATTTTGGAGGCTGGTTAGTTTCTACCTTTTTTAGCCTGAATTTGATTACCACCCTTTTTAGATGTTTCTCCCTATTGCAGATTGTTTGCAAACATGCTAGCAATATTACCTTGATCTGCACCTATAGCTCTGTTTCTCCGCTGGTAAGTATGTTTAGCTTGTTCTACTGCTGCAATAGTATTGGCCTTCCTTTCCTTAGCTGTCAATCTCCGCAAGATAGGTGTCTCTTCCTCATCTGAAAGCACTTGTTGGACATAACGTTGCTGATTTACTCTCCTTGAGTAATAATCAGAATTTTGATCTTCTTCTGAAGAGTCATCATCATCTCTACCCCACAGTGGTTCCGATGATATAGCGTTAACAACATGTTGTTCTTCTCTTTCTTGGTTCTCTTCCTCAAGGGCAGATTGTACAACAATACAATGTTCAGGATCATGAGGAAGTCTACATATATCACACCATGGCCCATCATCGATCATGTTGATTTTCTTTAAAGGATCCGGGTTATCCTTGACACGATTCGGTTTTTCTGGTTTTCCATCTTAACAATTTGTAGTGTATGGCATGTCCTAAAGTCTCGGTCTCTCATTTCTTAGGAATGGTGACCTCTCATTCCTATTCTGTTTCATCTTTATATCTTTGAGCATGTCCATAATCTCTTTTAACTCATCTTTCTTGGGGGTTTTAGGATTGTACAACTTTGATTCATCTTGTTTGATAACTCTACCTCCGCTTTCCTATCATTTTCAATTCTTGTAGCAACTTTGAAAGCTTGTGGTAGTGATGAGGGCCTTTGAGATCTTATCTCATAATGAGTTTTACTGTTGAATCCACTCAAGTAGAAATCAATCAAGAAGGAATCTACTAGTCTGGTCTCTCTCAAAATTGTGTTTAAAACTTTGTTAAATATTTTATTTAACTCTGATACTGACTCATTGGCATTCTCCTTGATACTTGTCAATTCATGTGAAGCAAAGGACATATCATTGTAATCTCCAAATTGTTCAATGAACTGATCAGCAAAATCACACCATCCAGTTATAGATCAATCCGGTAGACTTCTATACCATTATGTAGCGTCCTCAGTTAATGATTGCATGAAGAGATTCATGAGTACATCCTCATGATCCTTTTCAAGGTCTTCAATTGTATTTTTTAAGTTAATCACATGTTGTTCAACAGATTCCACTCCATTCCCTGAAAACTTTGGAATAGCATTTCTCAAATCATTGTAGATTGGGTTGGGAAATATATTTCATTTTAATTTTTTTCCTTGTTTTGATTTATTTGATGTAATTAATGTCATATTTGACCATTATTGACCAAACAAGACCATTTTTGAAGTTTTCGGGTCATTCAATGAAAAGATGTAAAAATCATTACTTTGTTGTCAATGTTGCATGACAACTTTCAACTTTTCAAAAGTTGTTAAAGAGCTGGTTTGGGGTGGTTGGAAGTTAAAAACTGATTGTAATACAGAAAGAATTCCTTGTACCCACGACCAAAAAGGTTGTTGAAGGTTGATCAGAGATTTGGAGGTGGAAAAACAATCAACAAATTCACTACTTTTGCAAATCCAAACATGTAGGTTGTTGTTTTCTTGAAACTCATGTTCCTATCAAGACTCATCTCAACCTGTACATGATTGGGTGTGATAGAAGATTGAGTTAGCTTTCATTTACACTTGGTTTGGTTGATTTCATTATGTTTCATGAAAGTTATGATTAAATTGGAGACTGCCACTCCCAGATTTCTCCTGTAACACTGCTGTTTCTCTATTTAGCATGCATTTGTATGGATTGATAATGCCTTGCAAGTGTTTGAGACTGAAGCTAAATTGAATCACCTTTCATTTACATCTGGTGACACCTGATTTCATTAAGTATTCACTGAGAAATGAACATGTCTTCTAGGCAGGTACAAACCCTACACAGGGCATCCAAGGATCAAATAAAATGCATGAATCACCATTCGACCAATGAAAACTCTTGGAACTTGGTGGAATGGACTGTACTGATGTATTATTTATTGTGTCCAAGTTGCAGAAGCATAGTAGAGGGCTTGCATTTATGGTGGGGAATTGTAGGTCTGTTATACTTATGTAGTAGGCTGGATCCAAAGATTGTGCTTTTTCTATTCTTTTCCTCGAGAAGGGAGCAGACATAGCTGCCAACTCTTGTTTCTGGTCCACACAGTCTCTGAAAGACATTGATGAAAATCATTCTTCTAATGTTCAAGCGAATGATAACAATCGTGTCAAAAGACATGAAAAGACGGACATGCAAGCAAGTCCTAGTCAAGGTGAAAATGATGCACTTGTGTCTCAAGGTCATGAGCTTGAATGTAATTTGCATGAATATCCTACCCTAGAGCTCAAAAAGGAACTTCTCATAAACAATCAAGACTTTCCCAAGTTTAGATTTTGTGAACAACATACTAAGGTATGCAGATCAGTCATCTTATCACCTGAATCACATGAGAAGTGCTTTCCCAATTAGGTGGCAAGAAAATATTTGTATTTGTTTGATGAAGAGGATGTCCCATAAGACCTCTCTCTTGGTTGGAGCCAACGGAAATGCATATGCTCCACTTGTACCTAAGCATGAAGATACAATTGAAGAAGTGGTTAAACATGCATTTTCCATTCAGCAGGAACAGCCTGAGTTTCTAGACCTACTTTGGGGCAGAAATACATATGATTCATCTCAAGAAAGTGAATTTGTTCATCTCTTCCAGGAGGTGTTACATCAAGCAGTGACATCATTGCTTCAACTGTTCGTGTTTCATCTAAAAAGTTGCCTGTGAGCATGTAAGGTACTGCAAGCTGCTGAAAAAGGTAGTTATTTTGCTGAGCTGGTAAATGGTCTCATCTGAAAAGTTGCATTGTTGGCTAGTTTTAATTATTTGTTTTCAATAAGTGTGGATGCACATGTTCATTTGATTTTTAACTAGGATTTCTTTGTGTCGGTTGTGTCATCCTTTTTGTCATTTTGTGCTTTAATTCTTGACTTTTGTAGCCCAATGGATACTAAGGCTCTTGGAAATTCTGGATTCTACATTCCTTGTTATTTCTAAGAACAAACAAGCTACATTCCCTAGTTAAAGCCAATTGTTGTCCACAATTTTGTATTCACAAAATTGGGGCAACCTATGGAAAATCTAGTAGGATAAGCTCTTCAAGGCATTTTCTTAGTTGTTTTGTTTGATTTTTCCATAGAATTGTGCTATGTTCATTTGAAATTGTTTTGAGCTATTGTTGGCCTCAATTGGAGCTGTATTCAAGATATAATGAGGAATTATGTATATTGTAGGTGGGTTTTTAAGCCTGACTGCATGTCTTCATTCCTTCTTAAAATCTTGCAAAAGTAGACTTTTTGTTGGTCTTTACATGACATGTTGGGTATGATTTGCATGTAATCTAGAATTAAATCTCCACCGTATGCATTTGCAAGAGAATATGTGAACTTTTAAAAAGATTTTCATATGCAAGTGGACTTTTTAAGCCTTACTGCATATCATCTCTTTAAAAGGTTTAAATGCGTGGAAATGTGCATGAGAAACCTTTTTAAAAACAAATGATATTTTTAATTAAATAAGCACTTGTTTACTATGCTTTTTAAGCGTATTTGCAAGTGTTATTTTTGTTTTAAAATGGAATCATGTTTCAATTGCAAATCAATTCAAAAAGCTCATCATTTTGCTTTAGAAAGATATGGTGGCATTTTTTATTCACATTGCATCTTCTAAAACCCATGTATATGTTCAAAAGGATTTCCCTACTCTTTTTAAACATATTTTTGACTTGCTAAAGCAAAGGTAGTTCCCATCACTGGATAAAGACGTCGTTTTTTAAGTAATGCATATATAGAAACCCATTTTTAATCACCAAAGGACTTGCTGCATTAATGCTAAAGCTTATTGGCAGCTATAAAGAGCAGTAATGTCTTTTTTACTTGCAATACATGCTAAAAAGCTAGTCTTTAATCATCTAATGCCTTGCAAATCGAGATGAGAATCCCATGGTTGGCTTTAACAGATAAAAGTAGCAATTTTTTAATGTAAAACATGCTAATAAGGCTGTTTAAATCATAGTTTCGAGAATCGCCCTAAAATCACCAGAATCGCCGGTTTGGCGATTCAATTCATGCCAAGCGATTTTTTTGGAGCCGGTGAATCGAATCACCATTTTTTTGTCATGAATAGCATGAATCACCAATTCATGCAAAGAATCGCATGAATCGGCCTGATGAATCGATGCAGGTAGCCAAAAGTGAAGACATTTTTTAATAAAAACACATGGTTTTTTTCCCTCTTTGTGTTAACCTTAAAGGGCCCTCTAATTGTTTAGCATGAGTAGAAGGGAGGATCTTCAACTTAAATTTTTACATACATTTATGATTTGATGTCTTATGGATCTTCATCTTAGATTCTTACATACATTTATGATTTGATGTCTTATAGATCTTCATCTTACATACATTCTATGATTTGAATCATTATGATCCTATGATTTCTATTTACTTCAACTACAACCTACAATTTACATTTTACGTGTAACATAGTTACGTATGTGATGAATTTATCATTTATGCTCCACATTTATGTATGTTAACTTCTGTTTGATGATATTATAGTGTGTTTAAGTTATATTCAATAAAGGGTGTATGAAATAAGTTTTAAATTGTTAAAATCTCTAAATTTCAAGGGTTTTTTTAATTTGCCGATTTGTGGTTGATTCGATTCCGATCCATTGCCGATTCGCAATTCAATTCGGCCTTGCTGATTCCGATTCTTGTTACTTTGGTTTAAATAAGAAATTGACTTGCAAAAGGCATGTAAAAATATGTTTGTATTGAAAACGCTATTCTGATGTCTTTGTGCAAGGCACACAAAAACCCATTATTGGTTTGATAGGGGATTTTAACATAAGCGAACTTGTTTTAGAAACCTGTCACTGCCTTGGCATTTTTTGGACTTGCATCATGGCTTCTAAAGCCCGTTATGAGGCATCAAAATGCATTATTGTTATGAGTTCTCATTCCCAATACTTGAAGCATCTTCTTAAAAGTCCGTCTAGAGCAAAAATGTGAGTTTTATGAGCCACATACACAGTCTAAACTTGCAGCTTTAAATCCAAAGCCTGTCTAGGGCATTAGGAGGGAATTGTTTTAAATTGCTATAGTAAGTCCAAGTACTGTCCCAAGGTAAATGGTTGGATTTGCAGTTTTCTTTCTTCACCAAAACCAGTGTTTTTCCACTTAGGGCACCGTTTTTAGCATCTATTTGTATTGTCTTGCATCTTCAAACAAAAGTCCGTATTAAAATATTGAACCAGTCACAAGGAAGCTATTCTCAAGCATTTTTCCTCTCATTCATGGCCATTTATCAAGGATTCAAAGAAGACCGACTTTTGCATTCATTCTTGCAAATATTTGGTCAAATTTGGTTGCCTATATGGCTAAAACTTTGGGATCTTTTCCCAAATTCGAACCAGCAAAGATTTGGAGTTTTTCTTTAAAGTTAAAGCATCTTTTTCTTCACATTTTGGTTCTCAACAAGAGAAAGAATACAAGTTGAAATGCATTTTCTTCCCACAAAGAGGAAACTTCAAGAGTGCATATGTTCGCCACTTGCAAACGAAACTAAAAACCCTGTTTGCAAGAATTTTGCCAAAAAGAGAGAATATTTTCCCTTACCTACAAGTGGACTTTGCTTGTGTCTTCCAAACACAAAATGAAGTCTCTTTCCAACATGCAAGTGAGCTTTAAAAAACCTTCTGCATGCAGCAAGCACCTTTCACAATACTTGTAACGAGACATAAAAACCCCACTTATGAGTAAATAACCTTCCCATTTGTATATATACACATATGCACCTCATTTCCTTGCTCAAAGCTTGTCATCCATTCATATGCAGTACTCCCAGAAAACCCTACTTTTCAGCTTTTCTCCCATCTAAATAGCTGGTTTCATTCACTTTTTTGCCCCTGATGTTGCGCAAACACCTTCCGGGCATATCCTATATGCATCCTCTTCCATATCTATAATGTTCTAGAAAGATCATGTTATGGATTTTCTAGTAGCTAAAGAATGACAACGTGATGGAGCCATTCAAAGAAAGAGATGAGCAATGGAATGATCAGAGCATAGAATGCTTTCAAGTCTGGAATTGTCATGAAAAGGTAATTTCCTAGTAACATCCATTATGATGCAAGATAATCAAGGATGCAGGTTCTCATCCAATTCAAGATGATCCCGAACTTGAACATTTTAAACATAGAGCATGTAGTAACATGAAGACCGAAAAAGGATAATATAGTAGAAGTTGTGTCGTGTCAGACACTTAGTCATTTTCAAATGCTTTATAAATCGGTGTAGCTTTGTTGACAAATTACATGTACTTGGGTAACAAGTTGTAACTGCATGTGATAGTATCATGTGCAATGTTGTAACATGTAATTAAACTACAAATGGATTGGGCTTAGTAGTCTTGAATAAGTCAAATGTAGTTAAGGGCATCCCCTTCTTTCTCTACCTTTTTCTCGACCCCTCACCTATAAATAAAGGAGGGTACTCATTGTAATTTTCTTCCTATGGCAATGCAAGAAAGCTCTACTAGTCTATATGTGCATTCTAAGACTTTATACTTTATTTTGAGACTGTGTCAATTCAAACTGTTATGTGGTGACATTTTATTGAGTTGATCATGAGTTTTTTTTTTTTGCTTTGATCAAGAGGGGTTTGAACTCAATCTTGCAGACTTTGAGCTAGATATTGTGTTTAGAAATATAGTGTGGTTTCAAGTTTGACCTTGAAGACTTTGGGCTGTCTATCAAGCCTGAAATTAACATAGGACACTCCAGGAAGGGAATAGCTTGCAAAACTTGTGCTGTTTTGTTTTCTTCATTTGTGCATACAAGGTGAAACACATGTTGGAGACTTTAAGCTACACATGCGCTTCATTCTTAATCTTAAAATCTTATAAGGAGTCATGGGAAGACTTTCATTTTTCATGAGTTTCTTGGTTACATAAAATGTGGGTGCGATGAAGGTTATTCTTACACTTGATCATTTGTTTATCAGAATGACTACTCCAATAAATGCTTTGTAAGTGAAATATACTATTTCTTTAAGATAGTAATATCTATTTTGAAATAAGAGAATAGGGTGAATGTCTCGCCTTGATTTAGCTTGCTGTAAATAAGTAGTTAAGTGTTTTGTTGATTCCAGTAGCAAGAAGAGAGGGGATCCTTCCTTGAGAAGTAGGATAGACTTTTTATCACATGATGTGGCTAGAGCCATTGTTTTGCAATTGACTCTTAAAAAGTATTAGTTGCAACTATACATGGTTTTGTAATTTGTGGTCACAATTAGTTGCAAAATTACCACCCAACAAACAATACTTACAAGCATGTAGGACATAGAACAATCATTCAAATATCTAAATTCTACAAATAAAAAGTCACCCTTTTAGAGATCATGGCCAAAGTGTTCATTGGCCTCCCAATCTTGTCATAAGAGGAGATTTATCTTGCAAAGAATATGATTAAAGCAGTATGAGGTGTCTCTCTTGAAGAAAGAGATGAAGAAATAACTGCAATTATAGCATCATCTTGAACATCTTGGGAGGCTATTGTCAATGATCCTATGAAGATCGTAGACAATGCCATAATATCTTTAAAGGGTTTCAGCAGACTCTTTTCGTGGAGGAGTTTGGTGAATCAGTAGAAAAATATTTTACAAGAGGACTATCACTGCTAATTCCGTCAATGGGCGCATTTATAGGGAGAAAAGAAGTTGGAACTTATTCTATAAAAGAAAAAAAATATAGATTTGTTTAGAGGGGCAAGAGGCAAAGAAGGCAGATTTAGTTTTTTTTCCCTATTTGGAGGGGTTGGAAGGTGCTTACATTTTATTTTAGGCATGATTATGTTGATGGTGGTATGGAAAATGATATCTAGAAAAAACTGATGGCGAGTGTACTAGGATAGAGGGAATTCAACAAGAGTGCTATTAGGGATCACCTTTGTATTGGGCATATCCAATTGCTTAGAGAATGTGGTGAAATATTAGGGAGATATAGAATTAGAGTTGATTCCATCAAAGGTGCTAGAAACACTTGCACATGTTTAGGTGAGGTTTGTCAGAATCCAGAAGAGAAATGGGAGTTGGAGGTGGCTACATTGGAGGAGGATGCTTAGTATCAAGAATCTCCATAGCATCTTGTTCACCAGCCAATGCACGACAAGAATGCTTTCCTTCATGCACAAGTTATTTCATTAATCATGAGCATTAGGTATAATTGTGGGAGTAGGAACACGAGCATTTTTGCTTCCATTATGAGGTTGTCTTAATTTTTTTAATGAGAGGAGGAATATGCATAGTGGGTGGAGGTTGAGAGGCATAAGGTGCTCATGATTTAGCTTGCATCATGGGTGTCTTTCCTCTTTATGTCATGGAGTTAGAGGAATTAAAGGTACCACTAGGGGATGAGGTGTAGGCTAGGCGCAAGAGGATTTCCACCCAGAAACTTTCTCTCCCTTTTCTACAAGTAGCGTAGGCTTAGGAATATCAAGAGCCACTATGGGATGTAAAACTTGGGAAGAGGATCTAGACAAAACATATACCTTTCCTATAAATGTGGTAGTGATAGGAGGGACAAAAGACATTGTTGAAGGCTAGGAGATGTAGGGTGAGAGGTCTACCCAATGCAACACTCTTATCCTTAGCCACTAAAGAGGTAGGCATAGGGATGGAGACATTGCAATCGAATGATTAGGGGTAGCAACCACCATAAAGGACTTAGATGTAGATAAAGAAGGGGATGTTGAACAACCTACTTTAAACTTAAAATATGCTTTAGAGGACAAGTATTCACTAGGTTGTCAAGGCTCGATAAATGTAGGCTAGAAATAATCATGAGAGAATACCTCACAAGACACAAGTGGTTTATATCTAATATGCTAAAGGAATGCACTATGCCATCAGGAGGAAATTTGAAATAGTTGTATACTAGGGAAGTAATTGCATTCATGAAAGTTACATGGAATGCCTAAATTCGCCCTGAACAAGTTAAATCTAGGAAAACTGTTAGAATATATAGTACACCAATATAATTGTCGGGGGGGGGGGTGAATCAGTTATCCAACTATTATCATAATTATCATCCTTATTAATCGTTAACCATATGAGCAATTTAATCAGTAACCATAGCAAGAAACTCATGCACAATAACACCAGATATGTTAACTAGGGAAACCCTTGATCAGATGGAAAACCTTGGTGGGGATGGTACCCACAAAATGATGTACGAATACAAATATTCATTGTTAGAGGATGGACCCTGTTAAGAGTCTATGAACTACATTCAGTACATATCAGTCCTTATTAAGAGACTTTGAATCCTTGTTAGGAGATTCCAACATGTTAGGAGCTGTGCCAACCCTATTAGGAGTTGTAGAAGGCAGATGGACCCATCGTCCAAACAACTTCAGGGGCAAGACCAATGAACCCATTATCCAAATGATCTTTGTATTATTCCTTGCAAAATAATAGAATTGAACTGTACTTGTACTTCCTCTTCCTTTGTCTTGTCAACCAGACTTCTGCTCCTAATCTCGATACCAAATCACTAACTTCGCATCCAATAATCCCTTGGATCACTTACTCGCATTTACCAAACACTCAACTCTTGTTCGCACACTTCACACTTCATTCCTATATCAAACAAGGAAAACACCTTTCCTTTATACCATGTCCTCAAAACAATTACTTGAGTCGGCCTTGAGGCTTTCCCAATTAATTATAATAGGACCACAATAAGATAATTAATTATTTTGCAATCACATAACACTGTTGGCTCATAGTCTTAACAACTTCTCACACATGCGACTATAGACTTTGCGCACTTGCTGACATCATCATCAGACTGTCCTCTATCATTGTATAGCTTCACACATCCTGATTCTATCTCTGTTAGGAGATACAATCCAATCATCAGAATCTACTTATTAGGTACTCTGTCTTTGTACTGCTTTTTTAAATCAAACATATCTTCTATATGTCTTCGACTTATGTCATGCGCACTTAACCTTGTCATCAGGACATAGTATAGAACATGTCCTTAACCGCTCTTTACCTGAACCTCAAACCTCTGTCCGTACGACCACAATCTTTGTTTGCTATTTTGTCAGTCTTCACAGAAACCATACTATGTTGTCATCAATGACAAATACAATCATGAATGCAACATGTCAAGCATGCTACATGCTCTCCAATGCTTAGGATACTCCCCCAAAGGAATACCATCAACATTCATGCTAAAAATAACAACATATGTAGTTTCCTTATACATGGGTCCAACCTAGATCATCGAAGTAGTGGAACCAATTGGAGGAAGAGAAAGACCATCATGTATTTGAATAGTTTAATGAATGCTATCATCTATATCTTTTTGGAATCCATTTATAAAGATGGTTTCTTCTATTATAGCATTGACCTTTTTAGAAGGGTCAATGAGAACATCGCTAATGGTCCTTTCTTGAGATGGACATGTATGTAAAGAGGCCCATCTTCTATGTCAATTGGTAAGTTATTGGAAAAAAACTATATGGTAGGCATAGTGATGTCATACATGTGAGGTAATTGGGGGAAAGCATTGACCATGTTTGTGATGTCATCAGATGCAGACTTAGCAAAGGTTGATCAAGAAGTATTAGCTGAAATCATATTAGTAGGATGTGATGGGAAAGGGTCTATGTAAATGTGAAATTTTGATTTGGCTTTTCCATTTGACTTGTTAGTGCTTTCTTTTCTATGTTGTATTTGAATGGATCTTTTGTTGTTGGCGTCTTGCACTTAGTGGCAAAGACACACACACTATTCATAATCATGGCCAAGAATGCAATGAAATTTACAAAAGGATTCTGGGTCATACAAAGCTGAAAAAGGCTGATCAGTTGGAAGCAGTCTAATAGGAGGAAGCATGATTAGATTATCTCTGAGGGGCTTTTGCATTATGTTGTACAAGGTCTCAGACAATTTTGTAAATTGTTTGTGCTTCTGAGCTGCTATAGCTGCAACATTAGAATTTTTTGATGCACTCACTCACTCGTTTGCTTGTTGGATTTTTTTTTTCCTTTTATAATTTCCTGAAGAAGATGCACCGCAGTTGGTTATCAGCGAGTTCACAAAATGTATTGCACAGATGAGTGAATGAATTATATTTTATTAGTTATATTTTATCCCTTAGTGGCTGCTAGTTTCCTATGAACACTTGTTGCACAGCAAGTCAAGAAGTGCAGGGGCTTTTTGAAAATAAATTAATAATGATTGACATTGAAAGATAAAATCAGTAAACCTCTGAATAGGCTCTTGGTTACGGTGCAGTCCAATGTTTGCCTGAAAGTACTAGAGAAAGTGATTGATCATCTAAAATGTATTTATTGAATGATCAGGAAGCAAGCAAAATCAAGCCAATGTGGTAGCTTTCAAAGACCACAGTAATAATTTCGCTAACAGGGCATCCTGAAATAAGAAATCACTGTATAAACCAGTCAAAGCAGAATCATAACTTTGATGGTCTCCTTTACCATTATATTTTGCAAATGTAGACACCTTGAAGTCCAAAGGGAGGAATGTAGCAAGAATATGTACGGATGGAGGATGGTGTCTATTATATGGCATGATTAATTGTTGGAGGATCTGCTAGTTAGGTTAGTAGCTTGGGTTTACAAATGGCCAACATTATGCATGAGCTGATTTAGAACTGGTTCTGCAATATGTGTGTGAATAGTAAAGTTTTGAGGGCCAGCAGATGTAAATGCAATAGAAATCTGAGGTTGAGTGGTCCTGGAGTTTGTTCTGAAGAGACTGGAAGATAAGCCACTAGCAGGAACACACATTGTAGCCATGGGTGCAGTACTCACCATGCATACAGTGAGCATTGGCATCAACCAAGAAATTTGTGTGCCAGCAATAGTTCTGTGAATCAAGTAGGTTATGAAGAGCACATGATTATATTGAGGGGGGGGGGGGGGGTGGTGAATCAATATAATAACAACTTTGCCAATTTAAAACGTTTTATCCAAATAATTACTTTAAATGCTGAAATCAATAATTATGCACATGAACACAATGACACAAGATTTGCATGGAAACTCAATACGGGAGAAAACCATGGAAAAAATTGTTTTTTATATAAACTTGATCTTTTACAAAGATTTGTTGGCTACAACCTCCTAGAGGCTCCAACCCCTATGTTTATGAGCGTCAATTCACTGGAAGCTCCAACTCCCACACTTCATAGGCACTGACCTATTAGAAGCACTAACCTCCACTGCTGTCTTCATGAGTACCAACCCATTGCACACAAACTTCTTTTCCACCTAGACTACTTTGCTTACTCAACTCATGACAGAAAATTAATTCATCTTCTTCAATCTGATATTTATATCTGTAAAACTTGTCATTTATCTCTGCACAAATTCTTCTTTTATATTTTCAATAAAACTGCATACTTTCTTATCCTTTATTCATTCCACTTATATCTCTGTTCTTCTATCTCCTCTCAACTACTAACTTCTTTCTTTAATATATTTCTCCACGTATCTATCTCTCACTTATATATAAAATATTTTGATTAGATATTTTCTTTCCCAGTGTACACACTTTCTTTTCTTCTCCTTTTATCTATTCATTTTTTTATATCACACTTCCTTGATATTGCAAATGATGTATATTATCTTTATTTATATCTTTCTATTCAAATAAAATGGTATGTCTATTGACCAAAAGACGCATCCTTTCTTTAATCTTATTCTCTGTTTAATGAATCACCGATAATTGTTGGCTTCAAAAATTATAATTGCGGCTTTATAATTTCTTTCCCATTTGGCATATTGTGGCTACTCGTGCCATCTGCATAGTATGTTCCATTCTCTATGTTTGCACTGGTGATATACACCTTGAGACACACCTCTGGATATAGTCGACTTCATAAAAAATATTAAATTTGAGAACCCTGTTTTTGTATTCCATAACTTCTGTTGTTGACTGGCCCACTATAGTATCAATTACACTTAATGATTTAATATTTGACTGCAGTCTTTGCACTGGGATCACACCCTTTATTTAATAATGAATATTTTGATGAGTTCTGCTCTGATATATATCGTATCATTTAGCATCTTTATAAATACTTAATTAATCATCGTGGCTTTTATTTTTGCTGTTCTATAGGTCTATGTTTGTTAGTGTACTGCAATTTTATTAAATCAATATTTCCTCACAAAATGGAGTTTCAACTTCATCATTTTATTTCCACCATTCCTCGTAAGTTAATAAATTAATTACTGGAATTTTCCATTCCTTGCAATAAATATAATGTCTTCTTTGCTGAATATACGTTCTGGTATGGCTGACCTTCACACCCTTACATTGAGATTTCCATCGTTGTTTGCATTAGGCACACAACTGTGCACTCCATATGACGTGGACTGGTATATCCCTGGAGATGTAAGACAGATATATACTCCTTAATTTCTTCATATTGTTTATTGCTGGCTCACATGACATTCTTCATATGTGGCTGCTGGCTCACATGACATTCTTCATATGTGGCATTCTATTTGATTTACTTGATACACATAGTTATCAAAAACAACATCTCTCCATTAAAATATGGTCGCTGCTGAAAATATATCTTTTTATGAATTATCAGTTTTACATATTTCATATGATTTATATAATATCTCCATTTCTGTCAACTCTCCACTAGATTTTCCAACAAACGCTTACTCTAGTTTCCTTATTTTTGACCATGTTGGCTGCTTTGAAATGCTGATCATTGGGACCAATCTATGTGAAAGTTCTCCTTCTCACTCATGCCTTATCGTTCTCTCTCTATGTCTCTGTATTCATCACTAAGTATGATTCATTAACATGCAGATTTTCTTTCATATTTGTTTATATAAACATGTGCCATTATAATTTCTGCCCTCTTTAATCTTTACACCATTATTATTGCTGTTGATTTCTGATTTTCTTATATGCAATGAATTCAATGGAGGCAACATTTGATAACTTGATCTTGGTCCTTTTCAAGCATTGCATTTTCATTTCATTTACTTCTTATGCTCCTCTTTTATATATATTCTTCTATATCTTTTTTTAACATCTGTAAATACTCTTCTATAATTTATTCATTACTGATGTACTCTTCTTTGCCCATTGCATATATTGTATTTGATTTGTATAAATGCAATGCACATTTATTGATTCCTCTTTCTTTAACTGAGAATATAAACGTGACTTCTTTTTAGGTCCTTTTGCATCTTGGAAAATTATTTTAACATCAAGAACTAACATTCTCATGGACAACTAAGTATAACTTCTATGGCATCAATGACAACTCCCAACTTCTATTGCAAGCATTGCATTTTCATTTCATTTACTTCTTATCCTCCCCTTTTATATATATTCTTCTATATCTTTTTTTAACATCTGTAAATACTCTTCTATAATTTATTCATTACTGATATACTCTTCTTTGCCCATTGCATATATTTGTATTTGATTTGTATAAATGCGATGCACATTTATTGATTCCTCTTTCTTTAACTGAGAATATAAACGTGACTTCTTTTTAGGTCCTTTTGCATCTTGGAAAATTATTTTAACATCAAGAACTAACATTCTCATGGACAACTAAGTATAACTTCTATGGCATCAATGACAACTCCCAACAATGTCATTCTGAAGATCTTTGGCATCAATGACAATACTTTCATCAGGTTAATCATAATAGAAATTAATTTTTTTTGTACAATGTGCCCCAATCCTCTAAGAAATTCAGCTGTTTTAGAATTTGAAACTAACATGCTATGTATTGTATCAACAATTGGTGCTGCTTGTTTAATATTGTAGTTAGCTAAAAATTTCAAAGATTGATCAAGTTTTCATCTAACAATTGAATATGTGTAAAGGGAACTTGCAAGGAGGCCTAGTGATCAAATCCACCATCAAAAGGATAAGATGTCTAAGATGGGGAACATGGATCAAGTGCTATGGGAGGGGCATCAGGCATTTCCTTAGTGAACTGCATTTTAGAAATGTTTAGACCAGTCCAAATATGTGTCTTGAATTGTCCAGAATGTTTTTCTATATGTTTGATTGCTTCTCCTCATTATGTTACCTGAATGAAGAAATTGGGTTGTAAATTTCATAAGAGGCTTTAGAAGTCACAATCTACTTTTCATTCAAATAATGAGAGAAAAAGATTCTTTTAAAGTTCCTCAAGTGTTTGCAATAGAAAGGTTCTATGTTCAAGAAGATGGGTTCACTATAATGTGCTGTTACCAAGGAATTAAATTGATTCCTTAAGAACTAGCATCCTACATTACATGACTAAATCAATAGTTCTAGCCTTCTAGCCACTGCTTAATCAATCATTTTCACAATATATATATATTTATATAGCTGAAAATTTAATATATATAGAATAAATTTGATTACAATTCAGTAGATCTTGTAGTAAACCAGTAAAATTATCTTTCTTCATTACAACAATTACAGACTAATATATCTAGAAATGAGAAGTATAGGTATCAGAGATGATTTTATGACTTTCTTGAGGCAAGCATACGAGTTCTTTGTGAAGCTCAGGGGAAACAGGGTTCACCGCTATCTTGACTCAAGGTTGGGATTAGACACGTGCCTATCACCAAGGGAGACCCCTACCTATTTAGTGAGCCCCAATATAGAGTAGGGCCGCTTAATTATCAATCAGCTGGTCCAGGTGCCTATTGATTCAATTCCTTGGTCCACCAATTCCCGAGAAACATTCATTGTACCATCCTAGTCTCTCATACCATTCATATATCTGTTTGGGGAGAATAGGAAGCATTGGCATGTTGCAAACATAATCAGGCCCCTACCATTTGAAGGAAGGGTGTATCCCATTATTCTTTACACCAACACATATTATGGACGTCCTCTTGCCACATTGTCATCCAACACAGACATGGAATAGAGAGTAGGGAATGTTCTAAGATTTTTGCTTACACGTACAAAACAAGTATCAAAACAAGTATCATGAACTTGTTGTGTACAAAATATATTTAAAATGACAGGAATAGAGAAAACCTTAACTAACAAAATCAAATAAGATAATGAAAAGGTGATAGATATTACCAAAAGTCGCCATTTTCGTTTGAATAAAAACCTGCACACAGAAATAAAATATTTGGGTTTGGTTTTTAAGGGGCTTGCTTCAGTCAAACTTCTGTCTTGGTATTTATAACTCCAGACAGCCAAGATTTATACTGTAAAAATGATAGATGATTGCACCAAAACAAATAAATGTTTCCAATGATAAAAAATTGTTTAATTGCATTATGCTAACATCAGTCTTCAGATATGTCAATATTCTAGCATAGAGAATCACATAAGAGCAGGAAGGAGACAAAATGAAACTTGATCATCAGGAAGTTGCAAAGAACCTCCAAAGGGAATATTGAGACTTACCATAATGTCATACTTCTCAATCCCACTTCCAAAAGGTTACATGCAGTAGACCAGAGAGCTTGCTATGCATTTAAAATTCAATGGCTTCTTCATGAAGTTTTAGAGTATCGTATGTGAGACTGTGAGTGTGAGCATGAGGGTGAAAAATCTGAAGTTCCCTCAAAATTGCAAGTTGGTTTGGTTTTGTTCAACCTGATTGCATGTAGAGGCATTACTTCCAGAATATTTGCAGAAAGGTAATGTTCCAATGGCTATTAGGACCAAAGATTTTTGTGCACTGTACAGAAGTCTATGTGCAACACTCCCCTCTGGAAGATTCAGACTCCGAAAGCCAAAAGTATTATAAAATTGCTAGGTGATATTCTAGTGCTAACATTTTACATGTAAAGCATTTTGCATCATGGGCTAAAGAAAGGACATTATGCAATGTGAAGTTGCAAGGGTGTGCAATTTACAACACTACAATACAAAAACTAGTGTGATATATGCGAACTTTTTATTATTTAACATTGAACAATGGATCAAATTGACATTGAGTAGTATTTTTTATTTTATTGTAGTTTTGTTTTCAATATGCATGTTTATAACTTAGTTCTTTTTTCAAAGATATATATATGTAGGGATGTACATATGCATGCATGCATAAACATACCTAAAATCAGCCTACCCTCAGAAATTGTTTTTTCTAGACTGATGTACCCAAACTTGAGCCTAAAACCAAGCTAATAACTTAGTATGAAACATGGTTTCATTTGAGAGAGGGGAAAAAAAGACTTCTTGTGTCATGTATAGTGACATAGGTACATCGAGCAAGAAGCTTGGTAATCAAAGTCGCCATCTGATTTTTTTTGGAAATTGTTACTCTTTCTCTTCCCATTTGTACTTAAAACTTTTGTTGAATGCAAAAATAATGGTCATGAGCTACAAAAGCTATATTTTGGGTTGGGAGGCCTTGTTGGGCCTACCTTTCAGGCATTAATTTGTTGTAGAAATGTTTTTAAACTGAAATTTATGCATTTGATGTAGTGATTATGATGCAGGGTGCTCCCCTTAATACCATAAACTCATAACAGAAACAAAAAAACAATAGCAAATGTGAGAACAAAATATGGACTTATTATTTGCGCCGCAAATACGGAATTACAGAATTCATAAGTACAATATGTTAACCCACATGGGCACCTTCAGTACAATAAATTGCAAGACAAGCTGCGAACTATCACCTAGAGCTGTCCTAGACAATGTTCGGGCCTTTCTTAAATAGGCAGTTATATGCCACTCAAGAAGGTTCTAGATGCTCAAACTTAATACCTAGGGCTGACAGACCCTAACAAAACATATAGAGTTGGCCAAATACATTTTTGACAATTATTTTAGAAGTTTCTGGTAGCCCAACTTCGGAAGGCCATAACTCACGAACCGTTGCTCCGATTGGCTATTATAACCACTTTTCGGAAATGCCAGCTAGTTTTTGGACCTCATCCGGGCACTCTAAAGCCTCCAACGGTGAGTTTGAAGATTTTTCTGCAAATTGTTCCACCGAAAATCTGCAATAACTTCCCCAATACTTAAGCTAGAGCAATGAGATTTTTATAGTAGACTTATATCTCTAAAATGAACCTTCCTGTAGAAAATGAGAACATTCTGAGCTCATATGACAAACTTACTAAACATAGCAAGTTCCCATAAATAGTAACCACCTTGTCTACTAGTCCTTATTAAAATAGAAAAGACTGAAAATAAAATATTTTTGGGTGATGCAAAGATTGCCCTTACACCCAAGATGCTCTTGCATCAAGCTAACCCAATTTTTTTGTGGATGGTAGGGAGATGTCAACAGACCCAAACAAGCCAAACAAGGGAAATGCATCCCCTGAGTTCTTACATCCTCAGTCTCTGCTTGTTCTCTGAATGCATGGAATCTGATTTTCCATCCAACTATGCACCATCTTTACTGTTCCTATTCTAAAGCCTGTGGATCAAGTTAACTCATTTGATAAATTGAAGTCCTTGGGAGATTGTATGATTTCACATTTCTTCTATAAACTTTCAAATAAAAATTGTTTAGTGTGTGCTGTTATCAACCAATTATGCACCATCTCTTGTGTTCCTGTCTTGACACCCTTGGATCAAGCCGATTTGCTGAATGAAACTCAAAGCCTCCTTTTAATTTCCTGTTTCTTTTCTAGGCTTTAAAATGAAAATGGTCAATTACATGCCATTTTGACCAAAGAATAATTACTACACTGTTTGTTTGTTCTACTCCAATTCAAAATAATCTGTAATGTTCAGATTGTTCTCAACAATAAAGCTAAGTTTTGAAATTTGGCAGAGATGGAAAAGATTTTGAGAATTGTGCGTACCTATCCTTTAACTTAATTAAATGTATTAATTACTAAGATAACTTTGTAGTTTTAGTTTTACAGGTTCAAATTGTTGGGAACCTTGACAAACTATAAATATCACTTAGAAGCAGCTTTCTCAGTAGTTGCTGAGATGATCACACGTCACATTTTTTTAACAGTCCCTTAAATTATAATTGTCTAGTGAACTTATGCACAACATTATAAAAAATTCACATTATATCTTTGTCATTTTAATATGATGATTTATTGATCAATACTTTTGTGGATTTATGATGCAGGGATCTATATCAGTTAGCTTGTCCATTTACCAGACAAGCTTTTGCTTTGTATGTTCACACTTAACGTCTGGTGAGAGGACAGGAGATGTGTTAAGAAGAAATTCTGATGTATTAGAAATATTGCGTAGGACGCATTTCCCTTCTGTTTCTGGAATTAAACTTCCTCAGACAATTCTTGATCATGAGTAAGTGCTACAGAATAGGTCTTTACACTTTACATTAAAGTACACATGATATCAGAATTTTAACACTTTGGTACAGCGGGAGAAACTAAAGACCTCTCTTTTGATTTTTTTTGATTGGAGGTTAAACAAAAATGCAATGGATGTTACTTTTCTTGTTTTAATTAGTTGCATTAAGCAAAGCTTTTCATCAATGTGAAGAATATGAAAATATTTTTTTTTCCTAATCTGTAAGAAGTTAAACTAGTGTCACACTCCATCAGTATTCCTTTCATCCATGTGCATTTTGTGGAAAGGTGCTGCTTGTCCTTAAAAATAAAATCCACTCCATTTGTATTCTTTAAAAGTGAAAGTGTTGAAGAAAAACCCACTCTTTTCTAACCTTTATAGAGAATGTACAGTAAAAGCAATCCTTAACCAGTTAAAAATTTATGGCCTTAAATGCAGAGATTTTGTTTCCAGGAAAATACTGCTTTAAAATTTAATAATACATTAATACTGTTAACTTGGTGTCTTCTTCCCTGTACATAAGAAGTAGCTTGCAATTGTAAATAAAATTAAAATATAAAACCTCTTTAGTTTGAATTATTAATTCTTCAAAATGCATTGATTCCATACAAGAAGATATCTGCAATTGTAACTTTACCCAGTTTCAATTTATTCTACAAAATGCAGTGATGGTATCCCTCAATGCAATCCTTACACATGTTCCAGAATGTAACGTCTCGTTACTCAAAATGTTACATCTCTTCTGCCTTAGCTCCATATGGATAAAGTCTATATAAGCATGGACAATTCATAATTCTGTTTGTAATTTGTGTTTCAAATTGGAGTCACTCATGTTGTCATCACCAGAAATAATGAAATTTAATTCTCCAAAATGATTTTCTTTTTATCATTGTTCATTTGTTCATTTCTTTAAGAGAGGAAGTAGAATGAAATTCCTTTTAAATATGTTGTCTTCTCAAATGATACTTATGGATCATAGCTAGCAATATGTCAAGAAGCAGATTCAGGGAGTCCTCTCAAATTTTGTATTCATTTCAGTATCGATACTATCATTCATGCATCATAGGACAAAAGGGAGCTCATGCATTGCTTTATTTCCTAGTCAGTAGACATCTTGCTAGACTGATTCTGTATTTTTTTTGCAGCCGAGTAATCTGGTTTGGAGACTTGAACTATCGCCTCAATATGTCAGATGATAAGACACGAGAACTTATTGCCAAGCAAGATTGGGAAGAGCTTGGTAGCCATGATCAGGTAACCACTACCATGGATTGGATCCTTCTGCTCTTAAAGATATCCACCTTACATAAATGCTAGTAAATCTGCTTAATTTGGTATTGGGATCTTTTGTATGGCAGCTAAGAAAGCAGATACGGAAGGGGTTTGTCTTTGATGGATGGTTTGAAGGATTGATAAATTTTGCCCCAACTTACAAATATGAATTTAATTCCAACAAATACTTTGGTGAAAATTTAAAAGGAGAGAAAAGACGAACCCCTGCATGGTAAGCTTTTGTGCAGTGCCTGTGTTCAAGCTTGCGTTAGTTGTATATTTCTTTTCTGAAATATATGAACTTATTATCAATAGTCAAATCTACAGGTGTGATCGTATCCTTTCATTTGGAAAGGGAATAAAGCAACTTTCATATAAGAGAGTTGAACAAAAGCTGTCAGATCATAGGCCAGTGAATGCAACTTTCTTAGTTGAAGTTGAAATATTTTGTCGGCGGAAGCTTCAAAGGGCTTTGACATTCACAGATGCAGAGTTGGAGGCAGAAGAGTTACCAATTGAAATAGAGGTTGTAGTTGGGCTACATGTTCAGTGACTTAACAAGTTTTGTTATTTTGATTGAGAAACAATAATTTAACTTCCAAATTATTAATTGGTTGATTGTGTCTGATTACAGGAATTTCCGATGTTGCAACAATAGGAATGTTCTAGCACTGTATGCCTTGAATACCTGTAATTGGTGCGAGATAGAAGTCTTGGTTCAGTGTACCCTTTATTGAAGAAGTTACTGTTTTGTATAGCCTTTGCAGGCAATCTGAATGGTTGATATCTTGATGGTTCTTTGATATTTCCTTTGTATCCTTATATTTAACATTACATTTCCTTTCCAATAGCGAGTTATGAATAATGCTTCCATCAAATCCCTGCTTAATTGAGCAGAGAGAGTTTCTTTCTTGTCAATCCTTCTTTGTCCCTTTCAGGGTAATTTTCTTCATTAATTTTTCTTTTCTTGGAGAGTGTTCCAAAAGTCAATATTTGTATACTATTTGTACTAGTATTAAATGAATTTTTTTTTTTCTATCTTGCTTTTCTAATGTGATACACGGTATGGAATTGGGCCTTGCTTGGTTAAAAATCAGGTAGAATTCATATTTAAATGATAATAAAAGCTACAGGTTTGCACGTACGATTTGCTCTCCAAGGTGGATGAAATTTGTTTATATAACTTGGGTAGGCAGCGAAGCTAGAAGAGATGCATTGTTATTCTAGAACAAGTTTAAAATGACGTTGTGAGTAGGTTGGTAGGATTTACAATATAATCTCTTACATGCTTTGCATTATTCAAAACTAGTAGTTTCAATAATTGAAAGGATCTCAATTCTCAGTAGGCTAGGATTGGCAATAGTGAAGTGGACAAGCACATAGATGTTGCAATTTGTTTTGTTAGTTCAACATAAATGGTGCAGTCTAGATATAACACCCAACAATTTTTCACACAACAAATTTACTTGGGATTTATTTTCAAATCTGAAAACTAATAGTCTTGTCTGTAATGTTGAAGCATATAATTGAATACCAACTTTAATAGAAATATTCTATAAGAACTTTCAAGAGCCCTTTTTTTAAATACTTTGAATTCAGAGGAAGTTAAATCATTGCAAGATTGACAATGACAGGTAATGAAATTCTGGGATTCGAATGTTGATGCTAAAAACACACAATCGAATCCTGAAGCAAAAATTTCATGACAAATGGATTGTGGAAATCTGATAATGCTAATTACAGGTAACTTAATTGTTGCACAAAAAAGAGAATTTAGTTCACATAAGAAAATCTGGAGTCTGCATGTCTAGTTTGCTGACAAGATTTGGCAGATATCCAGTTTGAGCAGGAAACCTCACTTGTCCAGGCTGTTGATGGGATTTCGCAAATGTACATTTCAAGAAAGATGCTATGCACGTACAACTTGCTGATGAGATTCCACAAATGTCTAGTTCATTGACAAAATTTCGCAATCCCAGCTGGACATGAATTTCGTGCAAAGGAGTTAAATGTCACAAATATACTCCTGGTTGAACACCAATCTATAATTGTCTCAACATTTTTAGGGCCCTTACAATCCTTGTGTGGAAACAACAAACCTGAAGAATGGTTTCTAACACTTCATTCATAAGCATAATTAAAAGTTAGTGTGTGTTTGTCAATCTAAATTGCATTATCAACTACTCACTCAAACCATCCAATCTCAAATATTGTTTCCAATAACCTCGTTCTTCAATATTTATCTACTAATATACACACTAGAAATATATTTTAGTATTTGGCACCACTCGAGACAATTTATCATGCCATTTATTCAAACTAATGTAAATCTATAACTTACAGCTATCTTTTTTAGGCATTCACTGTTTTCCATCCTTTTTAGGTGTCGAAGGAAATAGATGGGCTCAAAGTTTCCCTTCCTGCACATGTTTATTTATCTCTTCATTTGCCACATATCATTCTCTATGGTGCTTTATTTGGAAACTAGCCTTGAATATCAAGTCCATAAAATGATTTCTTATAGGAAATATTTTTCCATATTCATCCAAGGAAAAAGATTTATCATTGAAATTTCAGTCTTTCCATACAATGACTTCTTATAGTAAATATTTTTCCGTATTCATCCAAGGAAAAATATTTTTCATTGAAATATCATTCTTCTTGCCTTTCCTATCCTCTACATGACAAGGAGTGAAATAAAAACTTGTCTCTCTAGCCCATTAAAAAATATATTCTGAAAATCAAACCTACCCTTGCATTGCTTTGCACTTCTTCCTCTATACAGTGGATTTAGAATATATTCATTTGTATCTTGCATTATCTTGTAGACATTTATCCTACCATCATACAAAACTTTAATGCCGTATTTTCAAGGTCTACCTAATAAGAAAGGGCATGCCTCAATAGATAATACATCACAAAGTATTTCATCCTTATAGAACTTGTCCTTTTTGAAATCAATAATTTTGGAGGGGTCTGGAAGTTTCATCTTTTCCAACTTTGGATTTTCCACTATCACTTTTGACAGTAGATTGTCACCACTTCCACTATCCACAACTACCTTACAACACTTTACACTTTCCTTACACTTAGTTCTAAATTATTTTTCCTTTGAATAGTTTCTTTTTTAGGCTTAAACAAATCAATATTTTTTAACACCACAACCTTTGCTTCCTTTAGGTGCTTCTCCATTCTTATGTAAGGTTGATTCTCTCTTCTTCATGTGCAATATGATTTCAGTTTTGTTTGCATTAATTTAATGCACTTGAGGACATTCAAATTCTCTTTGACAATCTCTACACATTAGTAGCCTATACTTGTGAATCACTTCCTCTTCTAAAATGCCATTTGCCTATGGAGTAAGTACATGTTTGAGAAGTGTTAGCTTAACCTAATTTTTATTTGATATCCACTTCCACTACTAGACTGTCCTCTCTTGTAAGATGATATATTGTATATTGTGAGAGTATCTTGCCCTAGCTCTTGCGTTATTTTGTTGCTTTCTTCCCACTTTTTATTCCACCTTGAAAGCATAATTATAAGCATATTTAATTGTTCTTATTATGATCTATTTTGTTTCTTTCTTGTCACTTTTTATTCCACCTGCAAAGCATAATAATAGGCACTTATAATTTCTTATGTTAACCACCCTGATTTTATTTAAATTGAGGACTCACAAGACATTAATGTATATTGTTATGCTTTCGTTATAATCTTTTAACATTGCCCAACTTGAATACTTAATTTGCTGAATTCTTTTATATATTCCTTGACATTCATTTCTTTCTACTTTTAAAATTTTCTAAGTAGGCTAATTTGATGGTTTGTTCCCAAAAAAAGGCCTTTAATGTCATTACCATTCTCTTCCATGATTCTCCCTCTGTCCCCCCAACGCCCCCTCCCATCTCTCCCTCTCACTATAATTAATCCTACCATAGAGATACATGTGCCTTCAACAATGTACATCATCAAATTGTTTCAAAATAAAAATATTGTTCTATTTCATAAATCTAGTCTATAAAAGTCTTAAATTTAAACTATCATTGTAACTAAGTAGGTCCAACCTCCCTTCCCCATTGATCTTAGACATTACTTCCAAAATCTCTTTCTAGAGCATCCATTTCATCTTCTATTAGAATTTTGTCTCTCTTTATTTTAATTCTCACTGACATCTTCTACATGTACTCCTTTCCTTTGTGCTACTTCCATTGTATCCAATCATGTTATGATATCTTGCAACATCTATAAAATGTTCATGGCGATGTAGGGATTCCTCATCCTCTGTGCAATGCTTCCACTTGAATCCCCTATGATTGCAAGATTGTCTCTTTTTATATCCCCACAACAAATTTATTAAAACTCTTCTCTCAAACATAGTTTAGATTTGGGTTTCTTGTCAGGCGATCCAAATCCAACTAGACTTTCACACAAGAAAAATATATTTGGAGTTTATTTCAAATTTCCATTATTTAGAGTTTATTTCAAATCTCAAAACTAAATCTTTGCAACAATCCCAATGAATATCATAAAATGCCAATTTATATAGAATTCACTTTTAAGAACTTCAAAAAGCCCCTTTACAACAACTTTTTAAGATTCTTCATGCCTAAAGGGAGTCAAATCATTCTAGATCAACAATTACAAGTAATTGAATCATTGTAACAAGAAAATCTAGTTAAAAATAATCTTACATGTTCAATTTGCTAATTGAAATTTTGCAAACATCCATTTCAAATAGGAAGCTTAACATGTGTCTAGTTTGTTGAAGGTAGTTATTACACAAATGTCTAGCTTAAGTAGGAAACTCAACATGACCAATTTGATAACTAGGTCCCAAATATCTAGTTCAATCAAGAAACTCCAAATATTTGGTTCAGGCAAGACACTTCATATGTATAATTTATTTATGAGATTCCATAAACACCTAGCTGAAGCCACAAAAAATGCTCTACACGTCCAATTTGTTAATGAGGTTTTGGAAATCCAATTTACACATGATGTTCCCACAAAGTAGTTAATGCATAAAACCTATTCAAAACTAATGGTAAGAAAATAACTTGGAACCAACTGCATTTTTAAAATTATAGATTAACACCTCACTTTCTCATCCCTTAATCAAAATTTACCCATTGTTTACCAAATTGAAATCACACTTATACCCATTAAGATCTTGTACAAGGTAATGTAGGATTTGAGCAAAAGTGCATAACAAATCCACGAAGCCCAAGAAAACCTGCATGCAAAAAACCTGTCACGGAGAAGAAAAGGACAAGAAGAGGCAAGGGTTTGATCTAAAAAACTCAGATGAAGAAAATATTATTCAATGGATCTTCATAATGAAAAATACAAAGAGATCAATCCTTATAAAAGGAGATCGAAACCCGAAAAGGGTAACCTAAAGCCTAAAAAAGCTAGGTTGCACAATATAATTAATAAAATATTAATTATATGCACCTACAAGATAGCTTAAGCAAACTAGAGTAATAGGCAACTTAATTAATTAAATCAAAGCGATTTAATTAATAAGTGCAAACAAATAATTACTCTAATAGGTAATGTCCTTGACTAGTTGAATTAGAAAATCATCTTGAAGCAACTACCAAAAATCAAGAGAAACACAACAAAATTGAACTAATTGAGAGAAAAACTAAAAAGATTTCTACTTGATAAATGATTGATCATGAACTCTAATGCTCTTGGATCAATATTTCACTAGAAGGTTATATAATTATGATTTGTTTATGTTTTCATTTTTCTCAATCATAATCAAAGAAATTCTATGACAAGACATATCTATTGAAATAAAAAATGACTCCTTATAATGAAATCCAATCCAATATTAAATTTGTCTAATTAGACTTGCCACAACAATATATTCTTGATTTTTTTGTTTATTGATTCTCCTTTTTATATTAATTTGTCAATTATTTTGTTCTTCAACTTCATAGAAAGGAAGCCCCCCTCATTTCATTTGGTACCTAACCATCACAAAGTGTTAGAATACACAATGGATTACGACTCAATTGCTTATTTGTTTAAAAATATAGTTATATTATTATATCTCATGTTGTTTTACTTTTAGGTCTTGTTAATGACTTTCAATGAGTGCTCTCATCCAAATGAGAAGCAAATACATCCTCTTAAGAAAGAAATAAAGGTTTATACTCAAGTCAATTTATTTTGTATTACAAAATAGGTATAACTGGATGAAAGTATGTTTAGTAAGAAATGAACTAACATAGTAAAGAAGCAATGCAATTTATTAATCCAAGGATTTATACTTCACCCCTTTACTTTTATTGGTCCTTTATATCATATGGTGATCTCTTGACCAAGTATGTCTAGTCCATATATGAAAATCCTCTTATTAAACAATAAGATTTTGATTGTAATAAGGTTTATTAGAGAGATCAAATTTCCAAAATCCATTAGAACTTTTGGTAAGGTTTATGGATTAGACTGTGTTGATTTTTTTACCATCAACATTTTGAATCACACTACTATGTGATTCATCATCAGGATGAGAGAGCAAGAGCTACAAAAAAAAAAGTGAGTTGCAAATGGGGACTAACTCAAGATATAAAGAGATAGAGGAATAAGGTTTGACATTCTAAACTTATCTCAAAAGTTAACTCTTTTTGATGGACCGTTGCTCATAATAATATCCTTACTAATGACAAGCTCAATAGAAGGGGCTTCAAATTCCTCACTTGGTGTTCTCCATGCTTTGAGATTATGGTAATTGTTTATCACTTATTCTCTCACCAAGTGTTTTCCCAAGAAGCGTGACCCTTACCCTTTCCATTCTCTAAGTTGAAAAGGGTTTTTCTAAGTCCATCTTATAATTCATCGAAAGATGGAACAATTATACTTATAAACACAAATTTATAGTTAATTTATGGATGTAAATACTCATTTTATTATATAGGGTTTGTGGAAGAAGGTATAATTTTTTTTAGAAACCATAAAAGGAATAACACAAGTGTTTATGTCATTATACCAAAAAATTCAAGAAAATACAATGGCAGTAGCTATGGCTAATCAAAGGACCTACCTACTTGTTAAGATCACATAAGCAAAATAATTACGGGGACTAAAATAGGCCTTAACAAAATTTAATTGGTTGAAGAAGACTGTAAAAGAATATTGTACAGTCTCCTCCTCATATAGGCTAGATCAAATAAAACTTTAATCGTTTTTCCAAAGGAAACCTTGGTTTAGTTGGTGGAAGACAAATTTTAGGAGAACATAAGGGGAATTTAATTTATAGTTATGGTAAAAGTTATGGAAAGGAAACCAACCATAAAATTAAAGCCAGGATGACTTAGATGAGAATTAGAAGGATGCAAGAGTTCGGACTCCCCAAAGTTATGATTGGAGGTGATCCTAAATTTATAATTGACACTTTAAATAGAGTGGAAAATGGGTCATGCGTAACTAGAGATTTAATGGAACATAGTAAAAGAATGATTTAAAGCTTTCTTTAGTCTAAAGTTCCACACACAAAAAAAAAAATGTTGAATGAAGTGGTAAATGGGCCTTGGGTAGTTAAAGATTCAATGGACCATAGTAAAATAATGATTCAAAGACTTGTTATGTCCAAAGTCTCTCTCTCTCTCTCTCTCTCTCTCTCTCTCTCTCTCTCTCTCTCTCTCTCTCTCTCAATGGAGTGGAAAATGGGTGATGCAGGAGCATCTTAGGTTAATCAGAAATCTTGCATCACCTAAAAACACTTCTTATTTTCTATACTTGTTTGATGTTTGTGGTGTAGCCATTGCTACCTTGAGTTTTGTGCTATGCACATTTAGCATGTTGTTAAGGACCTATATTCAATCCTTACCCTAGGAGCGCAAGTATTGAGGTTTCATATTGCTCAAGTTTTGTGTCATTGCTTCTGGTCTTTTTTTCTTGTTGTTTCATCCTATGAGGCATGTTATATCTTTTGGTGTAGTTTACTATGATGACATGGTGCCTTGCCTAGTTGAGAGCTGATTGATAACTTGTGTTTGGAACTATCCTTAAGAATGCATGAAAAATTGATGCCACATTGCTTGGGTTATGGTTCACATATCCAAGACTGGACCTATATTGTAATTAAATACCTAATTGGCCGACTCGTAGCTTAGTTGGCTATATAAACACTTGGATTTGATTTAGGAAAGTGGCAAGGAGTAAGTAGAATGGTAGGTAAGACTGTGCATTTTGAATTTGATGTTGCAATTCTTTGTATAAGGCTGCAACTTGGAAGGCCACATAGTTAGGCATGTTTGATGTTTATCAATAATCTATGAATTTTATGGTCTTTTTGTTGCAATTTCGTGTTTGGATTTTGTTTCTACTATAATAGGGTATTAGTAGGTTTAAGTTGAGTCTATTCCACTTATGCCTCCAACCATCCCCTACGTCAGGTGGTATCAAAGCTTGAGTTCTTTCTGGTGAATTGGGTCATGCAAAACCTTAATTGGATTGGTTGTAGGGTGGAAGATCTAAAATTTGACCTATAGCTTACAGAATGTTACATTCTTGTAGGAATTATTTCCAAAATGGTTCAAGGAGAGGAAATGCAAATAATTTTATAATGGACATGTTAAGATAGACTGCAATGAGGCTTGAAGCTGTTGAGACAACCCAGAGAAGAGGTGTACATCTTGAGGATGTTAGTGATGACGAAGAAGCAATACCTAATCCTAACCCTGAACCTAAGGGGGAACAAGACAAGGAAAGACTTCTTAATGTCTTATCTAGGGAAAATTCTAGACTTGCCATTGAAGTTGCTTGTTATGATGGAAGACTTGAGACTAATGCAATATTGGATTGGATCTATGAAATGGATAAATACTTTGAGTATGAAAGAACTCTTGATAACAAGAAGGTGAAGATAGTAGTCACACAGTTGAAGGGTCATGCTTCACTTTGGTGGGATCACTGCAAACTGAAAGACATAAAAGATGAAAAGAAAAGATCAAACATGGGTAAATATGATTGACAAAATGAAGAAGTTCCTTCCTATAGATTACCAAGTTAATTTGTTGAGAAGAATGTAGAACTTGAGACAAAAGGACATGAGTGTGAAGGAATATATTGAGGAATTTTATTAATTGAATATTAGATCTAGACATGTGGATGATGAAGTTTAATATGTGGCTAGATACCTGAATGGTTTAAGGACATCAATTCAAGATGAGATCAATTATGTTAAAATGGAAATTGTGGAAGAAGAATATTAGTATGGCTTGAAAGCTGAAGAAATATTAATGAAGAAACATGATCAAAGACAAAGAGGTAGATGTAGCAGATTTCAAAGAATCAGAGGCAGAACCTTTGGAGAAAGTAGTAGATCTAACAATGCAATACAAGATAAAGGAACAACAAAATGGAAAGAAGAACTTCATAGAAAAAAGAGGTAACTACACTAGAGGTAACTATACTGGTTATTCTAGGAATAATAATGGTGGTAAGAGAGAAGAGAGATCTTGGTTTAAATGCACTTGTTTCAAATGTGGAGGACATAGAACTTTCAAATACAATAATTATGATAAGAAGATTGGAGGTGGCAGTAGAAATACATTGGCTTGTGAAGAAGTTGTTGACAAACCTAATGAAATCGAGCATGGTAAGACGTTGATGGTAAGAAGAGTTTTGTGGAATGAGGAAGTTGATGAAGAACCTTTTTTGAGAAGAAGTTTGTTCAAGACCAAGTGTAAGATCTTTGGAAAATGTTGCAAGGTAATCATTGATAATGGAAGTTATGATAATTTGACATTTAATGAGAAGGTTAAAAATTTATAGTTGTAGAGATTAAGACATCCTAAACCATATCATGTTTCTTGGATCTAGAAGGAGCATAAATTACTTTCAAGTGAGCAATGTCTTGTTAAGTTCAAAATCAAAAACTATCATGATGAATTCTTATGTGATATTATGCCTATGGATTTTTTTCATATTCTTTTGGGTAGACCTTAATAGTATGATAGACAAGCTTTGTATGATGGATATATTGAATCAGTATACTATTTGGGTTGATGGGAAGAAACCAATTTTATTTCATTTGGGTGAAAAATCCTGATGAGAATCACTATACCATAGTTAGAGTATGTTTAGTTGAAGGAAAATAGTTTGCTAAAGATGTAAATGAACAAAATGTTTGTTTTTCTTTGATTGCTAGAAAGACTAAGAAACAAGATGAACTTGAACATGCACTTGAGATTGAATCTTTGTTGGTGAAGTTTCAAGACATTATTTCTCATAATGTACCTAATGGTTTACCTCTTATGAGAAGTATTAGTCACTGTATGGATTTAATACATCGAATTAGTTTATCTAATAAAGCACCACATTGATTAACACCTGCTGAAAATGTTGAATTGAATATACAAGTGCAAGAATTTCTTGTAAAGGGTGTGATTAGAGAAATTTTGAGCCCTTGTGTTGTACCTATTGTATTGGCACCTAAGGAGAATGGGGACTGGAGAATGTGTATTCAATCTAGAGCTATTAATAAGATCACAATGAAGTATAGTTTTCCCTTGCCTAGGATGGATGACATAATGGGTTGTTTGAGTGGAGCAAAGTATTTTACAGAGATTGATTTGAAAAGTGGCTATCATCAAATCAAATTTAGAGAAGGAGATGAATGGAGAACTCCTTTTAAGAAAAATGAAGGTTTGTATGAATGGTTGGTTATGCCTTTTGGTTTAACTAACGCACGTAGTACTTTCGTTAGGATGATGAACAAAGTTTTGAAGAAATTCTTGCGTAAGTTTGTGATTGTGTATCTTGATGACATTATGATATTTAGTAAGACTAAAGAAGAACACGTTGAGCATATCAGACAAGTATTGTAGAGATTGAAGGAAGAAAAGTTATTGATTAACTTGAAGAAATGTTCATTCATAAATGAGGAGATTTTGTATCTTGGCTTTGTTATTTCATATGACAATTTGAAGATGGATCCTGAAAAGGTAAAAGTTATTCTTGATTGGCCTACATCGAAGAATGTAGGAGAAATTAGATCATTTCATGGATTGGAAAGTTTCTACATGAAGTTTATAAGGAATCTCAGTTCACTATGCAATGCTATCACATAAACTATGAGGGGTGATAAAAAAGATTCACATGGACACATGGAGCACATAAGAGTTTTGAAACATTGAAACTAAGAGTAGTAGAATTGCCTACACTTGCTTTGCTTGATTTCAATAAAGTTTTTCAAGTTGATTGTGATGCTAGTGGAAGTGTCATTGGAGTTGTTTTGATTCAGGAAGGAAGACCTGTAGCTTTCTATAGTGAGAAGTTGAATGATGCTAAGAAAAGATATTCAATTTATGATCAAGAATTCTATGCCATTATTCAAGCTTTGAAAAAGAGGGTACATTATTTGATGCCTAAAAATTTTGTGTTGTTCATTGACCATAAATATTTGTAGTATTTGGGAAGTCAGAATAAGTTGAATCAAAGACATATGAACTGGGTTGAGTACTTGCAAAACTTTTCCTTTGTACTGAAACATAAAAGTGGATAGTCAAATAATATTGCTGATGCTTTGAGTAGAATAATAAATTTATTGACATAAATGAGAGATAAGGTACTTGGTCTTGATGATTTGAAACATTTGTATGAAGTTAATCTTGATTTTGCATAACCTTGGAAAGCTTGTATGAACCAGTTGATGAGTGAGAAGAATAAATTGGCTGATTATTTCATTTAGGAAGACATGTTGTTTAAAGGAAGTCAATTATGCATACCTAGAGGATCTATGAGAGATAATATCATGGAGGAGAAACATAGTGGTGGAGTTGTTGGACATTTTGGAATTGATAAGACAGTGAAGTGTATTTTCGATATGTACCTTTGGCCTTCGATTTATAGGGATGTACACAAGATGGTTAGAAGTTGTAGATTTTGTCAAACAATGATAAGACTTAGTCAAAATTTGGGATTGTATTCACCATTTCTTGTACCTAATAAACCTTGGGAAGATATTAGTATGGACATTTTTCTTGGTTTACTGAGAACTCAGAGAGGTAATGATTCCATTTTGGTAGTAGTGGATAGATTTTTTAAAATGGTTCATTCATACCTTGTAAGAAGAAATTTGATGCAGTTCATGTGGCTGAATTATTCTTCAAGAAGATAGTGAGATTTCATTGATTACCTAAGACTACTATTTCAAATAGAGATACTAAGTTTACTAGTCATTTTTGGAGAACACTTTGGAGGAAAATGGGTATAGAGTTGAAGCCTAGTTCTACATTCCATCCGTAGATTGATGGAAAGATTGAGGTTGTGAATAAAAGTTTGGGTAACTTGTTGAGATGTTTGGTTGGGAATAAACCTGGTAATTGGGATTTCATTCTAGCACAAGTAGAGTTCACATATAACAAGTGTGTGAATAGAAGCACCAAGAAGACATCATTGGAGATTGGTAATGGATTGAATCCTAAAGGGACTATAGAATTAAGGGATTTGACTAATAAGATGAAAATAAGTGTTGAATAAGAGGAATTTGCATGATGAAGTAAGAAAGAATCTAGAGGATAGTAACCTTGGATATAAACAGAGAGAAAACAAAGGGATACTTACCCCAAGTGTCTGATGTAGGAGCATCTTCTGTCAAAGAGAAATCTTGCATGACCCAAAAACATTTCTTGTTTTCTATTCATTGTGTAGTTGTTTCTTTTGGTGCATTTTCCTATTATGACATGGCATCTTTTACAGCTGGGAGCTAACTCCTAGCTTGTGTTTGGAACTATCCTTAAGAGTGCATGAAAAATTGATGCCAATTGCTTGGGTTATGGTTTCTATCTCCAAGATTGGACCTATATTATAATAAAATGTCTGACTAGCCAACTTGTGGCTCAAATGGCTATATAAGAAAATGGATTTTCTATAGGAAAGTAGTATTGATCAAGTACAATGGTATATAAGATTTCACATTTGGATTTTGATGTTGTAATTCTTTGTATAAGGCCACAAGCTAGAAGATCATAGTCGGACATGTTTGATGTTTATCAATAATCTATGAATTCTATGGTCTCTTTGTTGTAATTCTATGTTTGGCTTCTGTGTGTACTCTAGCAGGGTGTTAGTAGGTTTAAGTTGAGTCTATTCCACTTATGCCTTCTACCACCCCTTGTGTTAATGGGCCTTGGGTAATTAGAGACTTAATGGAACACAATAAGAGAATGATTTAGGGATTTCTTTAGTCCAAAGATGAACAGACATAGATATAGAGGCTTATACTCTCTCTCTCTCTCTCTCTCTCTCTCTCTCTCACACACACACACACACACACACAGAGAGAGAGAGAGAGAGAGAGAGAGAGAGAGAGAGAGAGAGAGGGTAACAAATGCTTGAAAACTCAACTTGTCATTTCTCACACATGGACAATTAGATATATTGAAAGGGTAAATGAGTATACAATTTATAATAATAGAAAGATACAAAGAAGTACTAGTACATAAAATCCTGAAACATAAAGGAGAAATATTAATGCCATTATACTAGTCGTGTCCAAGATAAGTCATAGGTTGTAAGAATCTTTTCCTTTTAGCGTTTAATATATGAAAGAGCTTTCAATCTACTATGTGAAAAAATCAAAATAGCCTCTAATAATCTCTAGGAGAGTAAGTCTAAGTATTGCAGAATAGAGAGTATATGTGGCCATGAAAGTGATTTGAGCTAGTTAATTGTTACTGTATAATAAAATGTGGATTTGTGGAACCCTATTGTGAGAGTTGGCTTAATGACATTCTCTCATATCATGTAGGGTTATAATGATGCCAAACAAACCTCTAGTTTTACTAATTCTTGGATGAAATGACAAGTTACTATTGGTAACCTCCATTTCATGGTAGCCCCTAAGATTATTGTAGATAGGACAAGCCTAGAAAATGATGACATGTGCATTTTGAAGAATAGCATTGGCAAGTATGAGATTTCTATAAACATGCTCCTAGAAGCAGGATATCAACTCAAGTGAATTTAGGATGACATGACTATCTTAATCAACCCCTTCCTTATGCATTGGTGGGACTTGATGAGAGCCATTTACAACCCATTCTATGCCATATTTTAATCCATTTCATTGAGTTTCATACTTACTTCCCTATTCCATTTCCATCTCATTTTGTTCCATTTTCCTATTTTACGTTGCATATGATTTAATATATATAAGTAGTATTTATTATATTTTTGGATTAAAATATAGAAAATATATTATTGATTATTTTTACTAATAAAAATTATAATCCTAAGCCTTTAGAAAACCAAGCTTGTAGCATACAAATTACATGAACTTTCTGCTACAGGAGCTTTTTGGTCTTCCTGTTACCTTCTTCACCAGAATTTGCTATCTAAATGATTGTTCCTTTCATTTCCCACATGGATTTATTTGATTATCCACTTCAGCATTTTGTATATTGTCATGCATGTTGTTTGATTACCCAATTATTTCAACAGCTTTGTTGAGGATTACAGAAAATAATGTATTTATTGGCTTTAAGGAGGATCTCCAAATATTATAATATCCTATTATTATTTTCTTTAATAGGTGGCTAGTGTCCAAGATTTTGTATAGATTATTATGACATCTTTTCTTATTTGATGCAGGAGCATCTAGAGGTATAAGGGCAATCCTGTGTCAACAAAAAAAAATGTACTTAGACTTAGTTTCTGTTTCATGTGTTTTCATTTTTGGATACCCATTTGCGTCAAATAAAGGTTCCAACTCTCACAGTTCCACTATTAGTGTTCTAGGATAGAGTATTTGAACACTTGGGATACGTGTAAATGCCAAAAAAATAGGAGTATGTAATTGAGCCATCATTTTGGTGAACTAGAAGGTGTAAATTGGTCAAAAAATTATAATTATAATTTAGAGCATTCCAGAAAAAGAATCAGGTCGAAAGGCCCCATGGTTTGAAAGTTATTGCAATTTTTTGATTTTTGGAGACCTCCTAAGAATGCTTCAAAGTCAAGTTAGGGGCATTAAATGAACTCGAATAGGGCCAAAAATGGGGGACAAGTGAGGCTTGTCCAGAGGGCTATAGAGCGCTTCGAGAGCTTTTCGAAAATGTAAAAGGTTCGTCAATCAGAGCTACGGTTCAAAAGTTATGCCTCCCGAAAGTTCGGTTACTGTTTTTGGGTTCTTCTAATTTTGTGACGACTTCTAATGCGACTTCTAGAGCCTTCTATTTGGTTGGTGGATGCCAACTAGCACTTTTTATAATGTATTCCTAATCCTTAACCCTCCAGAGTCTATATAAGAACATTTCTGGCATTGTAAAAGGCAGTTCGGAGTGGAGTTTGAGAGAAGGTACTGGGAGAAGAATTTATTCTTAGATTTATGATATTGTAAGCCGTTAGGGCATGATTTGAAGTCTATTTTCTCTGTACTGAATGTATTAGCATATTTACACAGTGAATAAAATTTTCCCTTTCTTGTTGTGTCCATTCTGTGCTTGGGTTGTGTCCCCATCATTATTTCTAGCCATAGTTATAAAAAATTTGTTTTATTATGTGGCCAACAAATAATATTACATAAACCAATTATTTTCAATTTGTTGGCCATGTTCAAAAACAAATTACCTATTTTAATATCATTTGTTACAAGCTACAATAATATAAACAACATATGTAAACATTGAATGTAATTCATTGGTATCAAATTGTTAAGAAATAAAATCATTGAGCTGATTGTTTCCATCATAGTTTTGTAAGCTTTATCTTTGTCATCTAATGGGAGGAAGGACACCCACTCTCCAGTAGCTGATAGACTGTAAATAATTTATTCTAGTGTATTTTGACATTTGTTTATTATGTTTTATATTGTTATGTTTGATAGTTTAATAATTTTTGTTAGTTAATATTATATTTCTATATTCAATGAGTGTTAATAATCTATTTTTATTTCAATGTTGAAGATCTAGTTGATATGGCTTTCGGATTTGATTTCTATTATAATCTGTCTTAATTTCTATACTGTAGTTCCTATCACATTTCTGTATAGTAGTTCCTATGGAATTTTAATCACAGAATTAGAAGAGAAAGAATCGTGCATTAAGGAATTATTTTATCAGATTAACCATCCATATCTTATGCACGTTTATGGTCTATAGATCAGTTTGATTTGTATTTGAAAGTTTTGTTTTTAGATTATTAAATCTATTGAAACTGTTATTGCTAGAAAATTACAGTTCTTGTTGTCAAGAAGTGACAGCTCCTATCACCAAAATTATTTTAGTTTGTTGCAGATTTATTCTTGTGTGTTTTAGATGCATTCATAATCCCTCATCTCATAACCAACATCCCTTGATGGCATATTGCTCAGACACCTTTCACAAGCTTATGCTCTCGGATTGACACGAATAGACCAAGTTGAATTTCATCATAAATTGTTAATTATTTCTTAATTCTTTGCCCCAGTGTTAGCCTATTATTTTGGCACCGTTGTCGGGGAAAGGTGTGAAAGGCATATTAGCTTGATGAATTGAGTTAGGAACAATGCGTTAGGATGAAAGCATTTGCAATTGCTAGCTTTGCTTAAGTCATTAATCTTAATTTGCATTGCTTAAATCATATATATGCATTGGTTTAGAGTTTTGTTTTAGAGTTTGCAAGAAGGCTGTAGAAATTAGATTCATTAGTTACTTTAGAAATTAAATTCAATTTTACATTATCACTAGTTGTGAGTTATTGGTAAAGAAAAGAAGCTATTTTGAAGAAAATATGTTAAAAATGATATATTTCCAGGGTTGTTCAAGTACATCAATTTTGGGTGAAAATTGTTTCAAAAATGCAAAATTTGAAGGGAACACAAGAGGAAAAATGTGCATGGGTACTGCCCCAGGATCTCGCAAGGGACATTGCCCCTTGACCATAGTGGTGGTTGCCACCCCCAAACCCATGGCTTCAAATTTAAAAACAAAAGAAGAAATTGGTGGGGAAATTGCACCGACCAAAGGTGATATTTTTACATCCTCTTTACCTAATGAATGAAACTTAAATGATCTTGATCTTTCATTATCATAGGTATACAAGAATTCTATCTCTATGTTTGAACATGAGAAAATAATTGATGAATTCTTAGAGAAATGTGATTTTGAGGATGAAAATTTAACCATTTGTTGTTATAATTGCTACAGGAAAGATGACCAATGCATATGCTTGGACAACCAAGAGCACACGGTGAATGAGGTACAATATATTTGTGATCCTTACCATGAGAGTGGAAGTGAACAAGTGTTCCTTGTAACTTATGAACCATTTCAAATGCCAACTCACAAAGATCAAGGTATGAATTATGTTGGTAATATGTATTGTCACTCTACTTCATTACAAAGCCAACATGTTTCTTCAAAACATAGTTCTTTACATAATAAGCATGATAAATGGAATCAAGAATACTCACAACAAACACTATACCCATCTTTACCATCTTCATTCCATCCATCCTACTTATTCCCATCTACTTTATCTCCTTCAAAATTCTTACCATATTCATTATCTCATTCACATCATATTATATCCACTCTACCATATCCACCAAAGGAAACTACATTTCCTCATACAACACTTCATAATAAGGTGGTTAATAGAACATATAAACTGTCACATATCTCTTTACAATCTAATAATGTGCTTGAAATTGATAAATCAACATTGGAATGCATTGATGCATATAAGGGATGTGATTTTGGTTTAATTAAATTAGAACAACAATATCATTTATTGAATTATAATCAACTTTGTTATTCTTTTCCACTTAGTGAATTCCAAATGCCCACAAATGAGCCCATACTTCAAATTGCACCAATTCTAATTTTTGGACTCATAAATATGTGTGTAAACATTACTCATACACTAAGTAATATTAAACCATATGCATTCCTCATTCCACAAATGTGTTGCCAAATCCTCCAAGATCTATATTTTCTTTTTGTACTTGTACATATTGATATTTGGAAGCCTATGGTTAAAATGTGCATCCCTCACATACTTGTTGATTTAGGACCAATAATTAATTAAGCACAATTATAAGGGATTCTATGCATTAATGGCCAAAATGTTAAAACTAGATTATTGTTATTTCTCATTGTTGATTCTTTCCATTGTCCTAAGATGGCCAAATAAACTATGGATGATTCATTTATTTAACAAGGATCAAAGTATTAATATCCATATATTCTTCATTCTTGGTTCTTGTATATCTAGATGATCATTCATTGATAACAAATACTAAATCCATTTCTTGATTCCTTGGATAATTCTACCTCCCTATGCTTTTATATCCTATAGCTAATTTGGGAGTACATCCATTGAATTATTGAATATTTGATTTATCTATCATTCAAAAAGGCTCGCAAAATTCTAAAGATGTATTACTCTCTATGGGCTACCTAATTTGTTTGGTTATCCAAATGATTTTGTGACCTTGTGGCATGAAGTTAAGTTGGGGGTGGGGGGGTGGAATCCTTCTAACTTTGTGGTGCTAGGATGATTTTCGATCAGGATTCATTGATTGTTTCATTGGTCCTTTTTAGCAAACTTCACCCATGTGACATCTCAACAATTCTAGGTATGTATTCTTATGTTGATTGACATTGGTATAATCATTGTAATGACATTCTTTAGTTTTTATCAAGTGTTTATTTATATTAATGACTCTACCTACCATTTGTATAAATGCATTACTCACTTAATGATAGGGTTATTAATTGGATAAATATTGCTTTACTATACTTGATATGCTTGGTTTTGATAATATGGTTACAACTTTCTTGTTGTAGTTCGAAAATCTTAGTACCAATGCCAGTTGGTGATGCTTCTCTACACCAGAATCATATAACACACTATGTTAGCTTTGTTAACATTGAGTGGGCTTTCTAGCTATCTGGCACATATAAGTTTTGGTTGTGCTTTACTATTGGAGCTCACATGCATATTTTGGTATAAGGTGTTCACCGTCTTGAGATGAGATTTATTTGGTGCTTGGTAAAGTATAGGATAATGTGCAACTTAGTCTATGAGATCCATGCACAATGCACTACTATTTTATTGTGCTACACATCTGAAAAACTCTTTGATGACAAGTACAATAATGTTGAACATATTGCCCACTGCCACACTTCATCCTCAAGATGTGTCTCCTCTTCTCTGATGTTTTACAGACACATTGGTGACTACTATTGGTTTTCACTCCATATTCATGTCTTTGGTAATGAAGGAAATGTCATCTCATTCTATCATCGTGATTCTCTTACCTCAACGTGCTAGTGTGTTCCAATTTCTCCAAACAAATTTTAGATTCGGTGTTGTGAGATACATAGATCAAGGTTTATTTGTGAAGTGTTTCAGTATTCCCAAGTTTGTGAAAATTATTTGTAGTCATCATTCCAAGTTTATTATGCAATTAAGTTTCAACAGTGTCTTCTGTGAGGTTATAGACAAAATTCAAGTTTTGGATGGTATCATTTTTTATCATCCATGTAAGCATTTCTTGTTCATTGGTCATTCTATGCAGTTATTGAAAAAGAAAAAAATGAAAAAATGAAAAACAATGAAAAAATAGGAAAAAAGGGGAAAAAAGAGAAAACAATAACAGATCCAACAATGGAAACCTTTGGGTGTTGTTGGCCAATTAATATCTGAAAATTAGTTTCTAGCAGATATTATTGCAAAATAAATTCTTAGTGGTGAAAACTATTTTTACAACACCATTAAGCGGTGAGTAATTGAAAACTGGCTTGCTAGCAATCTCTTGTCGTTATCTAAATTTGAAACAAAAGAAAAATACAAAAAAGAAAAAAAAAGAAAAAATATTGAAAATAAATGAAAATAAAAAAATGCAATAATTGGTGTTCTTGATTTTTCTGCTAATCATTATTTTTAGGAACACTCAATGGATTTTGTGGTTCTTTAGCTCTTGGGACATAATGTCGTTCCCTCTTGAATTTCTTCTTTAGTGTGGTCATTAACACTTTGATCACCTATAGTATGTGCTACCTACTCAATTAAGATGTTTTAGTGGAATGGTTTAACCACTATTTGTTCTACACTACTCCAGTTTGATGGTTGTGGCTCCTACAGTTGCATTCTCTATCTAAATTTTTGGTTCCTTCCAATGGTATACTCTTTGGTGATTTCAAGTCGATGGTGGTCTTTTGTGGTATTGTAGTTCTGGATGCCTCTCTTTGTTCCTTGTTGTTGGTTCATCCATTTTGGAGGCACCGGTAGTTGAGTTTCTCTATGTTCCACCCTTGGTTTCTCTGCACATGCATGTTGGTAAAACAATCAATTTTGTTTTTCATCATTTTATCTCTTAACTTTATTTATATTACTTACTATGTTAATCACTATGCAACACCCTTCCCTATCCTCTCCTTGTTTCTCATGGATGGTCAACCTTTAAGTTGGGGGGAGGAATGTCATCCTATTATCTTCCATCCATCTCCCTTAATAATTCCATCATGCTATCCATTATATCCATCATACAATTTAACCTTTATTTTGTCTCTCATCTCTTCTATTTCACCCATTTAAACTCCTCTTGTGCAAATTGAAATAAATTTCCCCTATATGTAAGCTTTTGAACCATGATGCTATAAAAAATAAAAAGAAAAGAGAAAAGAGAAACAACTTATAAAAAATTAAAAGAGATATCCTTATTTGAAGAAGAAAGAAATAAAAAAACTCATCATGTGAAAAAAAGAAAGAGATTTGTGTTTATATATGGGTTATCATGGTTCGGCGTGGAGACAAAGCCAAAACGATAAATCCAAAGTACTTCTAGTTCAAACCAGAGATCCCTTGATAATATTAGTTGCATGAGGGCGTGCAATATGCTAAGTTGGGGAGAATGATGAGAGCCATTTATGACCCATTCTATGCCATATTTTAATCCATTTCATTGAGTTTCATACGTACTTCCCTATTCCATTTCCATCCCATTTTGTTCCATTTTCCTATTTTACATTGCATATGATTTAATATATATAAGTAGTATTTATTATAGTTTTGGGATTAAAATATAGAAAATATATTATTGATTGTTTTTACTAATAAATATTATAATCCTAAGCCTTTAGAAAACCAAGCTTGCAACATACAAATTATAGGAACTTTCTGTTATAGGAGCTTTTTGGTCTTCTTGTCACCTTCTTCACCAGAATCTGTTATCTAAATGATTGTTCCTATCATTTTCCACGTGGATTTATTTGATTATCCACTTCAACATTTCGTATATTGTCATGCATGTTGTTTGATTACCCAATTATTTCAACAACTTTGTTGAGGATTACGGAAAAGAATGCATTTATTGGCTTTAAGGAGGATCTCCAAATATTATAGTATCCTATTATTATTTGCTTTAATAGGTGGCTAGTATCCAAGATTTTGTATAGATTATTATGACATCTTTTCTTATTTCTAGGCACAATTATAATAAAGTTGTTTTATTATGTGGCCAACAAATAATATTACATAAACCAATTATTTTCAATTTGTTGGCCATGTTCAAAAACAAATTACCTATTTTACTATTATTTTTTACAAGCTACAATAATATAAGCAACATATGTAAACATTGAATGTAATTCATTGGTATCAACTTGTTAAGAAATAAAATCATTGTGTTGATTGTTTCCATCATAGTTTTGTAAGTTTTATCTCTATCATCTGATGGGAGGAAGGGCGCCCACTCTCCAGCAACTGATAGACTGTAAATAATTTATTCTAGTGTGTTTTGACATTTGTTTATTATGTTTTATATTGTTATGTTTGATAGTTTAATAATTTTTGTTAGTTAATATTATATTTCTATATTCAATGAGTGTTAATAATCTATTTTTATTTCAATGTTGCAGATTTAGTTGATATAGCTTTTAGATTTGATTTCTATTATAATCTGTCTTAATTTCTGTACTGTAGTTCCTGTTGCATTTCTGTATTGTAGTTCTTATAGAATTTTAATCACAGAATTAGAAGAGAAAGAATTGTGCATTAAGGAATTATTTTACCAGATTAACCATCCATATCTTATGCACGTTCATGGTTTGTAGATCAGTTTGATTTGTATTTGAGAGTTTTGTTTTTAGATTATTAGATCTATTAAAACTGTTATTGCTAGAAAATTATAGTTCCTGTCACCAGGAAGTGACAGCTCCTATCGCCATAATTATTTTAGTTTGTTGCAGATTTATTCTTGTGTTTTCTAGATGCATTCATAATCCTTCATCTCATAACCAACATTCCTTGATGGCATATTGCTCATACACCTTTCACAAGCTTACGCTCTTGGATTGACACGAATAGACCAAGCTGAATTTCATCATAAATTGTTAATTATTTCTTAATTATTTGCCCCAATGTTGGCCTATTAGGCCTCCTTATCATGCACAATTTTACTTTATGTTGCCATAATATTCTCCCTCACCAAGTTTTTAAAAATTTTCATCACGTCAAGTGAGGTCACATGTCTATTCACTGTCCCTGCATAATTGCTTGCATTTCCCATGCTTTGCATTAGTCAGTTTTCTAAAATTTCACCATTTTTTTACATCAAAATGGCCAAAAGAATAGTACATTTCAAGTTTTAAAATGGTCAATCATTCTTCCAATTATGGGTAGTTTCATGTTTCCAAACTCTCTAACTTGTTCTTAACTTTGTCCTACACTTCAATTTTTTTAAAATGGAGTTATAAATCAAAACTTATGCTTATTTAAAATCCGAGAGTTAGTATTTTTTAAATATTTTAAATATTAGATTTTTAAGGTTTTAAAATTCTTAACTTTCTAACAAGTTAAAATTGGAATTATAAACTTGTTCATGTGTTATACGGAATCAAGTTAATCATTGACATGTTCAACTAACTAATAGTAAGTATCATTAAATGAAAAAAAAAAGTGTCCAAGGTTACAGTGAAACATCATAGCATCTATGTAAAACAGCTTAAACATCCCATATTAAGATTTAATTCTTAAGCTAAAAGTGTTAAATAGTCAAAACTGACTTATTTTGTAAACTTAATTTCTTTTTTAGCATGTGATGTTCATTTGCTAACCCCTAACCCGTGCTATGTTCTCATGCAATGCAATGACAGTAGTGCAATATGTGTGCACTCGTCGTTTAATCAAAGGCTCGATCAAATGCTGTTGTTAAACATGTAAACGTGAATTCTTACGTGATGTGTCAAACCATTTGACAAAGTCTCTCAGTAAATGGACGCTGGAATGTGGAACGCCGACCAAGGTGCAAATTTACTTGGCACAAATGTAGTGAAATAAGATTTCATGGATTACTTTGGTTGTTGGATGCATCAAGAACAGGCTTGTTTACTAAATCTTGAAACTTTTTATTGTTAAATGTATCAAGAACAGGCTTGTTTACTAAATCTTGAAATTTTTAAAGTGGACGTAGCTGTGAAACTTTGAATTTGTGACTGCCCATGTTGGTATAAATAGAAAATTTGGAAGCACAGGGAAGGCATGAAAACTATTTGACAAAATGCCCCATCGAAATGTCATCCAAGGCCCAAACACAGGAGAATTGAAAAGTGCAGTAGGTGCAGCCTGGTGGTAATCATCGAGAAAATTCATATATTTATTAATTGTAAGCAAATATTTGAAGAATAGACCAAAATATCCCATTTTTCCCGAGTTATAAAGCTGACAATATTGCTCAATTTATGGAAAAACTCAGTAAAGGTTGAAAATTGGAGGACGTTCTCATAAGCTTTCCACTGGAAGAAAAATGATGATTCAAGATATCTGCAGAGGCGTGTTAACTTTATTCCCTGGTTAAGGTCGAAATTGTTTATTTCAAGATTTTGTATCATTTCAAATAACATGAGCAGATCTTTTTCTTTAGTTGAAGCCATAGATGATCAAGAGCTATCATTGATGGGGATAAAAGATGTTGATGACAAGTTTGGTGATCAGCATTAAGTTGGAAATTGCCATGTATGAACATGCTATAATGGCGAACCCAAAGATAAGCCAAATAAGTGCTTAGCTTTGCAGTAGGGTCAATTTAAGGCAACAATACATATAAATGAATATGTTCAAAGGTTCCTTTGGGGTAGTATTTAGTCCGTATTCTTGCCACTACATTGGTAAAGAAATAAAAAGTGGAAGTCATGAAATTCAATTGCTACGGATGGGAGCTAGCTTCCATTCCCAGATGTTCTCTTCCTGAAATACACAAAACTTGGTCACATAGGTATTACAAATTTCTAGAAATCAACGAGTAAAGGATATAAACCCCCATTGATGCATCGAATATTAGAAAGTGGTTTGGCATGCGCTATAGGGAATCCATGGTTGTTTAGCGTACAAAGTTAATTTTAGAATGCATGAAGGCATATAACCCTGCAACAAAAGAGATCAAGACAGCTGGAAGTAACATTGTAGCAAGGCTTGATCCCATATCTATTTCTCTCTCATTCAGATTATCAATGAGAAATGAATTCACAAGCATCTATAAGGAAAGTATGTTAGGATAAACCACGGACAGAAATAAAAATTACATGCAAATATAACCAATAACAAAAATAATAGAACACACAGAAATGAACACAAGGCACCAAGATTTAAAGTGGTTCACCCAATCCCTGGGCTACATCCACCAAACAGCAAGTCCGATCTTATTACAATCCAGTGATTACAACCTGATTACAATCCGTAATCCCTTACAGCTCAATACCGCCGCAAGAACCAATTTCGTATCACCACCCATAAAAAATACCCAACCCTAAGCCCTTTTTATACAAGTATTAAACCGCTTTAGGGTTATAACATGTCGGCCATATGTCGGCCATTTCCAATTTTTTTTTTTTCCACTATTTATGAAGTATGTACAGTACTTTCCTGATCAGTCACCACAATCTAACAATCTCCCACTTGGGGACTGATCAGGCTCCACACTAAACAACAATCTCCCACTTGGAGACTGATCCTGTAGCAATACAACTACCGCATGGGTCTCCCACTGGATCAAACCAACCTAGACTCTACTGTTCTTTTATTCACATTTAGTCTAAAAGACCAACTAAAGCTGAAGAGGAGTTCAGCTTCTCCCTTGTGACAACCTTTGTCAACATATCTGCTGGATTTTCATTGGTATGTATCTTCTCCAGCTTTAACTGTCCATCCTCCAAAACTGACCGAATGAAATGGTACCGCAACTGTATGTGTTTGGTCTTAGAATGCAGAGCTGAATTCTTAGCAAGATGAATGGCACTCTGACTATCTGTGAACAAATAATTATCTTTCTGAGGATGTCCCAATTCTTCCAAGAAGAACTGAAGCCATATCATCTCTTTGGCTGCCTCTGTAGCAGCAACATACTCTGCCTCTGTAGTGGAGAGAGCATTAATCTTCTGTAGCCTAGAAACCCAGCTCACGGCTGCCCCACCAACAGTAAAGACATAACCTGTAGTACTCCGCCTGGTATCAATATCCCCAGCCAAATCTGAGTCAACATAGCCCTGTAAATCAATAGTAGAGCCCCAAAAGTGTAAACACTTATTGGATGTTCCTCTCAAATATCTGAGAATCCACTTGACAACATTCCAATGCTCAAAACCTGGATGACTCATATACCTGCTAACGACTCCCACTGCATGTGCAATATCTGGCCTAGTGCATACCATAGCATACATCAAACTTCCTACAGCTAAAGCATAGGGTACCTTGGACATCTTATCCTCCTCTTCCTGTGTCTTGGGACACATCTCCTTAGTCAATTTCAAATGACCAGGTAAAGGTGTGCTGACAGCTTTAGCATTCTCCATAGAGAAACGTTGCAACACCTTCTCAATATAATCAGCTTGAGATAGCGTCAATGTTCTGTTCTTCCTATCTCTGCAAATCTTCATACCAAGGATTTGTTTTGCTGCCCCCAAATCCTTCATAGCAAATGCATGTGCTAACTGGCATTTTAGCCCCTTAATATGATGCATGTTAGACCCAACTATAAGCATATCATCAACATATAGACATAAAATAATGTAGCTATCATCATCCAACCTCTTAAAATAAACACAGTAATCTGAATGACACCTGTTATATCCATGCTCATGCATAAAACTGTCAAATTTCAGATACCATTGCCGAGGTGCTTGCTTCAGGCCATATAAACTTTTCTTCAATTTGCACACTAAGTTCTCCTTACCTTTGACCTCAAAACTCTGTGGCTGAGCCATATATATTTCTTCATCCAAATCACCATGAAGAAAGGCTGTTTTAACATCTATCTGCTCTAAATGCAAATCTTCAGTAGCCACAAGACTTAAAACAGTACGAATAGAAGTCATTTTAACAACAAGAGAAAATATCTCATCAAAATCAATTCCCTTTTTCTGTGCAAATCCTTTTACAACTAACCTGGCCTTAAATCTTTTCTTACCTCCTTCCTCTTCTTTCAACCTGTAAACCCATTTATTCTGTAAAGCTTTTTTACCTGCAGGCAACTTGCACAAATCCCATGTCTTATTTTTCAGCAAAGAGTCCATTTCATCTTTCATTGCAGACTCCCACTGAATCTTAGTATCCACCTGCACAGCTTCATCATAACTTTCAGGTTCACCAGCATCAGTAAGTAAAATAGAATACAAAGAGGGAGAAAACCTTTGTGGAGGTCTAATTGGCCTTGTTGACCGTCTAACATTCACTGGTGTGTGTGGTATTTGTTATTGTAGTTGTTGCACATCATGAGGAATGGCTGGAACATCAACTTTTGGAGTATCATCCAACACTACATAATCATCTTCTTTCTTCTCATGTTGCTGCAACAGATCTTTGTACAACACTTTTTCATTGAATATGACATCCCGACTTCTTATAATTTTATGATTTTCAAAATCCCAAAGCCTATAGCCAAATTCATTAATGCCATATCCAACAAAGACACATTTCTTTGATTTTGCTTCTAGCTTGGTTCTATTTTCAGAGTCTATATGAGCAAAAGCTTCACAACCGAAGGTCTTGAGAAAAGAATAACTCACCTTCTTACCAGTCCATGCTTCCTCTGGAATACCATAGCCCAAAGGAGTAGAGGGACCTCTATTAATCAAATATACTGCAGTATTGACAGCCTCCGCCCACATGTGTAAGGGCAACCCAACATGCAACCTCATGCTCCTTGCGCGCTCCATTATAGTCCTGTTCATGCGTTCAGCCACTCCATTTTCCTATGGAGTCCTTGGAACAGTTTTTTGTCTACGAATACCATTAGTGGAGCAATAATCTTCAAATTCATGACTGCAATACTCACCACCATTATCAGATCTGAGACATTTTAATTTCTTACCAGTCTCATTTTCAACCAAGCATTTCCATTTCTTAAAAGTTTGAAATACATCAGATTTCTGTCTAAGGAAATAAACCCATACTTTTCTAGTTGCGTCATCAATAAATGTAACATAATAATGAGAGCCACCAAGGGAAGATACCTGAGCCGGTCCCCATACATCTGTATGCACAAGCTCTAATTTCTCCTTTTTGTTTTCCTTCCCTGTCTTTACAAAACTCACTCTCTTTTGTTTTCCATACACACAACTTTCACAGAAATCCATATTCACACATTTTAGACCTGGTAAAACTTTCCTTGAATGAAGTACTTTCATACCTTTCTCACTCATGTGCCCAAGTCTATTGTGCCACATCGCTGTATCAGAATCTACAGCAGCTATTTGTTCTCCCTGCTCAACTGCAGTAATTGTTCCTGAATATTCATTTTTCTCTGAAACAATCAAAGTAGAAGGAACAATATGACCTGTACAAAGATATAAGGTGCCTACTTTCACACCTTTTGCTACTACAAGGGAACCTTTTGAAACCTTCCAATTTTTATTATTAAAAGTAATTACACAACCCTCATCACCGAGTTGCCCTGCTGAAATTAAATTCCTACTCAGCTTTGGAACATGTCTTACCTCATGTAGTAGCCAATGATTCCATTCTGCAACTTAATCTTAATTTTTCCCTTTCCAACAATCTGACAGGGTTCATTATCCCCCAAATAAACAAGCCCAAAATCCCCTTGGACATAATCAATGAAATAACCTCTATGAGGTGTAGCATGAAAAGAAGCACCAGAATCTAAAACCCATGAATCATCAACACTCTCTAAAGACAGAAGCAAAGCATCCTCTTCGGATTTGTTACTTACCACATTTGCCTCTTTGTCTCCATCTGATTTATCTCCTTCATTTTTCTTTCGAGTCCAGCAATCTTTCTTTTTGTGCCCTGGTTTCCCACAGTACCAGCAATCATTTGGTCCTCTCAATTGAGACCTCCTCCCCTTTGACTTTCCTCTTGATTTCCCATGATTTCCAGAGTTATTTCCTCTTTCAGTCGTTCTGCCCCTGCTTTGTGCATTTAAAGCACTTCCTGATGTAGATCCACCTGAGGATTTTCTACGAGTTTCCTCACTTAAAATAACACCGATCACATCATCATATTTTAGGGTACTAGATCCAGGAACAGAATTACTCACTGCCATTACCAAGCCATTCCAGCTTTCAGGTAAAGAACACAAAATTAAGAGAGCCCTAATTTCTTCATCAAAATTGATACCCACAGAAGATAATTGACTAGTAATAGTATTAAACTCATTTAAATGATCTGCAACAGATCCACCTTCTGCCATTTTCATATTAAATAAACGCTTCATGAGAAATACCTTATTTGAAGCGGAGGGCTTTTCATACAGTGTCGCTAGGGTTTTCATCAAATCTTCTGTCATCTTTGCTTTTGTGATATTAAATGCCACCGATGGTGCCAAGCATAACCGAATGCTTCCGAGTGCCTTTCTGTCCAAAAGATCCCATTCAGCCTCTGACATAGTTCCCTGATTCTTGGCTTTTCCTTCCAACGACTTCCATAAATCCTTCTGATATAAATAGTCTTCCATTTGCATCTTCTATAACTAGAAGTTCTGCCCATTAAACCTGTCAACCCTCAACTTACCCTCATCTGCCATCGCTCCCACTCAACTGTGAGACTCCCACTTAACCATGAGACTTTCCTGCAGAGGATAACTGAAACACAACCTGGCTCGGATACCACTTGTTAGGATAAACCACAGACAGAAATAAAAACTACATGCAAATATAACCAATAACAAAAATAATAGAACACACAGAAATGAACACAAGGCACCAAGATTTAACGTGGTTCACCCAATCCCTGGGCTATGTCCACCAAACAGCAAGTCCGATCTTATTACAATCCAGTGATTACAACCTAATTACAATCCGTAATCCCTTACAGCTCAATACCGCCGCAAGAACCAATTTCGTATCACCACCCATAAAAAATACCCAACCCTAAGCCCTTTTTATACAAGTATTAAACCGCTTTAGGGTTATAACATGTCGGCCATATGTCGGCCATTTCCAAATTTTTTTTTTTTCGGGGTGATGCCCCGAACCCCACTATTTATGAAGTATGTACAGTACTTTCCTGATCAGTCACCACAATCTAACAAAGTATAGAAGCATATTTTGATCAAAATAAGAAAAAGGCGCTTGAATACAAGAGCAAAGAGTTGGTTAGATTAGATACACATAAGAGTGGTTAGTCACAATTACCAAGGGCACTTCGTAGGACACACTTCATTAAAGACATCTCAAATATGGTAGTCCTTCTTAGTATGATGATGCAATACAAGGCAGGAGAATCCCCAAAGGAGATATCCTAGCCCCCAACAAATAACCACACAGTGGAAGAGAAGTAATAACATAGAGATTTAAGTCTAAAATAATACCAATTCTCATAATAGAATCATAATATTTACCTCCAACATGCCCGACTGTAAGGTCTTCCAAATTACGACCAAATATATCGACAATAGCAGTTCTGCAAGACCTCACAAAGATCCCAACTCTAGCTAGTCCAAACTTGCAATCTGGTAGAAACCCTAAGAAGAATCTATACTTGTGCTTGCAAGTCACCAAGCAACCTTCTTGTTTCCCAAGCCCACACTCAACTACTAGCTCTGCAAACATCGTTCTTCTTATCTACTCCATACTCTCCATGGTGAATGATTGAATGACTCAAGAACCAAGCTACAACTCGACCTAGCAAGTTACATTAAATAAACCCTTACACTAAATAAACCCTCAAGTGACAAGTCGGCTTGGCAACAAATATTAAATACATGAAATAACTAAATACTTAGGACAAACCCCAACTTTACAATCATAACTAACTTATATGAAAAAATCAAAGCACATGCACTAAGACATAGGTCTACATGCTAACCAACTATCGAAATTCAAGAGCACAAACGCCAACTCCTTCAGATCGTGAATATAATCTCCATAGTTTGTCAATAAATCAAGAACATGTTACCAACAACCACCAAAAAAGGCTCTAACTTCAAGACAATTTCTCCAATCATTATGCACACTAAGGACAAGGTTGTCCAATATGTCTCTAGCATAACCCTAATCGTGCAAACCATGGGTCCACAAATTTGAGCTTGATGCCCCTATATACAAGATTTTTGACTACCCCAGAATGCTCCTGCATCATAGGCTGATCAAGCATGAAAGTGCTGAGTATTTTCAAAATTGAATGTTCTTATACATCAACACTATAATTGCCAATATGCAATTCATTGACTAGGGCGAAACTATTAGTAATAGTGTTCATAATCAATTAACCTTAACCAAAGGTTTCATATGTTTTCATATTTTAGCAAGCATGACCCAGGCTTAACCCCATGGAAAGTATAATGAAACATGTAGTGCCTCTTCCATTCGATTTATGTAAGTCATCCTAATGGGTGCAACCTTGATGCTCTTTCTTTGTGAATGACTGTGCTAGGACCCATGAGTGGTCAACACCTTGGGGTGATTGGATTTATGTTATTGTATTAGTTGGATTGATTATGCTTATGGTTGATTTATGAGATTATGATGTATTAGATGAGGTTATTGAGGTTTGTGCCAATGGTTACCTAGATTGATTTGGTATCATGATGTTGTTCTATAATTACCCTAAGATGTGAATAATGGTTGCATTGTGTTTTATTTGTCCTACTATATTTGACTAGGTTCCTGCAGTAGTGTTTACTTATGTGTTTGACTATGTTGACTTAAATGTGCATATTGTCATTTAAGTTGTTGAACAACTATTATTAATTCCATTATTAAGTACTTAAATAATTTGAAATGAATTATCCATGTTGGGCTCATTGGTTATGTGCTAAGGATATTTACCTTGTTCATTTCAATAATTTATGCAAAATGGACTATTTAAATGAAATTGATTAAATGCTTGAATTACACGATTTCACGTTATTGTCACTTCTACTATTATTGTTGTACATCTACACTTGATTGTGTTCATTTATTGTGCAAGACTTATATCCCTAGTAGTGGCACATGGAGTTAGTGATTGGACCTTTCATATTGAGCCAATATCGTCCTTCTATGAACGATGTATCTTTTATTGTTATTTTAATCCTTCGATAATTGGTAAATCTGGATTCATAATGCATTATGTGATTAGACTTGTGAGTGTGTCTGTGCATTTAGGATTTTGTAATGGTCACATAAAAGATTAAATTAAATGTTGTTTAATGGGTTGAAGGGTTTAATTATTTGATTTAATCTTTTTTTTTATTGTCTGCTAATTTTTTGTAGTTGGACTCCAATTCAATTGGAATCACCTAATTTAATTTGGGTTAAGAGAGCCAATTCTAATTATTTAATTTAAATAGTCTAGTTTATATGCCACTTTCCAAAAGTGCATATATTGGCTAAAAGTGAGTTTATTCTCACTTCTCACTTTGCTATTTTATGGTTTTGGGGGAAATTCCTCCAAACCCTCTTGTGAGAAATCAATGTTTTGCTCATTGCGAGATCAGTCTCATTGGATTCATTAGGATTTCTCCACTATGCCGATGGTCTCATCCAATTGGGCATCCCCATTACTTTACAATGATAATTCTTGTTTTGCCCTCTTGGCTGTGAGGTAGAGCTTTTGAGTTTTATTGGTTTTACTCCATTTCAGCTTCTGTTTCGTGTTACTAAATTTTAGAGAGTGGAGAACTAGTGTTTCCTTCCGTTTTTATGTATCCATATCACCTAGTTGGATGGGGGTGAGCATTTCTATTTTGTGAGAAATTAGAAATGCAAGTTTAGGCACTATTATGTTGCCAATTTTTATGTGGTTACTTGGAAGTCAAATTTTATTTGATATTCCTTAGTTTGGGACTATTTGATAAGTGGGTTTTTGATTTTGTCGAATTCTGACATGTTTTAGTTTTGGGTGTTTTGGCATTTTCTCGTTTTACATGCCATCTAAGTTTTCACCCGTTTATTTGTCTGTCTTATTTAGAGATTTGATCTTCTAGCCCTTGCCTTAACAATGAGGATTGTGGAATTAGAATGGTTATAGGACATTCTTGGGTATTTTATTTTTCAATCCAAAATCATGTTTCCATAGTGGATTTTGTGGACTTGTGTCTTTTGCTGGATTTTTCGGATTGGGAATCTAAGCCTGTTTAGTGAACTTTATTGGACACTTTGTCTTGTGACCCTATTCTTGAACAGAGGTTTCAATTTCATTGTTATTCAAGAACTTTGAGTTTTGGGCTTTTTAGTCTTGCCTCAATTTGCATGCCACCAATATTTTGTTGGGATTTTGGCATTGTCTCCTTCGATGGTGGAAATGGATTGTATTCCATGTTTCCTTGCATGTTATGTTGTTATTTCATGGGCACTAGGATTTGTGTAGAATCCATAATCCTAGATTTAGGCCACAGGTTGAGTGAGTTCATGATGTATAGTTTTGTTGCATCATTCAGATTCATGTAGAATCCATACTCTCAGATATAGGCTAGTTGAGTGATCTTGTTATACTTGGTATTTTAATTGTTTCTCATCCAATCCTTGTTGTTTTTGATCTTCATGTAGTTGGTGTGCCCACACATGATCACGTGAGCGTGTACTTATCAGGTTCTTGTGAGACTCGAACTTCTAGTTGATATCGGTAGAGCTATGTTACATTAGGGTTGGGTTGGGAAACTACATTTCCTATGGGAACTCATCATTTGATGAGCATGGCTATGTAGGCAGACAAGTGAAGGGGCTTCTCTTGTAATCTTAAGTCATGTTCCCAACAAGGTTGATGTGAAGAAGTTTCTAAATAAGTGATAACTAAATGAATAAATGTGTAATAAAACTAAGATAATTAAAACGTGAGTACCTGTACAGTTTGATCTGAGCACACAAGCCTGTACAATTCATCTGAGGGAAGGTGTTTGTATTGTTTGATCCAAGGACACAGTGTGATGGCCTCCCGAAGGAGAGTTTTCGCATGATGTTTATCTTGGGAGTCCCAAGCGATCTACTCTCCATTAGAGTCCCTACAAAGTGGACCCATAGAGCATTTGACGAGGACCTAGTATATTATATTGTCTCACAATCTTGGTTTCAGTCCTCTGTACTATTTGGCATGATGTTAGCCATGGATGATTTTGTTGTGTATTTGTGGTCAGATCATTATATCCATCAACACAACAAGAGTGGGCCTAAGGGTACCACATGGTTGGGAGGCATAGCTACCTATACCACGGCTAGGGACCAATGTATAGAGATGGTCTACTTCTAGTTTGAGGCCTGTGATAGATGTCCACATGGTACTTTGATGTATCCAGAATATGTTTCCTTGTGATTTATGCTTACTTTGGATGCATGGATATCATGTTTAGATAATGTTAGTTTATTACTTGATGCATTCCTTTATCATGATGTTGTATCATATTGCTAGATGATGTTTCTTACCACTACTTGGATTAGTGATGCTATTGGTAGATTAGCATGTTGGATGTACTTGTTCCTATGATGTTAATTTATGGTTATTGGTAAGAATTATCTCATGAGACAACTCCAACTATCTTGTTGGCAATTTGAGATTCATGCTCGGGGGTATGGTTAGGGCCTTTGAGGTCTCATGATGCCATTATGGTTGGGAGGAAATGAGAACAGTTGTTTTTAGTTTGGTGGTTTCATTGCTTGTGTTTTCCTTCTTGTGATAGTTGATTTATGCACATGTATGTTCATTGAGATGTTTCTTTCTGCATGATTACATTAGATGCTATGGATTAGATGCTAGAGTTATTTGATCTTCTTTATGCTTTGGAGTGTTTACTCCTCGACTATGGTGGTTCTAGTACTCCCAAGTGTGGATGTTCTAACCCTACTTTGCCTCTTAAATGGCTAATTGGCCTTATGTTCAAAACCTGGGTGATATTTGTCCAACATTGGATGATACTAGATAAGTATCGCACTATAGTAGTGAATAATATTGTACGATACTAATAAAGTATGGCATGGGCATAGTAGAAAGTATTGCATGGCTATAGTAAGAGTATTGCATGACTATAGTAGGAAGTATCTGATTGGTAAAAAGTATTACTTGGTTTTAGTAAAAAGTATCATGCGAGGTTTGTGGGAAAATGTGCTCGAGCAGGCAACGACTTTTCGACTTGTTAGATGTGGTCTTGAAGGAGATTTGGGTAACCTTTTGGGGGTTCTTGCTTCTTATATATAAAAGATATCATTTAAGTATAAGAAACATTCTATCACTTATACTTAAGATATATATATATATATATATATATATATATATATATATATGAGACGATTCATTTTAGATAGGTTTCATACCTCTCTGAGTTAAGATAAAGAATCTAGAAAGTCTCAGGGCTTCAAGAATTAAGACTTAGTTAGATTTTAGAGCTTTAGGAATTTAGACTTAGATTTCAGGGCTTCAAGATTCCAGACTTAGCCGATTTTAGGATTCAACATTTGTCTTTCAGCATGGTTTCCAGTAGATGAGTGGTTGTAACCATGAGCCCTCATCTTGTGCATGGATGTTTGATGGTCTCTGCCTATAATTCTTGATTATGCTATGGTTAGTTGGAAATGTAATGTACTTGTATGTTTAATCATGCTAGGAACTTGTTTTTTGGGCTTAAAAAGAATATCTTGTTTGAGACTGTTAGTTCCGCATTCCCTCTTTGAATCTGTAGATGTTATCCAAAGTTCATTTGGGTATTCTCATGATTTGTATTATCTTTTGGTGCTTGGGGATCTTTGGAAGTGTTTGTAAGACTTCTATTGGTGTAGGTGAACATTTGAGTTTTGCCATGTTCCCTACCCATATTACCTTGTATAGATGTTTCATTCTTGCACTCGGTTACTACATGTTGTTGTTAAATAATTTTTCTTAATAACAAAATTATTCAATGCATGTTTTATCCTTGTGTTCCAAGGATCTCTGGGTGGGGCATTACAAAATAAATCAAATTTATAATTATTATACTTAGTTGCAACTAAAAAAAAGTTATGTGCATTTTCATAGAGTAAATGATGTCTTCACAATGCTAATTGTTTGGGATCCAAAAAGAAACATTGGGCTTCATATATCTGATGAACAAACTACCTTGGTATGCTAGTATGAAGGTTATTTTATTCAATTTATTTCTTCACTATTGGAATATTAGGAAAGGTAGGATGATAAGTAAGAGAGGGCAGGGGGGTGAATCAATATCCTCTAAAAATTTTGACCTTAAACAAATTTAGTGATGCCTTTATCCTTTTCACAACTCAGTAAGCTCATAACAATAACCACAATACTTTGTAAATGAAATAGCTTTATCTATTCTAATTTGCACCAACTTGTAAACCATAAACATAAAATCATAACACATAACACAACTATTTGGTCACACAAAAACCATTGGTTAGAGGGGATACTGCAGTGGGGATGATACTCATAAGTTCATCACTACTATAGTAAGAGGGTGCATTGTTAGGGCTACAATGTATTTGTCACTTCTGGTGACTTACTTGTTGGGAGGTTGGTGCCTTCATCCCCCCTAGGTGAAGGTACCATTCAACATAGACCGATGGATTTGCGACATGTGCTTAACTGCCTCCTATGGATCCTTATCTCTAGTTGTTGTGACATTCATTAACAACTTGAGATTTTGGTGTAATGACATTAGTGATTCCAACAAGTGGTATTAGAGCATTGGGTTACGGATTCAAATCCCTCATGTCATGCTAAGGAGGGATTGTTGGTAGGTTGGTGCCTCCATCCCCTCTAGGTGAAGGTGCCATTCAACATAGACTGATGGATTTGTGACATGTACTTAACCACCTCCCATGGGTCATGTCTCTAGCTATTGTGACGTTCATTAATAGCTCAATCTTTTGGTGTAACAACCATAGTGATTCCAACATTACCCTATTCAGAGTACACAATCAGATATGCTAAGATCTACCATCTTCAAGGATTTAACAACACTATCCTAAGTGTGTACTCAGTTAAGAGGTTTACATAAAAGACTATTAGGTCTACCTTCTTCAAGGATTTAGACCACTACAATGATTAGAAAGTAGTAGCAAATGATTTGTATGATAACAATTTACTTTTCTTGATTAGATCTCACTTCTTCTCATCTGTTTATCACCTCTTGTGATTGACCTTCAATTCCTCTTTACATCATTTGAATCTATGACTTCTGATATACTCAACACTTCGCTCTATCATAAAAATTTTGCAATAGCATTAGCAATAGTACCCCTCTTTTTCACTTTATCAACAACTTTAAAATGGTTCCTTATAGGTCCTTTTATAGTTTTCCTTTGCCTCTTCGATCTCTAACCTAATTAGGGTTGATGGACTTTCTAGAATACTTCCCTGATAGAAACCAATGATCTAGAATAATCCATAGTTCCATATTTTCCTTTCTTCTTTTTCATTGGTCTTTTCTGCCTTGAAATTATAAAAAAATCAAATCACATTCTTCAAGAAATCTTTTCAAATATTTTTCTTGATCTATTGGAATCATCTTTCCCACTTAGTAAGATCATTACACATTGTTTTATGTACTAATTGAAGCATTTAGATGTCTGCTATTTCACTTAGTAAATATTTTTGAACTTTATGCTATCACTTGGTTGTATCTCTACTCAATGATCTCCATATGGCTTGGTGATGTATTCTTCTTAGTGTATATAGAAACATTTAGAAGTATTAAGCTCGGGTATAACTATAAAACTCAATTTTCTCCTCCTTCATTGCTCGATCAATATAGTGGCTCAGTTACTATGCTCACCGACTAACATATTCTATTCCACTTCATTATTTAAGACACCAATTACCAATATGATTATACATGGGAGTAACATTCACTTATATTTGAATTGGGAGATTCTAGGAATGTCCACTTATGCTTCTTTGTTTTGCTGATGATACGTTGGTACTTATAGAAGTTTGCAAGAAAGTTGGTAAAAAATAAATAAAAAGCTATAGAAATAAGAGCATGGACCTTATTCCTTTTCTTGTTGGCTTAGGCTATTATAGCTGCACCTCTTCAATGGATGCATAGAATATTGAAAGGTCCATTATGAAGTTGACCTTTTACTCTTACGAGAGTCAGTTCTCTTTGACAATTAAAGGTACATTGATAATAACTTGGAACTCGAGCTTGGATATCTTGACTTTCTACATATGGAAGATTATTGGGAAGATTGTAAAGATGATTTTGAGGTGAAGAAACATGACTGAATGAGGTTTACAATCCAAAAGATAGTTGACTTCAAGATAGGGTTGAAAGTAATAGGTATACAAGAGGATGGATCTGATTTGGTTAAACCTTTTTATTTTGAGAGAATACAACTATTGGAGTTATCATTTATCAATTGGTCCTTACTAGAATTGAAGAATCTAAGGGAAAAAATTTCTACGTTATCTAGAGAAAAAAAAAAAAGATGGCTACAAAAAAAAATCAAATAAATCACACCCACTAGGCCAACAAATAAAGGTAGCTCTTCCAGAGGAAATAGTTTACAAGAAATAACTTCTAGGACAACTACCTCCCATGCTTAACCAATTTTTATCATCTCACAACATAATGTACAAGGTGAAGGTGATGATGAGTATCTCAACAAGGCAATAGATTTGGCTTTAGCATGTGAGCTTAGTGTTGTTACCAAAAAGAAGAGATATAAGCCCAAAGAAAAGGCCTTGAATCCCATATAAGAGATGATAAATAAAGCCCATAAAATAAACACTCTACCATCATCATTTGTACACCAAATGTTTCATTTTATAACTTCCCTTACAAGAACCCATTCTCCACATGAAGTTGATGTTACCACAAGGTCCCAATCTTAGGAAATACAAATGATCAAGTATCCTAACCTATGATTTTGAATACTCTAGCAATAATAGAAATGTCATCAACATTCTAAATCTATTGGTTGCAATAGAGTTTGGAAAGGAAAAAGAAGAGTGTCATATAAATGGAAGCACCAAACATTGATGTCGTAGCTAGTTTGATGCATAGAGATGCAAAAATGAAGAAAATTAAGGTAGATTATAAGTTAGCATTGAACCTTATTGTAGTTAACCTATTTTTTGAAGTTGCACATGCTATAAAAAAAGGATGTTGATGAGGCCAATGAATCTGATTTGAATGCATCTCAAGTGGATCTGGGTCAGCTGACACGTGAAGGTAAAGTTTGTAACTTTAAGGTATTAACATCTATTTTAGTTGAGCTATCAAATAAGAACAAAAATACCAAAGATTGACTAAAATATTAGGTTTGATCTTTATCCTCATGTTTGCGATCAGTTGTTGGTGATTCATTTCCATCTCTTGAGTTTTCTTCTATGGAAGTGATCATTGATCCTAAAAAGGTGTTTAACAAAAACACAATTAAAAGTATGCAGAAATGTCAAACATATGAAAAAAAATGGTGAATGATTGGGTTAATCATATGAATGGGCAAGAATCAAGTCTATTTAATGACATGGAGACAATGAATGCCAAAGAAAATCAAATAAAGAAAATAATTCAAAAAGAATTGAGACTTATTAGAGAATAACTATTCTAGAAAGAGATTGCTAATAATTTGAAGGAGATAAAGGGAATGGACAACAATGTGGTAAAATCCTTCAAAATTTTCCCAAGTGAAGAAGATGAACAAGTGGACATGTGGTTGGAAAAAATTGAATTGAAATATGCTAGTATGGAACAACAAACAAATATGGCCCACTGCAATTGTTGTAACACCAATAAAAAGAGGACAAAAACAACAACTTTCATTTCATCTTATAACACTGTTATTACTAACATATTGTTGCATCTAAGAAAATAAAATTGGCCCCTATCCTACCTTTGGCCTCTCCATCCATGTCCATCTCAACTTGTCCTGTTCTTATGCCTCTCTTGGTAGGGCATGGGGGTTTCCATGTATCTCCACTTCTCTTTGTTGGTAGTATGGTTTCTTTTGTTGACCATATTGTTTCCCTCTCCTTTCTTTAGTTGGTGAGGATAGCTCATCCTTAGTGGCTCAACCTGGCAACTACTCCTTTGCAATTTTTTTTTGGGTGCTATTGTAGGGGGATCTTTGCCTACTAAATCTTTCAATTCTTGCACAGTTAATGGTAGTACTTTCCAAGTCCCTAACGATATTATAGATGACTTAGTGGGAGGTCTAGTCTTATCCCTAGTAGGCTAGTTCTTTCTCTTCAGGCTGACTGTTGATTATCTAAGGAAATGGGAAGCATCTTCCTGGTCTCTTAAAGGAAGCACTAAGCTTAATGCTCTTCTTAATGGGTTGTTTGTCTTCTCCTTTACTATTAAGGAGGATTTTCTATATGTTCTTTCTAATGGTTTGTGGTTCCTAGGGTCAAACAAGAACATTCTTAATATTTGTAAATGGAAAGCTAAATTGGACCTAGTTGTTGATCTAGGAGCTGCTATGCCAACATGGGTTAGGTTGCTAGGGCTTCTTCTAGAATTTTGGAATGTTGAGGTTTTCAAAGGAGTAATGAAAATCTTTGGGTCTGGTTTGTCAGTAGATAAAGTTACTCTAACAAAATATATATATATATATATCTCTCTCTCTCTCTCTCTCTCTCTCTCTCTCTCTCTCTCTCTCTCTTTGTTTTCTAGAATTTGTGTTAGTGTTTTAGTGAACAAGAATCTTCCTTCGTCTATTATGCTAGACTCAAAGTTGGGGTCCTATGTGCAATCATTGGTTTTTGAGGAAGAAGGCCTCTTCTCTGTGAAATGTAGACATTTTGGCCATCTTGACCTTTCTTATTTTTCCTTTCCCCCAAGATCATAGGAGGTACCCAAGGAAGTCATAGAGCTCAAGGTTTTGCCTTTGATATCTCCTTTGGATTTAGAGCTTCATCCTAGTAGTAAGGAACCTTCTATCCTGTTGGGTGTGGAGGGTTCTAAAGTTGCTTTACTCTCTCCTCCTAATGCTATCCCTCTTCTCACTTATGCTCAACAATTTGTTTTGGATGAATCTATTAGATCCCTCCTTTCTTCCTCCTCACCTTCTTTAGAGAAGGCTATTAGTCCTCCCCTTTTAGACATCGACTCAGGTATTGTGGTGATTCTTCCTTTCCCTAAATCTCTTTCAATGGAAGAAATAAACTAGATGTGTAGAGACCGTTGAAGGTCTAATTATCCTTCTTCTCTTTGGGATGCTAACCTTGTTCTTGAGAGTGAAATTATTGAGGAAAGTTAGTGGACTAAGATTAATAAGAATAACAAAATAAATTATAAAATTGATGTTGGGAAAAGTAAAGTCAATATACTAGTTACCAAAGAAGCGGGACCATCACCTAAGGGAGATTTGAAGGGAAACCTGGAGGCCCCTACTAGTAATGGATGTCCTCATGTGGAGGTCAAAGCCTAATCCATATGGTTGGAAGTGGCTTTAGGTGGTTTTGACAAGTGAGTGTTAACATACCTAAATCATTTACTTAGTTCATGCCAAACTAGTAATGCATGTTGAGTACAACATGTAAATATTAGACCATGTCGAGTTGCAATGAGTGCCAAGTCACTCATGTGTCGAGTCACTCAAGTGCCAAACAGATAAACCATGCCAAGTGATTCAAGTGTTGAGTGAACAATAGATGCTGAGTGATTCAAGTGCCAAGTGAACAGTAGATGCCAAGCAGTTCAGGTTCCGAGTCAGAACAGAATTACAGTGTCTATCGAGCATCAAAGACTTCATATGCCAAGTAACACAAATTGGACATATTTGTTTGTAATGGAACAAACAACTATGTAAACTATTTTTAAGCCAACTAAAGATAGATTTCAATATTTTAGAGATAAGGACGAATCTATATGCAGATTCCCTATGCAATTACATGCAGCCAATCAAAAAATGGGAAGGTTTAAGCGGAAAAATGGATGAATCTTAGCTGTAGATTCATACCTAACCTTAAGCCACCTAAGTCTTCTTAAGGAGGATGAAGCCTTAAATTTTTAATGATGTTGAGAGCATTGCAAAGGGGTGAGTGATTGAATTGGAGGAGCAAACAAGATAGTTTGCAGAGCATTCAAGGTGACTTAGTAGTAAGATTGAATTGTAGAATCAATTAAGTGAAGAAAAAAGGATAGAGGATACAAAATTGATACATTAGATCATGAAGGATCAATTAGAGATTGGATAAAGGTGATCTATTATCAGGCAAGCAAGTGCCAACTACAGGATCTATGTTGAGACATTTTGATAGGTGATTTCAATTAAATCTATTAACTGAGTAGTCTTAATAGGTTGTATGAAATCCTTTAACATGGTGCTTAATTAATTGTAAGTTGAAGTCCTCTAACTAGACACACTTCTAATAGGGTGTTGGAATCCTCTAACAAGGTGGGACTTAACAGTCTTTGTAAGCCTTTAACATGGCAGATCATGATTCATGGTCAAACCATTGTAACCTTAATTGGATATAGTTTATTGCTGTAGTAGTGAATATTTGTGGGTGTCATCCTCACCACAATTTTACCTTCTCACTTGGAGGGTTTCTCACTTGTAATTCCAGTAATTACAAGATTAAACTCCTAATCCATCACCCCCCCTACCCCCCCACACTGTGAATAGAGAAGGTTTTATGGGTCCAAGATTAAATTCTTGATTCAACACCGCCCCCACTAGAAGTTTACTCCTTTCCCACTTGTAATTCTAGTAATTGGTATCAGAGCCTTGTTCTCTGAAAGAGAAAATTTGCAACTTAGAGGAAAGATCTTGAAATGGAAGTCTACAAATTGGGAAAGACTATTGAGAAATAGGAGATTGAAATACATCTCATACTATATTAGCTGAATAAGGTAAGAGAGGAACTAAGAAAATCCTTGAAGAGAAGGAAAGGGATTGCTATTGTAGAGAATGCCACACTATACAAAGAGATAGACCCTGCCAAGCTATTTGCAGATGGTAACTCTAGTGAATTCGATGCAACAATTGTAGATCTAATGGAGAAGAACATAATCCAATCTAAAGAAATTAGAAATCTCAAATTGGAGCAAGAATCACAAGCTATACTACTATGTAAGGTGACTGAACAAAAGAAGAAAGCCATGGAAGAAAAAGCCATGATTGAAGAAGACAAAAGAATACTAGTAAACAGATTGGAGGAAAGTCAACAGAGCCAACCAAGATCTCCAACATTCAATTAAATACTCTAAGTCAAATGATGAATATCAATTATGAACTGAATGTCAAGGACATTGAAATAACCACATTGAAGTTGCAGAATGAACAATTATAGAATGATCTAAAAAGAGAAAAGGAATTTGTTGAAAGTCTTAACAAGCCAAATGATGCCATCAAATACTTTGAGAATTTATTGAGATCCCCTAGATCTAACAAAGATACATCAGGATTGGGCTACACAACCATTGAATAAGGAGAATTATCCAAAGTTGCTGAAGAAAGGAACAATAGAGGTAAGAATTCCAAACCTACTTGTCATAGTTGTGGAAAGAAAGGACATACTACTAATGTGTGTAGGAGCAACAATGCAAATAAGAATGTCAAGCCTAAGAACATGGTTCATTGTCATAAGTGAAAAAAACAAGGTAATTAGGCACATGAATGCGAAATCAAGACCATGAACACACAAAGATTTGAAGGTTATTGCTATAACTGTTAGAAGTATGGACATAGAGCCTTTGAATGTAGATCAAAATCTATGTGGTCATCAACCAACCCAACAAAGGTAAGAAGCTATGGAAACTCTTATAATTGGGATTACAATACAATATATAGTTGTTACTATTGTCAAGAATATGGACATGTTCTTGAAAATTGTATTAGGACACACTTTAGTGGTAACTATAGAAGATGGTTGAGTAAAATCACATGCTTTAGCTGTTTGAAGACTGGTCACAGTAGTAAGCATTTTCCAACTAGGTCAAAGGCACTGAGTTGTGAATCTGATATAGGAAAAGATAAGGTAAATTTTGAACACATCAGAGATGAGCCGTGCATTCACACGAGTTCAACACGGGCATCTTATTCTAGATTAGCCCAAGGACCTGCCACAAACCACCAGAACCAGAACACCACCGCAACCACCGATACCACTCACGGACTTACCCTTTACAATTCCCCTCCTTTCCTAGTAGCTACATAGCAACGCCAACCATCGAACACTTATACCATATCTAGTTTAAACAAACCCACCTACCTAGACACCCCTTTATGATATTGGGCTTTTGACCGACCTTTCGCAGATAGAGATAGAAGCAAACTTAACAAACCCCACAACCGATACCACTGATGCACCAACCACTATCACTAACACACTTTAACTTAATTACCCCCCTACATAGCAATGCCAACCACCATTTCTCTTTGTTGCCAACAACCCTAGCCCTACACCTCAACACTCCCCACCTTAACCTGCCTAAACACACTCCCAAAGATACAACCCTATTACGTATCAATAACCGTTTGGCCTGCCCTAAAGCCTCCAGCCAAAAATGGATGGGAGAGGGGGTTTGACCTACACTCCCACTGCACCATGTTACGTCTATAATATGGGTTTTGGTCTAGGGGCCGGGCCTCTATGGGCCTCCCACCCATCTATAGAATGGTAGGGAACTAGTTATGAAAGAAAGGTGAACTGGTGATGTAGTCGATGCCAGATTCTATAATATGATTGGTGATGGGCCGTAGCCAGCATCATAGGCATTCGATTGAGTAGAATGCATCATCTATAATGAAAAAAAAAAGTGCCCCTCTATATATATCTAGCCCTATGCAAGAAACAACCTTGGCACCAGCCTTGGAAGAAGTGATGACGACAAGCACCATCATTAGCACGAACCACCAGAACCAATAGCCAGAATAGTAGCACCCGCAACGGTAGTAGATCAACACCAGGCAGATATAATATGATATGAACCCTGCCTTCCAAACCCCCTACAATTTTATGGGCCTACCTACCCATCCTAGCTTATAATAGCTTAAGTGCTAGCATAAGTGCCCCTTATGGTTCCAGTGCTAGTACTAGTAGCTTTCCCACCACCTCACCCAAGATCTATTCCAGTTACAATCGAAGAACTGCCAATTGTTTACCTAGTGGCTAAGGCAGAGCTAGTTGTAGAGACATGACCTAGCCTAGCATTCATTCCATACTAATATAGGTAATATGCACTAGTAGCAGGACCACCACCAAAAGCAGAGGAAGCTAACCGAGTTGCCCCTACGGGAATTAGTTGTTTACTTGTACTTTTCACCAATCCAATAAATAGAAATATGCTTTTTTACTTTAGGCCAGTTTCACCCCCAACAAAGCCAGCATCTTCGCCAGTTCAAGTTACCAACCATTGTTGATCCACCAGCTTCTAAGCTAGCAGCGTTATAGTCAGTGTACAAGTCACCTTTAGCCAGCAAATTGATACATAATTGCAGTAGTCCAAACAGCAGCTCCTGTGCCATATCCAAACCCACCAATAGCAGTGGGAGAGGCGCCATCACCCACTTAGGCATATCCACTTCCAGCCTAAAATTCTATAGGGGGATGGAGATAGAGTATAAGATCGAAATCCAGTCACCTATAGGGGCCAAAACTAGTGGTGAACCCTCCCGGCACTACCCAGGACAGGGTTAGCCCACCGACCCTACCTTTAGAATAGTAGGGAGATTATTGTCAAGTATTCATATGAGTTGAATGCACAGGGTTATTCTTTTGACCTTCCTTGTTAAAGCAACAGTTGTTCCAACAGAGGTTACGGTATAGGACACATAAGCATAGGTAATGGTAGCAGCAACAAACTTTCGGTTTCGAAACCAAGAGCAAGATCGAGATGTTGAACCACCAATGGAGGAGGCATCTTAGCAATAGGGTACCGTATTGTATTAACGACATCTTGTATATAGATAGATATGCCTCTGCCTCTATTGGCCTAGTTGGTGCTTATCGATCTTTATCTAGAACTAGATCCAGAGTGGTAATTACTGCCCTCACCTCTTATCCTGAAGTTGCCTTTGCCTTTGCCCGCCGAGTAGAACTATGGATAAACCATTGCCTCTATCCCAACAAGCTATGTCTTTGTCTTAGCTGCCAAAGGTTTTGCCTTTGATGCTTGTGTTCACTCGTATACTACTAGGTCAACTACTGGCTAGCTAAGTCCACTATTGGAAGCTCTGCTGCATATGGAACTGCTCTTGCTTGCTGGCCCCCCTGCATATTGGTTGAAACCCCTAGGTGTGCATGCAGAGATGGGCTGCCAGGGTATCGATCTAGAAAGACAGAATCTCCATCTCGCTATACTGACTCACCATCTGCTTCCTCTGCTACTGTATCTCGATCTGGAACATAAGAATCAGGAACTGTACAGACTGACTCTACATGCATCGTACTGATGCTACTGGATCCCTTTTTTAGAATAGCCCTTAAAATAGATTATTCACTCATAAGAAACATAAGAATCTACTAAGTCTAGATGTTGGGTATGGAACACCTGACCCTGTACCTGCCTTTTCCACTGGTGTTGCCCCCTATAGGCAACTAGTTCATTGGGTTATGCCCCTAAAATTCTATAGGCTACTGGGACTGGTACTAATGTTGCTACTTAAACTGGTGCTTATAGCTCTCGACCTAGGACTGTGCATGCAGAAGGGGTGCTTTCACTATAGCAGCTGGGCACATGAATGTTAGCCGACAAGTAAGTCCAATGACAACCCATTCTTATCCAAGGACCTGGTGGTTATCCATGTGATGGTAGTTCCCCATTCGGGGGTCGTTACCCATCATATGCTGGCTCTTCCTCCAAAAAGAAAGAAGCTTTAGCACATCAAATGGAGAAGGGATCACTTCACCCAATGGGTCAAGTGATCACACCTCATCAAACTGAACAATCAAGAGGTATGTGGGATTGATATTTTAAGTGTTATGTCATACATCAGTTCCAAAAGAAGTTAGTACTAAAAGGACTACATTAGCATGAATGAAGATGCAAGATGGTGTTGAAAATTCAAGATCAAATCATTAAGTTTTCATGTTGTTTCCAAGCATGGAAAGTTTGCAATGGATGCCAAGTGGAATCTTAGTTGATGCCGAACAACTAGACTGCTAGCTGATGCTAAGTTTGTAGAAGCTACCAAGTGATGGTAATATTAATGGATGTAGAATGACTCTAAAATCAAGTTGATGCTGAGTTTACAATTGTACAAGCACCAAGCATTAAATGTAAGGGTTTTGAAGGGTATATGGTCATTTTTCACCCATTCTTCATCATTTCAAATTCAAGTAAGAGAAAATAGAGAAGAAGACAACTCAAAAACTTGTTTGAATCATTTGCAAAGATTTTAGCAATGATCTCACACCAGCATACATATTTTATAAGGTATTTATTACAAGTCGAGCTATGCAATTTTAATTTGCACAAACCCTAGTTTGACAAATGACATTTAGTTCGAGGAATGTAGAAGGGAGAGAGGTTTTAAATATTCAACTTGTAAGTAATGAAGTCAAACAACCCATATTCAAGGCCATCCTTGACATAACATGCAAACAAGATCCTTCTAGCCCACTTTCAATGATCCTACCAAATGTTATTATTGTTCAGGAGGTAAGGAAATGTTATAATTGTAAAATTGGTAGCATTGGAGACCTAGAAATCAGAGAAGCTTATGATAGATTATGTGATAATGGTGTTGTGAAAGAAGAATATAAAATTTTTGAGAGAAAGAGTTTGACCTATGCCCTAGATTTTCCTATTATTTTCAAAATTGAGTGAATTAAAATTTTGCTAAGCCAAATACATAATGGATCCTTATGGCTAGAAGGTGGACTGATTAAGATATCAAAGAGGATAATTCACAGGGTTACTGGCTACCCAACCCTAGATTGACCCAATACTCCGAGGAGGTGATAGAGAAAAACACAGGGGCAAAATGGAACAAGAGAAGAATGAAAATTGATATTATCACTGATCCACTACTGGACTTGGCTATTAGGGTAATCTCACACAAATTCTATCAATCTAGTAGATTGAATAGTGTATCTTATATTACAATAGATGTTGGTTATAAAATTGTGAAGAAAGATCACACATATGATCTGGCAGAACTCCAACTACAACAATTGATGTAGAACCTTGGAGCTATAAGGAAATCCAAAAGTGCACAATGCAAATTTGGTGCAATACTTATTTGCATATTCTTCTATTTACAAAATACATTCCCTCTTTTGGTACAGTTGGATGGAAGACCAATAGGTGAATTGCAGTTCAAATTAATGAGTATATTGAACAAATGGGTGAAAATTTTGAAACAATGATGACTAGCTACTTTGAGGACTTTAAGAGGTCAATGAAGCAAAGAATGAGGATACTTTTTTCATTGGTTGAGCAACACTACAATGATATATGTTTTCTAGTTAATGTTGATTACACCTTTATACAGGCTGCCACACCAAGGGTCAAATGGTTAAGACCACTTGGATATGAGGTTAATGTTGGTGAAGCATCAACAACAATCACAACACTCCTAGCAGAGGAAGTTGACAAGACTGAAAAAATATTTGGGAAATATGATGTGATGAAATCAAAGATTGAAATTGAATTAAAAATTTCCTCCAAACTTAAGAAGAAAGATAACCTGGTAAAGAAGCTAAAGGCTAAATTTGGTGAAGGTGCAGGTGAGGAAAAAGAGGAAGAAGATGAAGAAGAAGAGAAAGAACAAACGCAAGGACCTCTTGCATTGACCCAAGGCATGAGAGAGGACAAGGAAGAAGAAGAAATAGAAGGTGTCAAGGAAGAAGGAGCTAAGAAAGCACCCACGCAAGCCAAGCCAAAGAAGAGAAAGGCTAAGGCAAAGAAAGTTGTCAAACCTTACCCAACCAAACCTACTGCTCCTACCACCAGAGCCAACACATGTGTAAACACACAGAAGGTCAAGGAGAAGACTAAGGCTACAGATCAAGGAGGCCAAGTGCAAAAGAAACAAAGAAGAAAGTATGTTGCACAACCAGACTTGGATGAAGAAAAGACTGAATCAGATGATTTAAGTCAATTTAAAGTGGTAAGTCACAAACCACATTCTGATATTGAAAATGTGTGTGTGAAAATGTCATAAATAATATAGGATTTTTTGGATTTAAGCATATTGATTTTGAGAAACTTGAGATAGAAGAATAGATGTTAGTTGAAGAAGCCCTATATGCAATGATGTCTAAATTTAAGACTGCACCATTAGAATTTGCTAACTTAGTACCCAAGAAGTTATATGATTTAGTTGAGCAAAAATGGCATTATTGTTTAAATTTGGAAAAATAAATAAGGAAAACTACTTTGGCCTCAGGTATGCTAGAACTGACAAAAGGGTATATTTCTAAGGCTATTAAGAAATATGGAGTTAGGTTAACACCTAAGTATAGAGCCTTCAACATACTTCAAAACAATATTGAAGATGTGGTTAAGAAATCTACCCAAATATGGAAACAAATCTATGGGTTGACCATTATAAAATAAGGAGAAGCTGACCCTTTTGAGGGTAAAGATGTTGATAAAGATGAAGATGAAAAATAAGATGATGGAAAACAAGAAGATGATAAGAAAGATGATACAATGGGGGAGGAAACTGAAAAACAAACTGATGACATGGCTATAGATAATCAACAACAAGACAAAAAAAGTGTGCAAGACACACAAGTGCCAAGTGTTAGTCCCTCACATGACATAATCATGTCAACAAAAACTATTATTAGCAAGGATGTTCCTAATGCATTAGCTCAGAACAACAATCCACTGACTGCAAATGACTTGAAGAAAAGACTGGACCAATCTACACTACAAGAAAAGTTATGTGATAATCCAATTTTGGTTAGTGTAGATGAGCTCCAAAAGGTAGTAATAGATATCACAAGGGACAAGGTGAAACCACAAGAACCACCTTCTACCATCCCTTTAGTTACTCAAGTGCAACCTTTGATTCAAACTAAAGTAGATACACTTAGTAAGGTTGATACACTTGTAAAAGTTGTTACTCTTGAGAAGAAGCAGGAAGAAGAGAAATACAATGTAGGATAAACATATTCTTCTGTACCTAAAGAACAAGGATAAGGTGTTATTCATGTCATTGTATTAGACAAGAGCCAATCTAAAGAAACCAAGAAAACACCTAAGGTAATAGAGCAAGAAGCCATCCAGGCACTACTAACTCTACCAACATCTAGTACTTCTCCTACAAAAGTTCTTTTGAAGAAGAGAACATAAGCTATATCATTGCAAATCTTAGTGCTAGGATCAAGCTATTCAAAAGCTGAAAAGGTAATTCACTACAGTGATATCAATCTTGATGAAGAGATTATTATTCCCAAGTTTGATTATGATACAATGACACTAGATCAAATAAGTGTTTTGCAACAAGCTTTAGAGAAGAAAAAGAATCAAGAAATTCTTAGGAGAGAATATAGGTAGAAACAAACACTTCAAGACATAAAAGACATATTTCTAGATGCAATTAGTTTTCTTACTCCTAAAGAGACCAAGCCACTAGTAGAGCAACTATCAAACCTAGTGGAAAAGGTCAACAATGAAGACATTGACACAAGCGCTAAACTTTTAGAGTGGTCAGAAAAGAAATTCCAAAGCAAGGTTAATGAAAAGATATCTGGTGATATAGCACTTACTCAAGTTGCATTAGCAACAAAAGTTGAGGATGTGAAGAAGGTACTTGAGAATAAATTCTCATTATACACCAAATTGTGTGACACTACACTCTTCACCCGAGAGACTAGACATCATATTTTGAACCTAGAGAGAAATCTCAATATATCAAGTACAAGGTTACCTCAAAACCCGACTTAGAGTGAGAAGCATTTTCATACATTGCTTCAAACACAAAGCCAGTTACTTTTGTTAACAACAAAAGAGGCTAGCATAAGAGCCAAATTGGCATGTATCTAGGCATCTCTCACCCCTCATATGGAGATACTACACATGGAGCTAGGCTATGTAGAAACTTTTCTAGAGAAAGACCCCAATCTTTCTACTCTAGATGGCCTACAACACCTTGTTGCTAAGCTTGCCATCCAATTCAAGTCACTAGATGTTGCACGTGACAACTGGGATGTAACTCTTAAAATTATAATAGGGGTCCATAAATCATTTTTGGACAAGCACACTATACATGTATAACCCATTTGACATAAGTGTCAAAAAGGGGGAGACAACAAAAAGGGGGAGCAATAAAATGTAGAAGATAGAAACAAAGTAACATGAAAGAGTATAAGTGCATTTAATTAAAAGAGTATCAATCAATAGAGACAAATCTACTCAAAATGGAGAACAAATTTTGTATATAGAACAAACATATTAACTCAGGGGGAGTTATAAATTTTAAGATATATAGGTTATTACAAAATTTTCAAAATTTTGAAGCCGAGTCATGGATATGTTATACTCAAGAAGATTAGATTGATTATGTATATTCATCTATTTTTGACACTCATGTCAAAGGGGGAGATTGTTGATTGGTTTTGACAAGTGAGTGCCAACACAGTTAAGTCATTTACTTAGTCCATGTTGAACTAGTAATGCATGCCAAGTACAACATGTAAATATTAGACCATGCCAAGTTGTAATGAGTGTTGAGTCAGTCAAGTGCCAAATAGATAAACCATGTTGAGTGATTCAAGTGTTGAGTGAACAATAGATGCCAAGTGATTCAAGTACTGAGTGAATAGTAGATGCCAAGCAGTTCAGGTGCCGAGTTAGAATAGAATTACAATGTATGTCGAGCATCACAGACTTCATATGCCGAGTACAATAGATTGGACATATTTGTTTGTAATGGCACAAACAACTATGTAAACCATTTTCAATCTGACCTAAAGATAGATTTTGATCTTTTAGAGATAACGACGAATCTATATGCAGATTCCTCATGCAATTACATGTAGCCAATCAAAAAATTGGAAGGTTTAAGTGGAAAAATGGATGAATCTCAACCATAGATTCGTACCTAACCCTAAGCCACCTAAGTCTTCCTAAGGAGAATGAAGAAATAAAATTTTAATGATGTTGAGAGCATTGCAAAGGGGTGAGTGATTGAATTGGAGGAGAAAACAAGATAGTTTGCAGAGCATTCAAGTTGACTTAGTAGTAAGAGTGAATTATGGAATCAGTTAAGTGAAGAACATAGAATAGAGGATATGATATTGATACATCAGATTGTGAAGGATAAATTAGAGATTGGATGGAGGTGATCTGTTATCAGGTAAGCAAGTACCAACTGTAGGATCTATGCTGAGACATTTTGACAGGTGATTTCAATTAAATCTCTTAATTGAGTAGTCTTAATAGGCTGTATGAAATCCTTTAACAGGGTGCTTACTTAATTGTAAGTTGAAATCCTCTAACTAGGCACACTTCTAACAGGGTGTTGAAATCCTCTAACTAGGTGGGACTTAACAATCTTTGTAAGCCTTTAATAGGGCAAGCCTTTGATAGGGCAGATCATGATTCATGGTCAAACCATTGTAACCTTGATTGGATGCACTTTATTGCTGCAGTAGTGAAGGTTTGTGGGTGTCATCCCCACCGTGGTTTTATGTTCTCACTTGGAGGGTTTCTAGGTAATCATATATGGTGTTAAGTGTGTTTTCTTGATTACATGTTTACATGATTGATGCATATGCTTTGTATGTTATTTTAGTATATTAATGCATGTGATGTATGAATGGTGAAAGTTCTATGGGTCCAAGTTTAAACTATTGATTCATCTCCCTCTCTCAGAAGTTTACTCTTTTCCCACTTGTAATTCCAATAGTTTTAATTTACTACTATATTATATTCTATAATGGTCATAGTTATTTCTTGGAATCTTAGGGGCATGAATAGTCACTTGAAGCAACATATAGTGAAGAGCATACTTCAGGATCTTAAAGTAGATATCCTTCTCATACAGAAAACTAAAATGAATAGGGATTGTATGGAAAAAGTAGTGAAGTTTTTTTGGCCTAATACCTCTTGGGTTTTCCAAGTTTCTCAAGGAGCCTCAGGAGGTATATCTTTTATCTAGAATTCAAGTAAGTTGCCAGGTACTCTCCTAAATTCCTCTAACAACTTTATTATTACTTCTTTCTAAGCTCTAAATTCCAGATGGTCATAGAATTTACTTAACTTTTATGCCTCAATTAATCGAGGAAAAAGGAAACTTCTATGGAGAAACCTTGCAAACCTAATCAATAATAACATCATTAAATGAATGGTTATTGAAAACTTCAATTGCCTCCTCCACCCTTCTTAAAAGTTGGGGGAATTGAAGACTTCTTAGAATGTATGGAAAATTTAGGGGGATTTTTCCTAGATAAGTGGGGATAATTTCACTTGAACTAATAGAAGACAAGGTTATAGCCTTATCCAAGTAAGACAGGACAAGGATGCTCTCTCATCAAACTGGACTAATACAAATGATTTTATGCTAGAAGACAAACTCTACATTGAGTCAGATCATAATCCTATTCTCCTAGAGTGGAAAGTAGGTAAAAGGGTGGTAGGTCCCTTTAGATTTGAGAATATATGACTTTCTAATCAAAACCTATGAGATTTGATTCACTCTTGGTGGGTTAAGCCAGCTAAGTCACCCCCAATAATTAACATTGAGATGAATCTGAGGGAAGTAAGGGATAAAGTCAAAAAGAAGAACAAAGTTTCTTTTGGAAACATCTTTGATACTAAAAGAACCTTAAAGATTATGTTGGCCAAGGTTCAGGGGCTACTAGCAATAATTTTTTTTGATCTTGTCTTCAGTACATATGAAAGGTTCCTTAAATATCAATGGGTTTCTCTATCCATACATGAAGAGACTTTTTGGAAACAAAAGTCCCGTACCTAATGGCTAAAGGAGGGAGAAAAAAAGATAGGTTTTTTCACCAAATCCCTTTGAAACTTAGAAATAAAAACCATATTAGATACCTTATTTTCTCTAATGGTGTGGAGGTCAAAGAAGAGGAAGATATCAACACTAAAGTTTTAATTTTTTTTACTTAGAACAGTCCTACTGATCATGGTCTAGATGACCCCAATGACCTCCTTAGGTGTATCCCCTTATCTCTGATAGAGGAAGATAATGTTATGTTAACTTTTTGGTTTACTATAGAAGAAACTTTAGAGTTCCTACTTTTTCTTTTCATTTTTTCAAGTCTCCAGGCCTGGATGGGTTTCCTCCTATGTTCTTTAAAGAATATTTGGATGTCATTGGGGAAGATGTTTTCAAGGTTGTCTACCACTTCTTCAGAATGGATGTTATGAAAGAGTTAACAAAAAAGACTTATATCTCCCTCATTCCTAGATCAAGAGATCCCTCCTGCATGAATGACTATAGGCCCATAAGCCTGTGCAACATGACTTATAAGATTATTGCTAAAGTCTTGGTGAACATAATTAAACCTTTTTATTTTGGATAATATAGTATATGAAAATCAAAAATGTTTTATTGGAGGAAGAAACATGATGGATCCTATTATTACTACTGATGAACGTATAAACTTAATAAATGCTAACAATAGGGCTTCGATGGTTTTCAAACTAGACATCTCCAAAGCTTATGACAGAGTTAAATGATCCTTCTTGGCTAAAGTTCTAACTTGACTTGGGCTTAAAGGAAAATTTCACAAAATGATCATGAGTTGTGTGACCACTACTAAATATATAGTCTTGGTTAAAAAAAATCCTATTGGGTTCCTTTCTATGGGGAAAGGGTTGAGGTAGGGGATCCCCTTTCTCCTTATCTTCTTATCCTTGTAGCTGAAGTTTTGGGTAAAAAATATTACTAGAATTTTCCATGATAATACTATCATGGGAGCTAAAGTGACCTCTATTCTTCCTTAGTCCAATCATCATTAGTTTGTCAATGACATGATGCCCTTTGGAGAAGCTTTTCTCTCAGAATCCATAGCTTGGAAAAATTTACTTGATGAGTATGTCGCTATCTTAGGATAGAATATTAACTTTCATAAAAGTAAACTTTTTTTTTTCTTTAACTCTATTAGAGAAGTTTAGTTGATTATTTTGGGACTTCTAAAATGTAGTATTGTCTCCTTTTCCAATACTTATCTTGGTCTCCCTTTTTCTATTGTTAAACCAAGCCAGTCTTAGTGGAATATAATTTTTGAGAAATTCCAAAGAAAATTAGCACACTAGAAAGAAAAACTTCTAAGTGTGGAAGAGAACCTTATTTTGCTAAAAATTCACCTACAAAGAATTTTGATTTACTTCATGAGCTTCTCCCTTATGCCTACTAATGTGGTTGACACCCTTGAAAAGATTCAAAAAACCTTCCTCTAGTTTAGTACAAAAGATAAATGAAAAATGTCCCTAGTCAACTGGAATCAAGTTTGTATACCTAAGAAGGAAGGTGGACTAGGGATTAGAAATTCCAAGAAGATGAATAAAACCTTACTTGCTAAGTTAGTTTGGATGGCATTGGAAGGTTCAAAAGACTAGACTAAGATCATCAGAGATAAATATTTGGAAAATGGCCCCTCTTACCTTCTGTTATGGTGTATTCTATTAATGGAATGTTTACTTTGTGGAAGAATCTAATGAAACCTAAAGGGATATTTAAGAGAGGAGGCAAGTAAAATAATTGGGAATGGAAGAAATACTCTATTTTGGCATGAATTTTGGGTTACTAACTCCTCAATGCAAAAGATGACTGGTAACCTGAACCTTAAGAATTGGCTCAAGTCTATTATAGGTATCAATGTGTAAAGCTACTTTTTCTAGAGAAATAGAAAGGTCAAATGGTTAGACCTAGAAAACCTATGGATAAGACAAAGGGAAGCAAGGAGAATTGTAGGTATTAGAAAAGAGGAAGTGTGCACTCTAAAAGGTTGGCTTCTATACCCTTATCTATTCAATTGTACACAAGAGGAAAAATGGATTTAGAAACATAACAACAATGGTATCTTCTTGCTCAATTCTGCATATACTTTGCTACAATTAGTGGAAGAAGAAACTCATTTTTGGAAAGTGGTTTAGATCAGTAACCTCTCACACAAGACTAATTTCTTCTAGTGGGAGGTTTCTCATGAGAAGATCTTAATGTTAGATAACCTCAATAAAAGAGGGTTTAGTTTTGCTAACATATGTGTTTTATGTGAGAAGGATGCTAAAAATATTAACCGACTATTTATTCATTGTTCCTTCACTAGGGAACTTTGGAGCCTTATTTTTTAGGAGATCAAGGTTAATATAGTTATGTTGACCTCAATCAAACTTCTCATACTTCAATGGAGAAAAGCCACTTGACTTTGATCCCGTTCTTAAAAATCTTTGGATTCTTATGCCTCCCACTGTAGCTTGGCCTATTTGAAAGGAAATAAATAATAGAATTTTCAGAGAAGAAGAAAAGGAAATTCTCCCTAAGAGAATTATAAGGAAAATCATCAATAATGTGAGCTTCCCCAAGGAAATGTTCTATCCTAGATTAATGGAGCTAAGAATTAAAAAAAATTGGAATGTCTCACAAAGCTTGATAAATTTAGCCAGAAAAACATCTGGAAAAGAAAGCAGTGTAAATGGAAATGTCTCAAGGAAAATTGGATTAAGTGTATGATAGTTTCTCTAAAGGAAACATAGGCTTAGTGGGGGTAGGTGGTATCATAAGAAAAAATAATGGTCTTCATATCATGGGATTTTCGAAGAACCTTGGAATTAATTCTAACAACTATGTTGAGGGAGTTGCTATGTGGTATGGAGTTAAACTCTTATAGGATTATGGTGCAGTAAACATTTAAATGGACGGGGGCTTAAAACTCATCATTGATATATTTCTAAATAAGGAAACATTCCCTTGGCACATCTAGAGGCTCATGAGTGATTGTAAAAGATGCCTCCATTCTTTTCAAAATGTTAGAATCTGACATACTATAAGAGAAAGAAATAAAGAAACAAACTATATGGCTAATTGGGGCCTTAATTTTCAAAATTGGAAACACGTTTTATTTATTTTGAATGCCTAGAGGAGTTTAAAAAGATAGTTTTTAAATGATCAAAGGTATGATTAAGTACAAAAAGAGATTTTATGGAGAAGAGTACTCTTCTACCATCAACAACATTGTTAACGGGAAGAAAAGGTTTGATGTTTCAATTTTATCTTTTATTATCATGAGAATATGGAAATTCATAAAAAGTCCCAATAAAGTTTTGAGTGAGAAAGGTCATAAGAAGGATAATTTTCCAACTTTCAAACTTTGTAAAGTTTGCATTGCTAAAAATAGAGAAGCCACCTTTTTCATATTAATTATGAAACTTTTTGGTTATAATGTTATAATGATGAAGACTATGGCACATTATATTACTATAATTTCCAAAGCTAAGAAAATATTTGTGAATAATCATAAGTACACTCCTATTTATGGAATGTGGCATAATGAATTATAATGAACCCTTTCATTTCATGGGCCTAAAAGTTGCACATTTTAAAATCGAGGCTTTGTTGATAATTGTGGAAGTTTGTGTGACAAGTACTATCATTTTAATAAGTGATTAAAAAGAAAATCTTTTAAGAACTTATCATTTTGTTCTTCATCTTTGTGCATAATAAACTCTCACTATTTGGGTTTCTTAGCTGGTTTGAGGTGGAAAGTAATAATGCAAAAAGACATTGTGAGTCAAGGAAAAACTAGGTTTAATTATGCTCTTTTTCAAGAAGCCCAAGGTTTTGAAAAGGCTTATACTATAGGGGGTCCTTTGAAGTAGATTAAGCTGAGAAGTTGTAAAGACTTGTTGCATAATGAAGAAACATGGAACTACTTTGTGAGGGCAGGGATGTGTAGTTACATATATAGCAGTAGTGAAAGTTCATAATTTCATTCTTTCTTCTAAGTTTTCCAACTCCTAGTATAGAGGAGAGACCACATTGGCGGTGTCAAGTTTTTTTTGACTCCCTAGTTGATTGGTGAGGTGAAGGGCCAAAATTCATGTGACAGGTAGAAGGTTGAGAGGAAGGGGATGTGAAACTATAGTAAATTCAAGAATAAGTTTTTTGAAGGCACAGAGTAGCCTATCAGGATTAAATTTATAAATGGGTATGATCGTACTTCCCTCCCCCACCCCTTTGCCATTATTTTCCTTTGGTTATGTGTTACTTTACCTTTGAAGGATAGTTTACCACTTATCATGGTTTCCACTTCTTTCTTCTTAATATGTTAAGACATGGTGAAAAAATTGACATTTTTCTTTCCTGTACTCTTCCTTGATCAATAGTATAAAAAATGGGGAAAATCCACCTGTACACTAGTGTTTGAATTTTTTTCTTTATCACCATGTGTTCTCCCATCATCTAGGTTTTGGTAGGTACCTTATTAGTAAAGAGAACTCTCCAAAGTCCCCTATAAACTTAGTTGTAATTGAAGAAGTTGAGCAAGAAAATAACACGAAAGTCCCTCCTATTGAGCCTGGTGATTCTGGAAAAGGCAAGCAAAAACTCAAAAACCTTAAGGGAAAATCAAAAACCTTAGAAGAGTCCTTACTATTGGAAACCTTGATTAAATGTGTCCACTAAAACTAGCCTAGTTGAAACCCCTAAGAAGAGTAAAATCCTTAAGGAAATTATTGAGGTGGATAAACAAGACTCAAAAGAGTGTCACAGGGATGAAGGAGACAAGAAAATGAAGGCTCAAAGTTATCATATTGAGTCTAGCTTTGGTGAATGGAGATCATAGATATTGAAGGTTGAAAAAGGTAAGAACTACAAGGAATAAAGTAGGGAGGAAACCTAGGAAAAAAATGAGGAAGATGCCTATGATACTATGATCAACAAAAATTTGAAGAAAGTAGAGAATAGTGCCCGAGAGGAGGAATTTGAAGCCAAATCAGATGGTGAAGAGTTTAAAGAGGTTTAAGAGGAGTCCCAAGAAGCCCATATTGAGGTAGTTATAGAGCCTAATGTTGAGCTTTCCAAAGCTAATATCCTTGATGTGGAAATCTAAACCTAGGTTAATATGGAGACTAATGAGAAAAGTAAGGTTGAAAAGATTAAAAAGGACCTGAAAGATCATATTAAGGTCCTTAATGAAAAAGTGTTATCTTTGAACAACAATTTTGACAATGCCATTACTGGTATTGAGCTAGGTGTACCTATCTCGACTCTATGTAGGGTCTAGAAAGAGATAAAGAGGAAGGACATCTTTGGTATAATCATGGGTAATAAAAAAATCAAGAAATATGGCATGAAAAATAACTAAGTTTGTGTGAAAATGAAGAGTGTGGGGGATATTCAAAAGTATATTAAGGATCTCAAGTACCTAGTTGAGGACTGGGAGAACATTAAACAAGCCTAGCTTTTTGAGGCATTGGCTTTCATTTTTTATTAATTTTAATGATCAAAATTTTTACTTTAATACTTTTATGGATGACTATGGTCCTACTTGTAATTTTGGGACACATTTTAAATACTATTATTTTAAATCTGGTTTATGTTAAACTTCATTACTCTAAGACTCAATTATCCTTTTTGATTATCAACAAGTTTTTTGTTGATAAATTAGATTCTAGTATTAGTAAAAATTACTTTGGTTGTTTATTAAGTTTTGGTATGTCGAGGATCTCTAACAAGTTGTATTAGTGATGGTCTTTCTTGTGGCTTGGTTGTAATGACCTAGAGGAGAAAAGTTCTTTGTCCTTAATGTTCCTTGGGTTCATGACCCTTTTCCTACCTCCAATAAAAATAAAGAAACAAATCAATAAGAGAAATTTTTGGACACTTGTAAGTAGTTGAAAATAAATTCCTTGATAAATCTACCAACAATTGGGGAAAACATTCCAATTGATGAGAAAATGCAAGATGTAGATGTGCCCACATATTTTTAAAAGTAAAGAGTTGAAAATCAGCTTAGAGCTTGATGAAAAGGAGTGTTCAAGTGCAAATTTTATGATGAAATTAATTATTCTTTCAATAATATTTGATTCTTGAATTCTTTTCTTTCCTAGTTACAACAAAGAGTTAGACGAAGTTAGGAGAGATCATGATGGGTCCAGGCTAAAAATGCAAAGTATGATTATCATAAAAATAATTCCTTGGCACACATGATCAAGTTATCTATAGCATACAAATAAATCTTACCATGGTCATAGTTATTGCCAACAGGTGAAAGAGTAGTTGCAGGAGATCCTAGTCCAAGCTCCTCTTAAGTTAACTTACATTTTTGTCTAGGTTGACCAATGTTATTTGGTTTTGCAATTCTTACTTATAAGTTTTGTAAAGTTTCAACTTTGGTCAAATTTTGGTTTTAAGTTATAGAGTTGATTTTGTTTGCAAAAGTTAGAATTTAAGGATCAAATCTTATATAAGTTAGAGTTAGTTATAAAAATGCATTTGTAACTTTCCAATTCTAACTTTTATTAGTTTCTAACCTAGATATAGTTACAAAGAGTTGATCTATAAATACATTGAAAAGATCATGTAAATGGACTTTTAGAGTTTATAATTTTGGGGCATCAATATGGTGAAGAGGTATTGCTTCACTTAATGAATGCAAAGCAATTTTGAAGGTGGTTTCAACTAGTATTTTTCATTCATGTGTTAATAATTTATATTTATTGTATAAGAGTACAATACTTATTTTAAAATAATCTCTTCATTTTATAAAGGAAAAATATCATTGAAATCATGATTTATAAAGTTAGCATTTTTCTTGGTATTTTTGGAATATGCAAGTGATGTAAAATCAGATTAATTATTAATTAAATCTCTAAGTGTATAGTCAATTACAATTAATGATGAAATCCTAAAAATTCTCACTCAAATTCTTGAAATGTGTTTGTACATTCAATTACAAGAATTCTATGTAATATATTCTTTTAAGAAATATTTAATCCAAAAGCCAAAATTATATCATACGAGGGAGTTGTCCCTCTAAAAATAGAGGAAGGTCACACACCAAAGACCTATCCAATAGCTGGGAAGTAGTTTGTCATATACATTCCATTAGGATAAGATATAAGATTCTAAAATTTGACAAATCTATTTACCAATACTTTAGAAGGGTGGTATATGACTAGATGTGGTTATTAAAATTCCCAAGTCTTAACCATGATAGACATCTTGAGAATGTCTTGATTTCCTATTTTATGTATTTTATCTGTGGAATAGAGTGTTGAGAAGGGAGCCAATCCTCCATGCACCAAGGATTATTATGGTGCATTAGGAATTCTCCCAACCCTTTGTCCTTCACAAAAACCAAACATTATTTTATCACAATAATCCTCTAGCTTCCCTAAGTGTTGTATGAATTCAAGTTATTGCTAGAAAACCCTGCTGTCTTGACATAGATAATTCCCCAAGGAAGAAGAAACCTTAAAAAAAATAGACTCATTCACATTACCTCTCTTCAATGAGCTCAAAAAAATAACCCATGAGAAAAGAAACCTCATAGCTACCCTCTTGGGATCTTTCAACACAAAATGGATAAAAAATATCCCAAATCTTAAAATGTTACTGTTGAGCTTTCATTTGGTACGGTTTGAACGATAGGGATCCTTTTGAAACCCTCTCTTGAAAAGCTAATCGAGGACCAAGTCCAAGGTTCTAGGTGGGTTTTTCAACTGACTAGGTATTTCAAGTGAAGATAAATATGTATGTTTGCAAGGAGGCCTTTGTTGGTTCAAACAAATCTTATAGAACCTATTGCTCTCTGAAATATAACCACAAAAGAGATGTATTTTCTTATTTTCTATTTTATGATGAATGTAATTTATCGATGCAACTATATGAATTCCTATTTTAACCAAGCATTTGAAAAGAAAATTAAAAAGATTCTAGTAAGGAGAGATTAAATAAAATAATTAAAAGGGAAACTCCTAATGGATAAAAGCCAATAGTAACAATGTGTTTCTGAATTAAATTATCAAAAGGATTGGGTAGGAAACTAATAAAATTAGGAGCAGAACTTCATCAACTTCACTGATGCAATCATCATGGAAACTTCAAAAATAACTAAAAGATGTTTCATGTTTCATCAAATCATGAGACCACAGAGAGTGCGCTCATGTGAGACAAGACACTATGCAAAAATAAAGATGATCCTTTCTCCAATTCATCACAACAATGAAATTCATTAACACAAGAAAAACACCAAAACTAAAAGGTTACACAAACATAACAATACAATAAAACCATTGGCTCCATTATTATTCATGAACATGCATTCACAAAACTAACACACTCTGGAAAGATTTATTACACTCCAAATGAGAGCACCAATAAGATATACTATTACATCAAAATAATGGTCTAGATTACATATTACATCCATGTATTTATAAGAAATCATCTTGTCCATTTGTATAGGGAGTGAGAACTCTTTAAATGCAAACTTATGCTTAAAACTAATAAGACATATCTAATTATATACAAACTGACTCTCTCAATGGTGCTATGTAGGTCTCCACCCTTGTTTATATCCATTAATGGGTGCATGAGCCTTTACATGATACAAAAGAATGAAAGAAAAATGAATATAAGAAGATAGAAGAAGCTATGAGATGATCTAGAAGTCTCTAGGAGCTTTAAAAATGGAAGCTTGGCCTTCTTTAGATGTTTATGGGAGTTGAACTGCCATCAAAATGCATTTCTGGTGCATGGAATGCTCCAAATTAGGAACTAGAAGTTAATTGTTGGCACACTGCTTCTTCCTCAAAACTATCAGAGCACTTGTGTAAAAAGTGTACTTGTAGACCTTGGTGATAGGTTCCAAAAAACTAAAAAATCTTCTAAGTGTCAAAACTAATTTTCCAGCATCTCATTTTTTTTTCCCCCTTTTTACACTAAAATGATGTTTTGACGTTTATTCTTGAATTTCTCTATCATCTTTGCTACTTGACTAGCTTCTGATAAATCTAAAGCTTCATACTTATTCTTTGCTAACTACTAGTAGTTGCTGATTTCTACCCAAGTCTCTACAAAATCCTTAAGCTTAGTGTCCAGCTCCAACAATACCTCTTTAGTTTTGAATGTTTGTCTTGTATCATCTTCTAACAAAACTTCTTCAAATGTTCCTCTGAATTATTGCACTATTGATTGCACCACAAAAATGTTGATCTTAGACTCATCATCAAAAATCTCAAGGTTAGCAATGTTATAATACCTTTCCACTTCCAAAAATTACTCTTGAGCTTTGTCCTTTATCCACCATATTTCCTCATATAATCCTTCCATTACTTTATTACCTATCAATATCTTCTCTATCCAATCATGGAGATTATCAAGCTCCTCTACAACATATACCTCCATTAGCGTCTAGTATCTTGGAACCTTTATTTATCTTAATGTTTGCAAGACCTTGGCCTAGGTATGTACATACATCAACCCAAAATCTTGGTTCACTCTAGAAACCAACTTGTCAACATTTGATTGGATGTTATGCAATAGGTTCAAATTGCCTTGTATTATCTATACTCTTTTCTCGTCAAAACTATTATGCCATTACTGACTTGCTTCCAAAAAGGAGTCCGACTATGTTCCTTATTGTTTTCTTCCTACTACAGCTCCAAGAGTGACCTCTAAATTTTCCAGGTTAATAGGTCCCACTACTTCATTTAGGTAGCCTCTAAGTATCTCATTTTTCTTATGCAGTGTTATCAGTTCTAATTCATCTTGATCCATGTGTTGGAATACCTCCTTTAGGCCTGTGATAATCAATACTTTGGCCATGTCCACACTAGGCTTCCCCAATATGACCTCCTTGATTTGGTAATCTATTGGAGTTAGTTCATTGGTGTCAGTGTGAGGATGAATGGTGATATGAGCAAGAAGGTCTTGATCTTGATTCTTCATGATGAAGGAAAGTGTTCTAACATCAGTCTTAGGTGGCTTAGGCTTCTTTACTACTTTAATCAATTCCTTCATTCCTTCCTCTACTATTAGCTCCAACTACTTCTTCTATAAAAACATGACCTCCTCTTTAACCATGAAGTTGTGGTTCCCATAGGTGACATGTACTTGGCTGAAGAGGTTGGTCATAACGTAAGATCCTTTCCCTTATTACTTCTTTCTAGAGTCTTCTCATGTCAAAGGATATCTTCATAAGGAGTTTCTATTCTTTGTTGGGCTAAGGATTTAGCCTTTTTATCTAGGGGGGTTCACTGAGTTTCTTGTATCTGCCCCTATTTAGATACTTCATTGTCATGAAGTTGTTGGTATTCTCTCTCCTTGGTCTCTTGATTTTTTGATTCTTTTTTTTTATCATCGAAGGAGGTGGAGCTACTGACCATTTATCTAGAATGGTGGCCATATCTTGTGGTGGTGGTGATAGAATACCTAGAGGTTCTTGAGGTAGAAGAGGAAATTGATTCCAATCCTCTCCTAAAGCATCACACATGGGTGTATCTCTTATCTTTTCACCCACCATCTTAGTACCCACTGGCATAAAATCAAAGTCTGAGGGATCAAAGACATCTATCCCTTTACCCTCTATCTTTGCTATCCACTTCTACTATTCATCTTCTAAAGTTTCTACTTAGAGTAGATGGAGGTGTCTAAGTAGAGTTCCTTCTTCTCTTTGCCTCTGTGGATTTGGCTAACTAGTTCTTTGGATCAAGGGGAGAAACTTGATTTTTTCCCCTTCTTCCTCATCCTTTGCTTCTAGGCTGGTCTCTAGAACTTGTGGGGAAGGAGTATTCTTCTTCTTCAATCCCCTCCTCCAAGAACCTACCATAATTGTTTCTATTCTTACTTTCTTTGGAGTTGACGGGGAGGATTCTTCCTCTAAAGTTCTTGGTGTTAGGACCCCTCATTCCTCTATTTATTCCTCCTCTTGTGGTTCATTTTGTGTTCATTTTGGAGGTTTCTATTATTCATCTTGAGACTCAGCTTTCCCTTTCTCTAGTTGTTGCCAAGTTGGTGTTGTCTGGGCCTTAGCACTTATTTGTTTGCCCTAGGGGATGCCCTCTTCCTCTTTTTACCCTTATCTACCTCAAAGTACTCAACCTCCCTCTCACATTGATGTACCATTTCTGACCTTACTAAGGATTGAGTGGGGTAGGTTGGTACAATGAACTTAGCACCTTTACCTTTTTGAGGCCTAGTTTTGGCTTGTACAGGTATAGCCTGAAGAACTAGATCCATCCAAAATGGTTTTCAAACTCATTCCTTTTTTAGCTCTACTAAATGTCTAGCCTGATGATTTATGCCATCACTCTCCTCTCGCCCTATTTCAGAATTCATGATTGGCCTATCACAATTTTTATCTCTATTATACAAATGATCCATGACTTCTAGGGCATCCTTTTCTATGGATGTAGAAGAATCTTCATATTCAACATATTCTTTGGTAGATATAGACTCATCCTACAATAGTCTCTTATGTGGACATCGTAGTCATCTATTGCCTTCATCCAATGATCTTCTAGGGCATTGACATGTACAAATTGATTCCCTACCAAATACTGAACCATCCCAATGTTGTCAAGAAATGTGCGGGGGAGATTTATTGTTCCAAGGGATTCTAATCCCATTGAGAGTCAAAGGTAGCAATGCCCTAATTTTTCTTTACCTCAAATGCACCAATTGTGATTGGCTAGACCCATATCTTCTTATGATGTTTCCTCACTCTGTCATAACAAGAAGTGAGTTGGTGGGCTATCTCCAGGATTATCAGTTGATCTAAAGGATATCTTGGGAGATTTTTGGGGCACAAAAGAGTACTAGTCACTTGAAGATATGTGAATGTCTTGAATTGAATGTAGTAGGCTCCTATTTTAGTGAATTGTGCTATTGCCTCTACTAACATTCTTTTCACATAATCTCCTTCAATGAATCTGATGATGGAAAAGATGAATCCATCATTGATCACTTTATATTCCACACTCTCTAGTGGGAGCTTCTTTTCAACCAATTGTGGGTATACCACATAGGGCCAAGCATTTATATCCTACATGCTTCCTTTTCTGTACAACCCTAGATAGTCAATGGTTCTAGTAGCTAGGAGGTACACCATGTATGATGTCATGTAAAAATAAGGGTCTATCATGATGGTGATCAATTGATCATCCAAGTTGTCACTTAGGATGGTGGCCTAATCAATGAGCATCTTTTTGGTCCTTATGGTTTCATTAAAGTAAACAGTCCATGTTAGTAAATGACCCACTATAGGAAGGCCCATAACTTTGTTGAGGAGGACAGTGAAGTATCTAATGTCATCTTTCATATATCCTTAGGTCATATTTACCTTGCCTACTCTTTGGCCCAAAGGTGTCCTGTCAATAAAAAATGAGGTCTTCACTAGCTCTTTTGCCTCTTTTTCATTATCCTTGTACCACATCTCTAATCCATTGTATGACATTTGAAGGTATTGGCCCACCCTTGGAAGATGGAATACTTTCTCAATGTTGCGAGGTTAGAGGTCTAGGACTATCTCTCATGTGATGCTTTTTACAACCTTCTCCTTAGTCACATAATGTTCTACCTATATCATTATTAGTTCAAAAGATTGAATTGATGTGGGGTGTGATGTTGTGTTTACTAATCCACTTTAGATCAGTGTGGATATAGATAAATGCAAACGGTCAGAAAGACATTCCAATTGATGTGGCCTAGCTCAGTGTCTCAGATCTGTGTGTGTCCATTATGGAATCTTGATTTCTTAGGTTCTCCTTGGTATTTGAAAGAAATAGGTTTTGGTTCCATTTTCTCATCCATGTAAGATGATGATGATGCCATTTGATCTACAAAAAAAAACACACATTATTTACCTCACCTAGAAAGACACAAAAGTGGAATTTATGTGACTCAAATTGATGATAAAATGTGTTAGAAACCAATTAGAATAGATAGAATGTAGTTTCCCCCCCTCAAGTGGCCTATTTTTCATTTTAGTGCACCCTTATAGGTGCCCTAGTGCACTTAGTTTAGGCTCAGATGTGGCTTTTTGTGCAGTTGTGCATCAACGCACATGTGCACCTTGACAAGGTGTGCATGTGTGTAACTGCACACATGCGCACCATAGCTTAGTGCATAAGGGGGACTACCTTATTCATTTTTTAGTTACTATTTTAAGGTTGTGGGGGTGTACATGTGTGCACCTTCATGAGGTGTTCTACCTTGTCTATGTTTGCAGGGGGATCAAAGTTGTGGAGCACTGTGGAGTGAGAAGGTGCAAACATGCGGCATTGGGAGGAAGGCTAGAGAAAAATGAGACATGGAGAGGGGTTGAGGTCTATTTATAGACCCCAATGGTGGCTTCATGTGTGCACCTCCATAGGTCCACACCTATGAAGGTGTGCAACTTTGAGGGTCTGCACTTCTAAGGGTGCACACATGTGCATCTGCACATGTACACACCCCTAGAGTGGGAGTAAAGTGCACATATTGGAACTTAAAGCATAATTATGTCAAAATTTAAATTTTATTTTCCTCTTTGTGTGCCTAACCCTTCCTAGTTATAGATTGTGATTTGACCTAGACCTAGGGAAGGGTCCAAAATGACTGAAGCTCTAGACCAGAAGCCTTGTAGGGAAATATAAAAACTAGGGGCTCCCCATTTTAAACAACAAAATGTGGCATGCGTTGTGAAACAACAAAATTTACCATATCCATACTTGATGATAACAAGGAGGATAAGAAGATCAGGAAATAAAAAAAATCAAAATAACCATATTTCAATTTACTCAATACAATATTTTTGGTGATTCAGTATGTGATGCAGGAGCATCCAATGGTGTAAGGGCAATCTTGTATCACTCAAAAAAATGCTTAGAGATAGTTTCTATTTAATGTGTTTTTATTTATAGATACCCATTTGGGTCAAATAAAGGTTCCAACTCTCACAATTCCACTATTAGTTTTCTGGGTTAGAGTTTTAAGCACCTTGGGATATGTGTAAATGTAGAAAATTGGTTATTTTGTAATAGAGCCAAAATTATGATGAGTTAGAAGGTGTAATTTGGAGGGATGATTATACTTGTAATTTAAAGTGCTCCAGAAAAATAATTAGGTCAAAGGACTTTATGGTTAGAAAGTTATTGTAGTTTTAAGTTTCCTAGAGACCTCCTAAGAGTGCTTCAAAGTTAGATTTGGAGTACTAAATGGCCTTGTATAGGGCCAAAAAATGTGGATGAGCAAAGCTCCTCCATAGGGCTATAGAGCACTTTGAGAGCTTTTTGAAAATGTAAATGGTTCATCAATCAGAGTCCTAGCTCAAAAGTTATGCCTCTCAAAAGTTGGACTACCATTTCTGGATTCTTCTAATTTTACACTGAATTCTAACATGACTTCTAAAACCTTCTATTTTTGTGGTGGATGCCAAATATTGTATTCTAGAATGTATTCCTAATGCTAAATGAATTGGGGTCTATTTAAGAACATTTTTGGCATTATAAAGGTAGTTCTTAGTGGAGTTAGAGAGAAAGTATTGTGTGGAGGATTTCTTTCTCCAAAATCATACTATTGTAAGACCATAGGGCATCTTTCATTGATAATAATTTTTCCATTTTCTTATGTGTTCATTCTGGTCTTTGGTTGTGTCTCCATCAAGTGGTGTCAAAGTAGGTTTTCCTGAGTGTGTAGACAGAGCACCGACTATGAGGCAATTTGCACCAAGACTATGTGATTGTGAGTTTGAGACAAGAAGATGCCTCCACAAAGGGAACATGGTGGAAGGGTCAGAGTTGTTACTCTTGAGGTTAAAGCCCTCTAGAGACAAGTTCAAGTATTGCAAGAGGAGATCCATAGAGGATTGAATGTTGCCATAGGCAATGAAAGTGAGGAAGAAAATGATGAAGACGAAAATATTGGATAGGAAGGGGAAGTGAAGAGGAAGTCCTAAATTAGGGAAAGGAGAGGCTTTTTAGGGCCATTTCTAAGCTTAGAAAAAGACCTAAAATTGATGTGAGTATGTTTTCAGGAACTCTAAACCTGGATGAGTTGATTGATTGGATTAATGAACTAGAGGAGTATTTTGAGTATAAGGATATCAGGGACCCAAAGAGGGTTAAGTTTGCAAAGGAAAAAATGAAAGGCCATCCCAAAATATGGTGGAAAGAGATTTAGTTGGAAAGGAATAGAAGAGGAAAGGAGAAAATCACAAGGTGGGATCACATGGTGGACAAACTAAAGAAGCAGTTCATTCCTGTTGATTACAAGCTTGATTTGTTCAAGAAAATGCAAGGGTTAAAGAAAGTAGAAAAATCTATCCAAGAATATACAGAGGAATTTTATTGACTTCTTATTAGGGCAAAGCATGCAGAAGCTAATAAGGAGGTGGTTTCCCATTACCTTAATGGGTTATGACCTAGCATTTAGGAGGAGTTAAGTCTAGTTAGAATGAATAGCATTGAAGAGGCATACTAGTTTTCCCTACGAGTTGAAGAGAAGCTAAAAAATAAGTTTGATAGAAGGCAAAGAGGGCATGTTCGGGGTGGTGGTAGGTCATTTGGAGGTTGAGATGAGACCCAAAAGAAAAATGAAGATGTGGGTACTAGTAGGAGCCAGAGGAATGAGGGTTTCAACTACTCCTATGATCAAAAATTTTGAGATCAGAGAGGAAGAGGTAGAGGACATGGACAAGGTTTAGGAAGAGGAGGCTTTTGTGGTACCTATTTTCATTGCAATGAAGAAGGTCATTGTGCATTTGAATGCCCTCAATGACAAGGAAGGATAGATAGGAGAGCTGATGGTCAAGCAAGGGTTGCTCATGTGGATGAGGATACACAATCATCACATTTTGAGGATGCAAAAAGAGGAGAGGTTCTCATAAATGAAAGGGTCTTCTTAAGTGATGAGACTAAACTTGGAAAAAGGAGGAGTTTGTTTCATACCAAGTGCAAGTGCCAGGATAACTGTTGTGATGTGATTGTTGATGGTGGTAGCATTGACAACTTGGTGTCTAAGGAGATGGTATCTAAACTAAAGCTCAAGAGAGAGAAACACCCCCAACCCTATCGAATTGCTTGGGTGAAGGATGATCATAAGGTCCTAGTTAGTGAATAGTGTTTGGTGAAGTTCAAGATTGGGAGTTACCATGATGAAGTTCTTTGTGACATTATTCTAATGGATGTCTACCATTTATTATTGGGAAGACCATGGAAATTTGATAGACATGCTGTACATGATGGTCATGGAAATACATACTCTTTGACAAAGGATGGAGTTCGCCACAAACCGAAGCCCTTGATAAAGGAAGGTGAAAAGGTATGTAATATTGCTAGGATATGTCTTGTTGATGGAATTTTTTTTGGATGGTATGAAACATTAGCGTATGTGTTATGGTTTGATTCCTAGAAGAGATAAGGAAGGTAGCAGTGAAATTCCACCTAAAGTTTTAGGCCTATTAGGTGAGTATGAAGATTTCAGCTCTGATAATGTTCCAGAAGGGTTACCACCAGTAAGGTAGATCAATCATCAGATAGATTTAATCCCTGGAGCTAGTTTTCCTAATAAGGCTGCTCATAGGATGAATTCTACTAAACTGAGGAGCTAAATAGACAAGTTCAGGAGCTATTGAGGAATGTTTTGATTCAAGAGAGCTTGAGTCCATGTGCAGTACCTATAGTACTAACACCAAAGAAGGATGGAGAGTGGAGAATGTGCATAGACTCTCGAGTTGTAAATAGAATAACCATCAAGTATAGGTTTCCTTTGCCAAGAATGGATGATCTTATGGACTACTTGAGTGGAGCTCAGTACTTCACAAAGATAGATCTCAAAAGTGGCTATCACTAGATATGGATACGAGAGGGAGATGAGTGGAAGACTACATTCAAAACCAAGGAGGGTCTATATGAGTGGTTAGTCATGCCCTTTGGACTGACCAACATGCCAAGTACCTTTATGCAGCTTATGAATGAGGTACTAAATAAATTCTTGGAAAAATTTGTTATTGTGTATTTGGATGATATTTAAATTTTTAGTAAGACTTTGGATGAACATTTATTGCACATTCGTAGTGTCCTTGAAAGGTTGAGGGAAGAGAAAATATTGATTAATTTGAAGAAATGTAGCTTTGTAAAAAAAAAGTTAGTCTACTTGGGGTTTGTTGTATCATCTAAAGGTCTCAAAATGGATCTAGAGAAGGTAAAGGCCATCTTGGAATGGCCTACTCCAAGGTCTACTACTGAGGTGAGATCATTTCATGGTCTAGTTAGGTTTTACAAGAAGTTCATTAAGAATTTCAGTGGCATATTTGCACCCATGACTAAAACAATAAGGGGGGATAGGAAAGAGTTCAAGTGGACTACAATAACTACAAGGAGTTTTGAATTGTTGAAGAAGAAGGTGAAAAAACAACTTGTGTTGGAACTTCCTAATTTCAGTAAAGTGTTCTAGGTAGATTGTGATGCTAGTGGCAGTGCTATTGTGGCTGTATTGAGCCAGGAAGGTAAGCCTATTGCATGTTTTAGTGAAAATTGAATGATGCAAAGAAGAAGTATTCTATTTATGATTATGAGTTTTATGCAATCGTTCAAGCCTTAAAGAAATGGAGGCATTACTTTTTGCCAAAAGAATTTGTCTTATACACTGATCACTAGGCATTACAGTACCTAAATAACCAAGGTAAATTGAACCAAAGACATTTGAAGTGGGTAGAGTTCATACAGAGCTATACATTTGTGTTGAAACATAGAAGTAGAAGGTCTAATAAGGTTACAAATGCATTGAGTAGGAGACAATTGTTGCTGGCAGTAATGTAGGTTGAAGTGGTTGGGTTTGATGAACTCAAGAATCTGTACCTTGAGGATCTTGATTTTGCTGAAGCATGGAAGGCTTGTAACGAACCTGTTACTGTAGATAGAACCAAGTGGCTAGATTATTTGATTCATGATGGTATGCTATTCAAGGGCACTCAATTGTGCATTCTAAGGAGTTCCATGAGGGAAAATTTGATCAAGGAGAAACATAGTGGGGGGGTGGTAGGACACTTTGGTCAAGGATAAGACCATTTCCATTCTTAGAGAATATTATTTTTGGCCTCAAATGTCATAAGATGTGAAGAAATTTGTGCAGAGTTGTCAAGTATGTCAAGCAGCCAAAAGATTTAGTCACAATACGAGACTTTATTAGCCATTGCTAGTTCCATCAAAACCTTGGGAAGACATAAGTATGGATTTTGTTCTTGGGTTGCTAAGGAAACAAAGTGGTAATGACTCATTATTTGTGGTGGTTGATAGGTTCTCCAAGATGACACATTTCATCCCATGTCACAAGCCTCATGATGCTGTACATATTATAGATTTTTTTTTTAGAGAGGTGGTGAGACTACATGGTCTCCAAAAGAGTATTATTTTTGAGAGAGATATTAAATTTGTGGGGTATTTTTGGAGGACTTTATGGAACAAGTTGAGGAAAAAATTGAGGTTAAGTTCTACACATAATCCACAGTCTAACGGATAGACCGAAGTGGTAAATAGAAGTCTGGGCAATTTGCTGAGGTGTTTAGTGGGAGATAAGCCCAAGGGATGGGATTTGATTCTGCCAAAAGAAGAATTTGCTTACAATAATTTTATAAACAGGAGTACTGGTAGATCACCATTCCAAATTGTGTATGGAAGTAGTCCAAGGACTGCACCAGAATTGAGGAAGATGGAGCAAGGGGAGAGGACAAGTGTCGAGGCAGAAGAATTTGCTAAACATATCAAGAGCCTACATAAGGAAGTTCATGCACACATCACCAAGATGAATCAATAGTATAAAGCTAGGGTAGATCAAAGGAGGAGACATAAGGAGTTCCAAGTAGGGGATCTGGTTATGGTATACTTATGAAAGGAATAGTTTCTAGTGGGTACTTACAACAAGTTGACGATGAAGAAATTTGGTCCGTGCAAAATTTTGAAGAAACATGACTTAGGAAATGCATATGAGGTGAAGTTGCTAGATGGGATCCACATTTCTCCTATCTTCAACATTGTAGACTTAAAAAAAATCATGATGATGGTGCAGATGAGGGGTTGACGCTGGAGCCATGTCCAATTCCTACTTCTAAGGAGGAGATAGAAGAGATTCTAGATAGTTGTGTGGGTAGGAGTACCAGAAATAAATAGTATGAAGAGTACCTGGTGAAGTGGAAAGGATGATCAATAGAGGACTCAACTTGGATATTAGTAGCCGAGGTTGCCCATTTGAGTTTTTCTGTACCATAAAGTGACAGGGTCACTTTTCAATCTACCCTAGGTGTCTAATGCAGGAGCATCCAATGGTGTAAGGGCAATCTTGTATCACCCAAAAAATATGGTTAGAGACAGTTCCTATTTAATGTGTTTTTATTTTTGGATACCCATTTGGGTCAAATAAAGGTTCCAACTCTCATAGTTCCACTATTAGTTTTTTGGGTTAGAGTTTTAAGCACCTTGGGATACGTGTAAATGTAGAAAATGAATTATTTTGTAATAGAGAAAAAATTATGATGACTTAGAGGGTCTAATTTGGAGGGATGATTATACTTGTAATTTAAAGTGCTCCAAAAAAAGAATCAGGTCAAAAGACTTTACGGTTAGAAAGTTATTGTAGTTTTAAGTTTCTTGGAGACCTCCTAAGAGCACTTCAAAGTCAGATTTGGGGCACTAAATGGCCTCATACAGGGCCAAAAAATGGGGGACAAGAAAAGCTCATCCATATGGCTATAGAGCGTTTCAAGAGCTTTCTGAAAATGTAAACAGTTCATCAATCAGAGTCCCAATTCAAAAGTTATGCCTCCCAAAAGTTGGACTACCATTTTTGGATTCTTCTAATTTTACACCAACTTCTAACGTGACTTCTAGAACCTTATGTTTTGGTGGTGGATGTCAACTGGCATATTCTAGAATGTATTCCTTACCCTAAATGAATTAGGGTTTAAGAACATTTCTGGCATTGTAAAGGCAATTCTTAGTGGAGTTAGAGAGAAGGTATTGTGTGGAGGATTTCTTTCTCCATAATCATACTATTGTAAGCCCATAGGGCATCTTTCATTGATAATAATTTTTCCCTTTTCCTATGTGTTCATTCTAGTTTTTGGTTGTGTCTCCATCAATATGCAAAATTATATCTATTTCATCTATACTGCTAGAATCAAAAAAAAGTTTCTCAACCCTCTACAAATGACCCAAAATTTTATTTTATAGAAACAAATGAGAAACAATAACTTTAGGTCAATTTTCAATGTCTCAACATAAAAAATATTACCAAGTCATTGAATCTATTGACCCATCAAAATTTATCCACCACACTACTTGTCTTTCCATAACAACTCATTACAAATTTACTAGCCAAAAGGTGTGCATTATAGGCTATATTAATAACTATTGTATTTTTTGTGTTAAAAAAAAAATTAATTCAAGAAATGAAAATTTACAATGTAATTGAAATTACAACTAGAGAAAAGTTAAAAACATAAAATAATTTGGGAATACAAACTATACAATACATATTATGAAATTACTATGTCAGTTTTTATAGGGCATTGTACCCTCCATCTAAGGGAAGTCCATTTTTTTGTAAAATATATATTGTGCCTCACAACTAAAACCCCACTTTCCTACTTGGATAAGTGGGGAACCCCTCTTTATTTTTATCTGTCACCTTGCATTTCTTTCTATTAGTGGTGTATAGATGGTTTCATTATTGAAGACTTGCAGAATAGGTATTTTTGTGATCATCTTGTATAGAAAACCTATCAAACTATTATAATATAAGTGAAATTAGAAAAGATTAAACCTAAGAATAATATTAATCATGGTCCTAATCCTAAAACTTAACCTTACACTATAATCATTATAATAAATTCTAAACCCAAATTCTAATCCTAACCTTAAATTTTAATCATAATAATAACACTAAATCTAAATGTTGTATTAACCATAATGTAAATTCTCAATCTAATGGTAATCTTAACCATAATCATAATATTAATAGAAAAACAAACCCTAACTATAATAATAATCATAATTTACACCCCTACCCTAATTATAACACAAATAAAAATTGTCTTTAAACTAATCCTAAATCATTATCCCAAATATCAAACCCTACACCTAAATGTTTGAATATTAAACAAGATTATAACCCAAACCTTAAAACAAAAGTTAAACACTAATTATGGTATTAATCTAAATTTTAATCAAACCCCTAACACTATCCATAATCCAAACATTATGTAAAAATATTAAACCTAACTATGATCCTAACCATAATACAAAACCTAGTTAAAATATCTATCCTTATACTAATCCTAAACCTTAATATTGAGCCATAACCCTAACCATAAGTATTACTTAATCCTAAGTATAATAAACCTAGACCAAAATGAAAACCTAATTCTACTCTTAATCTTATTTCTTAGCTTGATCATCACTCTAATCCAAAACATAAACTTGATGAAATCTAAATCCTTACCTTATCCATGATTACAACTCTAATCCTAATCCTTCTAGTAATTCTAACCCTACCATTAAAACTAGAAAAAGCCCTATTCCTAACTCAAAACCTATTATAATGATAATAAAAATGGTAATCCTAATCAAATTTTTACATTTAACCCAAATCTAAGAATGATGCTAAACATACTATATTTATACTCAACCTCTAATCCTGACCCTAACACTAGCCCTCTTCCTAATCTTGAACATGAACCTTTAATAATTATTATTCTATCATAATTCATAGCTATAATCCCAACACTAACCATTATCTAAATCCTAACCCTATCATTAATCCTATTCCTAATCTTGAACATAAATCTTTCATAAATGTTATTTTATCATAATTTATGAACGCTAACGTTTATACTAACTGTGCCCATAATTCTAATACTTACTCTTACCCTAAGTTTATGTAATCCCTAAACATTATTTTCAACCTAAAGCTAAACCCTAATCATGACCATAAACTCAACTCTACCACTAAATTCTAGCCTTAACTATAATCCTAAACCTTAAACCTAACTAGTATATTAAAGCTAAACCAAACCCTAAACTTATTTCTAACACTAAATGTGATAAATGATTCAATCTTGATGTTATCCCTAGCCATGACATAAACCCTTAAAAATTTTCTAACCCTAATCCTAATTGTCATATCAATTTATTCAATCTATTGTTCACTAAACCCTAATCCTAATTACAACCTTAACCATAAGGATAACATCTAACCCTACCCAAATCATAGCCCTGGCCAAACTTAAATCCTTACCTTACCCATAATTATAATTCCAATTCTAACCCCAATTGAATTGTGATTCCAATCCTAACATTAATACTAATTGAAATCCTACCCTTAATACTGACAAGAAACCTTATTCCTAACTTTGACCTATTATAATTATAATTATAATTGAAACCCTAACCCTAACAACAAATGTTCTCCTAATCCTAACATAATTCTCATTTTGACATTAAACCCTAACTATAACCATAAACCAGAGCATAATACTAAACCCTAACCCTGATGTTTAATAAATATAAACCAAACTATAAAATAATGCTAACCTTAGTCATGATACAAATCTTGACATTAATGTTAATCTTAACAATTATATAAACCCTAACCCTAAATAGTAACCATAATCATATAAATTTATTTAACGTGTCACATATGTCATGGCTACTACTAGCACACATACAAATACTCATAAAGATGTACCAATGTTTTTGAACATATCATCATTAAACTTCAATAAAATTAAAAATTGAAAAAGACCCAATGCATCAATAAATATATTTTACTTATAAATTATACATATTGATTTCTTATTAACAAAAAATAATATTTTTTTAGACAATTGACCTAATAGATTTAAATTTATATCCAATTAAAATCTAAATATCAAATTTATTCATAATAATAATTTAATATTCCTCTACTTTCTTAAAAATTTACATAAAAATTATTTACATTCAAACCGCAATACTTCAATTTTTTAAATCTTTTGATATTTAAGCCATCTGCAAATTCCTATGACTAAACAATTTTCACCTAAATAATTTAAAAGTAAGTACATATCGATATGCACAAGTTTAGTTAAGCAAGGAGAAGTGTTGCTATGTCCCACTCCAAATCAGGCAATTTAATAATGTCATGGATTCCATGGATTGATGAAACACACAACATACATAGTCCAACACTGTCTTTCATCTTTGCACATCCCCACACACAATGGACAATGATGACATTGCCTCATATAATCACAATGACAACAATTCTAGGGATGCTGAGTCAAGTGATGTATGAGATGTCTTGAAAGTGATAGAAACCAAGGTCAAGTCATACCATTTCTCTTCCAATTAGACAAATAATAATAGCCAAATGCCATTAGAAGAACTAGAAGCAGTAGAACAATCTTCTGAACTAGAAAAAGGAAAAGAAAAAATGACCCCTTTTGACCCTTTTGATCCTAAATTTGTGCCTTAGAGGATCCCTTAACACACATAATATGACAAAATGACTTACCCTATGACCCCTTTTAACACATTTGATCACATAATATGTGTCTTAAGGTGTCTATGAACCCACTAGTACACATATAATGGTTTTAAAGGGTTAAAAGGGGTCATAGGGAACCCTATGATTGCTTTTTACATATCTGATCACATAGTGTATGTCTTAAGGGGTCCTTAAGTGCCTTCACACACATATGATGGATCCAGTGGGTCAAAAGAGGTCAAAGGGAACTTTATGACCCCTTTTGACCCACTTTATTGCATAATGTTTTCTTAAGGAGTTTGCAAACCCCTTGACACACATATAAAGAAATGATTCAATCATAGGGCACCATATGATCCTTTGACCCATTAAATCACATAATATGTCTTAAGTAGTGAGTGGACCCTTTAGCACACATATAATGGTCCAAATTGGTCAAAAGATGACATAGGACACCATAAGACTCCTTTTGACACATTAGATTATATAATGCATTTCGTAAGGGGTTTGAGGATCCCTTAGCACACATAATATGATTGAATGGGTCAAATGGTGTCTTAGGTACCCTATTACAACTTTTGACCTATTTGATTATATAATGCATGTCTTAAGGGGTTCTCAAACCCCTTAACACACATATAATGGATCTAATGGGTTAAAACAGGTCATAGGGTACCCTATGACCTGTTTTGACCCACTTGATGGTATAATGTGTGTCTTATAGTGTCTAAAAATATATTAGTACACATATAATGGTTTGAATGGGTCAAAAATAATCGTGGGCTACCTATGACTCCTTTCAACCCATTCAAAAGCATAATGTATGTCTTAAGTTGTCCAAAGACCCCTTAAGACATATATAATCATTTTAATGGGTTAAAAGAGGTCATAAGGTATCTTATAATCTATTTTGATCCATTTGATCATATAATGTGTCTCTTAAGTCATTTGAGGACCCCTTAGGACATATAATATGATTGAATGGGTCAAAAGGGTCATAGTGTTATCTATAGTTTCTTTTGACCCACTCAATCACATAATGTGTGTCCTAAGGGTTCTAAAGACCCCTTAGCACTCATAATATAGTCAAATTTTTAAAAATGGGTCAAAGTTTACCCTATGATCTATTTGATCACATGATTTATGTCTTAAGGGGTCCAAGGTTCCCTTAGCACACAGATAATGGTTCAGATGAGTCAAGTGGTGTCTTCAAGTACCCAATTACCTCATTTGACCCATTCAATCATGTAATATGTATCTTAAGGGGTTTGAAGAGCCCTTAACACACATATAGTGGTTGAAATGGGTCAAAAGGTCTCATAGGATACCCTTTGACCCCTTTTATATTATTTGATCACATGATGTATGTCTTAAGTGACTTAAGGACCCCTTAGCATACATACAATGGTTCAAATGGATCAAAAGGTGTCATAGGGTACTCTATAACTCATTTTGACCCATTTGAATACATAATATATTTCTTAAGGGCCTAAGTATTTCTAAGTACATATATACTCATTCAAATGGGTCAAAAGGAGTTATAGGGTACCCAATTATCCCTTTTGACCCATTTGATTGCATAGTGTGTTTCTTAAGGGGTCTAAGGACCTCCTTATAACACATATAATGGTTTCAATAGGTCAAAAGGGGTTATAGGGTACCCTATAACCGATTTTGACCCATTCAATTGCATAATGTGTGCCTTAAGGGGTCATTAGAGCCCTTAATAGTCATTTACTATTTCAAATCAGCCAAAATGAGTCATAGGGTACCCTATGACCCCTTTTGAACCATTGGATCACATAATATGTGTCTAAAAGGATTTGAGAATCCATTAGCACATATAATATGATCAAATGGGTTTAATGGGGATATAGGTACCCCTTAGCACACATATAATGGTTTGAGTGGGTCAAAAGGGTTCTTAGGGTACTTTATCACATCTTTGATCCATTCTATCATATAATGTTTGTCTTAAGGGGTCTAAATACCTCTTGATACATATATAATTGTTCAAATTGGTCAAAAGGCATCATAGGGTACCCTATGATCCCTTTTGACCCATTTGATGACTGATGTGTGTTCAAAAGGGTCTAAGGATCCCTTAACAAACATCTTAATGTTACAATGGGCCAAAAATGGTCATACAGTACTTTATAACCCCTTTTGACCTATTCAATTATATATTATTTTTTAATAGGTCCAAGGACCCCTTAGCACATATAATGCTTTGAATGGGTTAAAAGAGGTTAGAAGATATATTATGGTCCCTTTTGACCCATTTGATCATATAATATGTTTAAGGGGGAGAGAGAGAGAGAGAGAGAGAGAGAGAGAGAGAGAGAGAGAGAGAGAGAGAGAGAGAGAGAGAGAGAGAGAGAGAGATTGTAGTGACTACCCCTAAACATGATGATAACACAAATCCATATAGACCTACACATAAATTAATTAGTATGATGTGTTTGCAAATGGGGATGTAGAAAAAGAAGGAAAGATCATGGAAGATGACTTATGCTTACTACATACTATTACTACAATAGAAGATTGAGTGAAGGATCAATTAAATTTCATAACCAAGGAAGATTTAGAAATAGAAAATAACATATAAAATCATAAATGGAACATAAAAAATGAGAGTAATCAAATACTTAGTTAGGAAAGAGAAGCAATGGTGGGAAAAAAATGCAAATTAGATCAGAACCACCCATTTAATAAGAATAAAAATAATAGTAACCAATGTGATATTATAGCTGATTTGGAAGAATTGGAAAAGGACATGGTGGATGTTCTAGAAATAGAGGTTCAAGAATTCCCAAAAATTGATGAAAATATGAGTAGATTGGAACAATGAAAACAAATTAAGTGTTAGAATCTATATAGAGAAGATACTGGGGAAAACATTAGGTCACATAACAAACTATTAAAGGATATTATGTTGGTCCACTATGACATTTGTGACCAACTCATATTATAGTCAGATGCTCATAAGACTTGCCTAAATTTGATGGAAAAACTATTGATTAGTGACAATAGTATATATATGGAAGAAAACCTAATGGAGACAAGATAATAGAAAATGAAATAGCTAAGTCAGAAGGGGACTCAATCAAGAAAAACAAAGATTTAAGAATAGATAACCATAATCCCAATAGAAGGTCTAACAAAGAAAGACCACATAATCAAATTAAAGGACCATGTGCTAATAATGACTTAGAATATAATAATATCTAGGAGATAGATTCAGAAAAAAAAGTAAAGAAAACCTCAATAATTGCAAGGATAAAAATTAATATGGATGTTTTAGTAGGGGAAAACATATATGGAAGTGACAATAAGAGACATATATCCACAATAGTAACAAATGGGTAGATGGAAACCCCAAAAAGAGTAAATGAAAAAAGGAAACTTTACAAGTTATGGAAAACTCCAATAGGAGGAAGAAACCTATTTGAGGATGTCAATAAAAAAATAATCCTCATGTGGTAGAAGAACTAAGAATATAAATATTAATAACATTCCAGTAGAAGTACATAATCTAATGAGGAACTATGGGATACAAATAGAATGGAGAAGAATGTGGAAGAAATAATCAAAGGTTGGGAGGAGTTTGGAGTTAAAACAATATCAGAAAGTATTCTAGGCTCTAAACATGAGAAAGGGCATGAACATCAAATTAAGGATTTGAATATCAAAGAAAATAATGTAGATTATAGAATAAGTGACAAAATAATGAAAGAGTTAAGAGAAGATAAGGAAGAAAAATAAGATGCATCTATAGAAATTAGTGTACATAATACAAGTAAAAATCTATATAATTTAGGTATTATGATAAACATGGATGGCATAGTACTTCCAAAATATAGAAAACAAAGAAAAGAATGTTGGAAGAAATATTTAGCTAAACTCGAAACAAATTATTGTATGCTACAAAGGCAAGAGCCTACAACACAATGGTAAATTGTGAGCCTCTTATCGAAGAGGTCTTGGGTTCAAATATACTCATGCTTAACAAAATATTAATTAAAATAATACATAATAATTAATCTTGGCTTCGACCTTTTACCATTTAAAAAATAAATAAAAAATAATTGTATGCTACAAGATTTAGTGTGAAAAGAACATTAACATAATTTCAACATTCACAAACTAAAAGTATAAAAAACATATGAAAGGACAAAGGAAACATAGATGGAGAATGCAAACCAAGTATGGTGAGCTCCCCAAGTGCAACCTTGATGTTTAAATATGTCCACAACAATGGTTGAATGTGTGCTCAAATGTGCTCAAGCTTTGAATGATAGATTATGGTCGAGTATGGTGGTGAATGAAGGGTTCAACAATGGGAGCATGGGTGGATTTTTCCATTATAGATGGTATTTTGATAGTTTATGAGATCTCAAAATAACATTATAAGTTTTCAGAAAAATTGGATGATTTGTGAGAGGGGAAGGGTCCAATTTATATGCCAAGGATGTGAGGATGGAGGGACATGATGAAAGGATGGGGAAGGATGAGGGAAGGCTAGGATTGAAGGGGAGGGAAGCACATGGATTGTGCTTTCTCAAATCAATAGCCTTGTGACGGGATTGGGTGAGAGAGGGGGGTCAAAATGGTTGGTCAAAGGGAGTCATGAGGGAGAAGGATTGTGGAAGATGGATGTAAGAGGCCTTAAAGAGCTATTAATGCATGTAAGAGACTTAAAGTCTCTTGGATATGAATGTAAGGGGGATGGGATGGAAGTTTGGCTTGTTTGGGTTAGGAAGCCTTAAGTCTTGTTTAAAGTTGTACACATGTTTAGGAAGGGATTAGACTTAGCTCTAGAGGGGGTTAGGATGCAAGTGACATCTTAAAGGGATGCAAGTGGGCTAGCATTAATGAGATGGGTTAATTAGTTGGCTAAGTGAGGTTAGCATGGGTGAATGGGTTAGATTTGGCTAAGGATAAGGTTTAGGAATAGTTAGATGTTGAGGATTGATTTATTAAATGATTTATTTAATAAAAAGGGATGTGAAATAAAATAAAATAGGCATAGTGCAATAATTTAAATTAAATAGAAGAATAGGGATTTAATTGATAATTAGACTTTGGGTTTTCATTTGATTTTATAAATCAGAAATAAATTAACAAGGGAATGATGATCAATTAATTAAATATTAAATACTTAATCAATAATGTATTAGAAGATGACTAAATAAGATTACTTAATGATATAATCAAATTTAAGTGTCTACATTTTTCCCCTCTTTGACATTGTGTTGGGACAACATTATCTCAAAGAAATTCAAATGTAAATGAAACGAAAAAGATTTTTAAAGCAACCAAGTTTCCCCAAACTTGAATAAAAAGAGGAGAGACTCGACTGTGCAATACCCCCTCAAGAAGATGGTGGGAAGAAGATGAGGATCTATGAGTTCTTGAAATGGTACAATAAGCTGGGGTAAGCAAAAGGATGTAGACAGACTAAAGGAGAGTTAAAAGTGGAATAAATGGGAAAAAATAATAGGGCCAAGGTGAAAGGGATCACCATAGGTGGAGGATGGGGAAGTAGGGTACCATAAGGGGCCTATAAGAGGGTCTAGGAGGGAAAGAAATGAGTAACTGCTCTCATATTATTATAGAGATCTTATGATTTTTAAGCTCTAAGTGAGAGGACACGATGGTTTCATAGGGACAACCAGAGCATCGAGTGGACATGGTAATGTGCATGCAGGAAAGATGAACACTAGACCATTCTGTAAGCTTAAAAATTTTCTTTTTCAATTTTGTATTTAAAGTTAGAGAATTTCCAAAGTTACAAAATTGTGTTCATGCAGGTATGGGTCTAACAAGAATGCCATAGGGATCAGTAGGAAAGTGATCTCACAAAAAGGAAAAGGGAAATGGGGTAAAAAGGGCATCCCAAGAAGGTTTTGTGAGAAAGAGAAAGTAGGATGCATTTATTGTGGGATATCATATATTTTAACAAGAAAGTATTCTGAGTAGTAGGAATGTAGTCCTATGGGTTGAGGGGATTAGGGAAGAGAGTCAATGCATGAATGTGTGTAGGGTTTGACTAAAGGGTGAAATGCTAGATTCGTTCTTTATGTAATCTGCAACCATAGAAATATGGGGTTAGGGAAGGGTTGTGAGAAAGAAAACCTACTTGTGGGAATGCAATCACATGGGTTGCTAGATGGGAAAAGGGGTGTTGGGAAGAATAGGAAGAGGGGGTTTAGTGTAAAATAAAATGCTATGTGTTTCTAGTGTTATGGATGTAGTGGTAACTAGATACATTGGTGTTACAGGAGCAATGCGTCATGGTGCTATGGGTAGGAGTAGTTCACATAGGCTAACTAGACAAGGATTAAAATGATCGAGTTGTGGTAACTAGTGAGATTTCTACATACTTATACCTATATGTCAATGGTGACAACATTGTGTAAGCACTGGCACAATAAGACATGGATATTTCATCTTCCAACATGCGAGATGACTATTACACTAGAGGATGTATACATAATTTTTAGACTATGAGTATGAGGTACACCAATGATGACAATGAGGGGAGTTACATAGGAGAGGGTAGTGCAAAGACTGGTGAGGCTTGAGGTGTAGTTTTAGATTAGAAGGGGCCAATTCAAGGTTGATTCCAAACTAGGATTTGACTAAGGAAAACCCCTAATCCAACAAAAAAAAACCATTTTTCTTGCATATACAAGTGTGGAACAATGAATCAAAGAGCATATTTATATACCCTTCACATTAGACTTGCAAGATCCAGAAACAAAAATTTCACCAGAGCAATGCAGGTCAAGGTTGACTTTTTGGGGTACAATTGTGCCCTGCCAATAGGGTCAAGGTTGACCTCCCTTCAAAAAGACAAAATATTTCTTGGATTTCCCTGTCCCAACATTTCTAGTCTAGAATAGATTGAAAATTTTCTAGAAACTACATACAGACATTAGAAAACAACATTTTCCAAATTCAAAGTGAGTATTTGTCTTTTATTTAGTCAGGTTTTTGGCACATGCTCTCCCATAATAGAAATGTCACGTATAACCCCCCCTTTTCCCCCTATTTTTCATCACTTGATCCATTTTTGCATTGAACACCTTCTTGTATTTAATTAATTCAGATCATTCCTTTTGAAAATTAGGGTTGGGAAGAGGGTTTTCATTTTCTTTCTATTCACCACCATATAGAGGAGGTTGATTATTAGTAGGTACAAATTGATGATATTTGTGTGGTGACTTGGAGACCATACTTAGGTCTTAACCTATGGGTAGAGGAGTGGCATCAACTACCATATATCATATCGCCATGCTTTGTTTTTGGTAGGTGGGATTACATAGTTGAGTAGTATCGGCTTGACAAGGTACTACGACAGTTTGGATGGCCACAAGAAGTGCTAAGAGAGATAGTGTGGTATCATTAGGTGATAAGGGAGTCAATGACCCTATTTAGGCCACCATTACAAAGGGAGGGGCTATTTCAAGAATGGTGGGATATGTTGCCATAGGATTGGGATTGGTTTGGAGGGCCAATAGAAGTCAGGTCCACATAGAGGTATAGGGACTAGTTCCAACAACTAAGGCCCATTGGGAGGGTATAGGTGATGAGGGCAGTAGTGGTGGTAAGGGAGATCACCCAAGTGATGATGAGGGGGAGGTATGAGGTGAGGAAGTGAGAAGAGGTGATGGTGTAGGGTGAGGCACCATAGTGGAGGAGACAATAGGAGGGAGATGAGGAGGAAAGACCACAGGAGGAGAGGCCACAATAGTAGAAGAGAGGAAAGGGAGTTTGGGAGCTAGTTGGAGGGGTACAAGGAGGAGGTTCATCAGCTAGTGGAGGGGATGGTGGATTAGCTAGGATATATGCCTCCCTACAATAGACACATATGGCTATGATCTAGATGCTTCAAGACACTTAGAAGGAGAGGGATCGGCTCAGGGATGAGAGGGAGCAGTTCCACAGGGAACAAGATTCTACCTAGGGATAGTTAGATAGAGTGGAGATTAAGCTAGGGGGATTGTGGTTGGATGTGGGGTGGTTGGAAGGGAGGCTAGAGGTGGTTGAGGCTAAGAGAGATAGGCTCTAAGGGAGAGTGGATGGACTATAGGAGGAGAGGGATAGGATGGTGGTGGAGGTGGCAACCTTTAGGGCTCAAATGGTGGTGGGGGGTGTAGACACCTAAAAACCTTTAGAAAATAAAGTATTTTTATTTCCTGAAAAATTTCTAATGACATTATCATTAATTAATTAATTTTTATGCCATTAAATCCCTTTATCTTAATTAAAAATATTTAATTAAAGAATCCCTCCCAAAAATGTTTAAATCTTATTTAAACAGTGTTTCCTTATTTATTAATTATTTAATTAATAAATTGACCAAAAATTCCAAAATAAATAAAAAATTTATTTTTTGCCCAAAACTTGGCCAATTTCCTTAAGACCACTAACCTCTTCCAAAATGTTCTAATCCTTCTTTAATTTTGATTAAAGGCTAACCCCATCATTTCCTACCCCTAATCCCAACTCAAAATATTTAATTAAGATTAAATATTAATCCTCATGTTTATTAAAAAAGTTTTAATAAATATCTCCTCAACCCAAACCCTTGAAATAAATAAAAATTTATTTATTTCCTAAAAATCTAATTTATCCTCATCCTAAAAAGTTCTAGACTCTTCTAGAAAGTCTTCATCCTCATCGTAGGAAATTCTAGACTATTCTAAAAAATCTTTATCCTCATCCAAAGTCTAGACTCTTCTAGAAGATGTTTTTAAACCTAATCCTAATTCCCTCCTAACCTTGTCACATTCTCTAAACATGGGTTAAGACTTACTAACCCAAGCCAAAGTTAACAAATATCTCCTCCACCCACCCTCATTAAATGCCATCCACTTGCCTATCCCTAAGCTAATCCTAAACCATCCTAATCCATCCTCTAATCATTTGCACAATCCTAAGCAAGCTTAAAACCTTCCTAATCAAGTCCAAGTCAAAATTCCTCTCATCTCCTTCAAAATATCCCAACCATAAAACTTTATGAAGCCCACTAGGCCATAAATGACTCTTCCAAGCCCTTTTATTTTTTTTACAAGCCATTATGAGGGTCTTTATGAAGATTTTATCCCTTGAGCCTCCTTTGTTGACTCATCCTTCCCCTTTCCTCCATCCTCTCACCCTGTGACATGTGTCACTCTTTGATTGGTTGTAAGGAAGCACAATCCATGTGCTCTCCTCTCATGCAATCTGAGCCCTCCATGAACTTTTTCCCATCCTTGCATCTTAGCCCTCAATCCCTCAAGCCTCTTGCCTATAAATTGGATCCTTCCCCTTTGCAAAACAACACAATCCATGAAGTAAAGTCATAGTGCCATTTTAAGAAGCCATTTTACATCAAAACCATACACTCACACCCAAATTCCAACTCCATTTGAAGCCCTTTTTGAAGCATAAAGCTTGAGCATACATCCTATCTATTTAGACAAAGCTACTCAACAAGAGAGCTTCTCATTGAGAGAGCCCATTAATGGCTCATATTTTTAATTGAGAGCTCATCTTAGTCTATCTTGAAGTTTATGAATTTTGTTTAGTTTGTAGAAGCTTTATTTAAATTTGGTTTCTATTAGCATACTAACATTGCTCATATACATTTTGGATCGCCCTGTGGGACCCCGCATGGTTCATCTTCATTAGCTTTTTTAGTCAAGTTTTGTATGTCATTTGCTAATTTTGGCTAATTTTGCTTGTTTTTGTGATTGGTAGGATTGTATAAATTGGTTTTGTGGGTCCACATGAGCATGAAAAAGACAAAGGAACTCATAGTCTATCTCATAGTGTTTGCAGATTTGTCAAGCTTATAGGTGGACAAAGCACTTGGAATTCTTCTTCCTCTTCTTGTCTATATTCTTCTTATTCCATCTACTTCTTCTTCTTCTTCTTGTGGGAGATCTTGGCCATTTTTTTTTAAGGAAGCAAAATCATACACACTTCTTTTTAGTGCTTAAAATGAACCCCCAAATCATACTTAAATCCATTAAAAATTTAAAAATTTGCAAAAAAGAATTTTTTTTTTAACAAGTGAAACTAAACCAATCCAATCATTTGCATCCTTGCAACATCAAGGTTTTAGATGCATTCATGCAAAGTTAGGAACACTTCATTTTTGGGAATTTAAAAAGAACTTCAAGTTTCCATTTCAAAAGGTTCAAAATCAACACTAAGTGCACACTAAAATCTAAATCAAACTCAAAGCATCAATCAAGGATAAAATGAACCTCATTTGCAAATATTTTAAAGTTCTTTTAAAAATCTCATGAAAACTAAGAGTCCCAAATGGTTGCCAAAAATTGTCCTAAAAGCTTTGTTATTTGTTCCAAACAAATGTCTTGTTGCAAAATCTTGAATGTTTCTTAGGTTTTTCATGCATCAAAACAATCTAGGAATATCATTTTTGGACTTAAAATATGCAAACTAGAACACAAAATCTTGAATGAAAACCAAAGTCCAAAGAGTCATTTTCACTTTTGAGTCCAAAACAATCTTGAATGATCTAAGGTGAAAACAAAGCACTTCAAAGTTCTTAAAATAGCACACAATCTCAATCTTGAATGCTTAAAGGAAAAAACTTGAATGTTTAATCACTTGTCTTTGAATGCATGTTCCTAAACAAACTCTTGAATTCCATGGATTAAAATCAAATTTTCTTTGAATGCATGATTAAAACAACAAATACAATCTTGAATACCAAGGATCAATTAACCATTGTAATATCAAACACTTCATTTGGAGCTTCTAAAATTGAACAAAACAAATCTCTTTTCCACATGCAATTTAGGTAAAGTTTGATTTTTGGACATTTAAGAAACTTTGTTAAGTTAAATAAAAATTTACAAAAATCAATTTGAGTAGTTCCTTGGACTCACCTCTTTTCTAATCACCCATCAATTCAACCATTGGTTGCAATCTCAGCGCCATTTATGGAGATGGGTCTACTTGAAAAGGTGTTAAATGTTCCACAATCTAACTCACTCACTTGGTCTTTGAACGTTTGCTTTAACTTTATCAAAATTTTTAAATGACCAAAACTATAGATTAAATCGATCACACTTCAAATTTGGGCACTAAAATTGAACAACTATTGATGTGGAGGGCCTCCGAGCGCACGCTTGACAAATTGAGTCTCACACATCTTTGCTTTTGGCTTAAACCAAAATCACACCAAATCTTGATTGCTTTAAAGTAAATTAATCGATACTTGATGTGGAGGGCCTCCGGGCGTGCGAGTTTGCTTTTTTTGACCCTAACTCTTCTTCTTGTTTGCATTCTTCGATCAATTTACTTTTGTTGGTGCTTCAAGTTGGAATTGAACATTGTCTCTTAAACATAAGTGCTTGCAAATTCTAGATTAGCACACATAAGAGTCAGTTGGTAAAAAAACAAGCATGTTTTTTTTATAGCCCAAGGTCATCCAAGTCTTCTCTCTCCTTTTTGTCTTTCGAGGCCATCTTGGGTGCATAATATTAGGATCCAAAACCTTGTTTCTTTTTAGGAGGCCTGCTTGGGGATTTCATCACCCCTTGGATGACCTCAACTCCAGCGTTCTGGTAGAGTATAAGAATTAGGAGGTGAATCGAAAGACACCTCTCTTGGAATCAAGATTTTTGTCACTCGGGCTAAGCCTCAAGGAACTTTATACCCTTGAGAAGTGAAAGAGGAGAAGTGGGTTACCGCTCCTCTCAACTGTGTGACATCTTGTTGGTTTAATCTATGGATTTGGGCCTCACGTACCTTTGGGTATATCGAGGAATCCCTAGCTAAACCAACTGTCAGCCTTGTAGACAACCATCTAGAGTGTTAATGTGTTTGAAGTGACTGATCAAAAAATTTGTAAAACATACACACTCCTCAGTGCAAGTATCACATTCTGAGAATCAAAAACTTCTATCTAGTTGTTCCTATATATTGCTTGCTTTTTTATTTGTTGAATGAATGTTTGCCAAACTTGGTCAATCCTAGCTTAGGATACACTTAGCGTAGTCACTACCTATTCCAGAAGTTGAACAAGTTGAAGCAAAATAACCGAGGTCTCTTAAAGCCAAGCAAATTCAAGAATTGATGTCAGAGCAACCCAAACCCAAACAAAAGTTCCACAAAGTTAAACTCAAACCATCTCAGGCATACCAAGAACTTTCAGCCAAGAGAAAGGAACTAACACCAAGTCCTCAAATTGCCAAACTCCACAAAGTAGAGGATAAAGCTACTGACGAAGCACTTCAAGAGGCCTGGTTAGAGCACACTATCAAATTTAGCCAATATCCAAGAGTTAATCCTGCTTATGCCTTACCAACTAGGCATGATTTCTATGATTAGACACCCTTGTTTCTCCACACCTTCTTGGATAAGCTTCACCTTAGAGTCATATTTGTAGAAAAGTCAGCCATCTTAGGTTATCCCCTTAAGCATTATTATCTCATCCATCTCATTTAGGACCAAACCATCTAGCCAACAATCCAAGATCTTCACATCCAAGCCTTCAAAAATTGTTGTCACCTTGCTAAAAGTTTTCCATTCCTAAAATCTTTCAAAACCACCAATCTCACCAAGGTTATCCCTTTGACAAAGCTTTGTCTAGGGTAATCTAGCTTTGCCACTTGTTATCCCTCATCACCTTGAGCTAAAGGTTGGGATCCACAAGTGGTCAATCTCGTGTTCTTCCTAAAGGATCATCAGTCTATCCTTAAGTTGACACAATCACCACCAAGCTTGCACATAGAAAAGAGAACCTTTTGTGCTTTGGCAACATATCTTTGAAGTTAGAATCTCCAACCAAATCCTCCTTAGGTTTTGTCATATAGCTTTGCCTCAACCTAAGAAATCATTTGCATAGAAAAGCTTCCCTCCCTTTTGCATCCACCAGCATTTGTTGCATCTCATCCCTAGGAGCATTTTTCATGCCACCCGTCACTCGCTTAGCCAAGAAGAAAGAAAAAATGGAGCCCTATCATTTGGATCGAATAGCCTCACCCCCCTTGAGCACTCAGCCATCCTTTAACCCAGAGAAAGCTATGCCGTCATCTACTGACATTGAAGCTTTCATGAACCAACCAGGAAATGCAGTATTGGTAAACGCCATTATAGACAAGAACAAAGAGACAATCATGGCTAATTTTTGAAGGGACAATGTAGGAACCTTTGACTTTGGAAGACCCCCTCCATTATCAAATCCATCTCACCCATTGTTTGGGCAGCTGCCACCACCCATAGGCTCTTATGGTCCAAATTATCCTCAATATATGCCAAAAGAAGAGCCTCTAGCCAATCCATATGATCCAACAGACCCAAACATACCATCATCCACCCAAGTTGAAATCTCCATGCCACAAGCCAACCCAGCCACCACCACTCCATCCTTGGTTCATACCTCTCCGCTCCAAACCCTCTTTACCCAAAACACCTCACCGTTCATGCCCTTCACTATTGTTGCTGCTGCTCCCCAACCTAGCCTTCCAAATCCACCCATCTCCCAAATCAGTGCTAGCATCTTTGGCCAACCTCAACAATATACAATAGGGATGCCACCCATGGGGCCAAGTAATCAACCTTTCATCACCCCTAGCTTGTTCACCACAACCCAAAGCACAATCCCATCATTTCCATTAGGTCTTGGGAGCTCAGTGCCATCAACCACAAATCCACAAGCTACTACCCTCACTCCACAAAGCTATCAAACCCCACAAGCTACTACCAATGTTCTACCCAGCTCTTAAGTGACCCAAGCTCCCACCACCACTCTACCAAGCTTCAAAATCCAGCCACCAAGCTATCAAACTGCATCAATTCCATTTCCTAGCTTTCAATTCCCACCACCTCCACCACCAACTAATCCATTACCTCCTATTACCAACTACTTTTCAATTCCACTTCTAGGAGGTAACCCACCAATCTAGCCAACCACCAATTATTTGCAGGTACCATCCCAAATGGGGGCACAACCCACATACCTTGGTCAAACCCCACAAGCCCCCTGATCCTTTCCCCAAGCTTCACAACCATCTTATACCTTACCTCCACAAAGAAATTCATTTATCCCATAGCCAACTTATGTTCCTCAATCCCAACCTCAAATCCCATATCAATAACAAGCCTTGCAGCACATGCAACACTATGCGTCACCTCCCCCTTAGCAAACCATCATCCACCATGCAGCTACCCAAACAATGTACAATCCCTATCAGAAAATATCTTATAGCCATCCATATTTAGTGGCCCCATCTAGTGCATACCTACCTCAAGGCACTGCTACATTAGGGGCACCCCAACCATCACCCATTAATTCAGAATGGGAAGCCATGAAAACAACTTTGAAGAACATCCAAGAGGGAAATGATCCAAAAAATTTCAAGTTTGAGAATGTGTGCCCTTACCCATTTGACAGAGCCATTACCATGACACCATTCCCCAAGCATTTTGAGACACTCAAATTTGACAAATTTAGAGGAAAAGGAGACCCTGTCACACATATCAAAGAATTTTACATGCACTGCTAAGAAGTGGCATACGATGATGTCTTCCTCTTGCGTCTCTTTCCCAAAAGCTTGGCCGGACCAGCTCTTGAATGGTTTTATAGAATCCCCTATGGCATAATTAAAATTTTTGCTGAATTATCTGAGGCCTTTGTAGCCCAATATGCCCATCTTGTTGAAATAGAGCTATCAGTAGTTGATCTTGTCCACACCAAGAAAAAAGGTGGAGAAAGCCTTCCCAAATATCTACAAAGATGGCAAACCCTTACCACCCGCATATCTTGCACCTTGCCAGAGTGCCATTTGGTGAAAATGTTTATTGATAATGCCCATGCTAGCTTGGCTCACCACATGACCATGAACTGTTTGTAGACCTACAAAGATATCAAAGAGAAAGGAATGATCCTTGAGCAAGGACTCATTAAAGATGGTGTGTTCAAGATTTACAAGGAAGCCAACCAAAATCAATCACATTCCAATGACAAGTCTAGGTATTGGAACAAAAACAAGCATGTTGCAATAGATGGCGTCACTAACACCAGACATGTGAATATTGTTGGTCCTTCTCACAACCAGTCCAACCCACCCTATCAACCAAACAATCAGCAAGCTATCAACTACCAACAACAGAATAACCACAGCTATAAAAACCACAATCCAAGACCAAAATTTCAAGGGTCTAGCAATCAAGCTAATGCCATCAATGTAGCTGCAGGACAAAAGCCCAGATTCCAACCTACACCTAGAAACTATACACCCCTTGGTGAGCCATTGGATGTCATTTTTGAGAAATTAGTCAAGGAAAACCTCATCAAATTTCCTCCTACCCAGCAAATTGACCCAAGCCAATCCAAAGCTGCATGGTACAAAGACAATGAGTACTAAAAATTTCATAGGGTAAAAGGTCACACTACCCTCAGATGCATGAAACTGAAAGACTATGTGCATGACCTCATTGATCAGAAGGAAATCACTGTTAGTGCCCAAACCTCTCCTAATGCAGGCTTACAGATTTATCAAAATGCTTTTCCTCCTCACAATAATCAAAATCCTGGAAAAGCACCTATTCAAACCAACAACAACAATACCAACAACCGTCAGCCAAACCAACAGCATGGGAAGAACAATGACCACACTTCATCCTATATAGACTGTGGTAGCCTTATAGGTTGTATATCCGAGAAAGAGCCTTTTGTCAATGTTATCAATATCCAAGGACCAAACAATGAGTGTGCAGTCACCACTCAAAGAGCCCGATTTAACATCACAGGCCCACCCATTTCACCAGCACCATCAGCTCCATCAAAAAGCCAGTACAATATCTTGGAACACCTTGGGAACATGCCAGCCCAAATCTCCATTTTAGACCTTCTTCGCACTACTCCTGTGTACAATAACATCCTTGACAGTGCTCTCATAGAATCTCGTGTCCCTTCTGATATCAATGCTACTAATTTTTGCAATCTTGTTGGACACCTTTCATCCTCATGTGCCCTATTTTTCAAACCCACTGACATACCCATGGTTGAGCCAGATCACACCCTTTTGCTTTGCATAGCCATCATGGTATCCAATTTTGCTGTGAAAAGAGTAATGATAGATAATGGATCAGCCTTGAATATTTGCACCCTAAAATTCATAAAACAAGCTGGGTATACTGAGGCAGATATCATCAGTGAGGTTATCACCATCAAAGCTTATGACAACTTGGAAAGAACCACAGAAGGAACTATATTGCTGCCAATCAAGGTTGGGCCAGTCATCCAAGAAACACTCTGCCATGTTATTGATCTAAACCTACCATTCAACATCCTCCTCGGTCGCCCATGGATTCATACCATGAAAGCCGTTCCATCCACTTACCATCAGTGCGTCAAATTTCTACATCAAGGCACTGAGGTAACCATCCATGCCGATCCAGAACCCTTTGCTTACTGCAATGCAGTTGAAGCTTCATATACAAACCATTTCCTTGGAATTGATATTGACACATCCATCGCCAGCTCATCCCACACTTGTAATGACCCAAAAACCATCTTCGCCTCTACCCTGTCTACCGTGAAGATCAATAACAAGGGCTATGGAGAGTATAGTCTATCAGATGTATTTGCTATTGGGGCACTCCCACTTGATCCACATGCCCATGGACGATCGACATATCACAAAGCTAAGGAGATTCCACCTCCTTGATACAAACAATTTGGCCCAACAACCTTTGTATCCTCAAAAATCGCTCTTCATGAGGAGCTCACTCCAGATATCAACAATTGGTTACATAAGGATGCACCTCAAAGGAATCAAGCATGCCTTGATCACTTCAGCTAGAAGTATCCCCAAGAACATAAGCTCATCACTGACAAATGGAACTATCAAGGTGGTGGTCTAGGACCAAAAGAAAGAGGCATGCAATGCCCCATCGACACACACAAGTGGGAATCAAAGTCAGGTCTTGGCTTTGGCATACCCACAACTGAGGGCACCAATGTAGACGGTCGTGCTTTTTTGAACATTAACCGCGAGCTTGTCAAAATTGAAGACATTCCTAAGGAAGTTGAAAAGAGAGCCTACAATGATATCCTAGACCAAATCTCCCTCGGAGACTCTGTTCTCCAAGAACTATCCATCCACCTCATTGACCTACCACTCACCCATCGACAACTCATAGATTGGGACCAACCAAGCATCATACACATTGATGAGTTCACATCAGAGGAAGCACTTCTGAGATTCATGGGAGCTGAAACACCTCACAAGAAAACAAAGCCAGATTTTGCCTATATCTACAAGCTAGATCCCAAGGGGTATTTTGGAGAAAATCCACAACCTAGTTCTGGTACACCCAAAACTGGAACTAAGGTGAATCTGAGACTAGCTAAGGCAGCAAAGAGAAGCCCTCAGCAAGAAAATCCAGAGCCACAAGCAGAACATGAGGATTTAGCATTACCTCCTCAAGATAATCGACCAGAGATATCTTCTATTCTAATTGAGGATACTAGGGAAGTCAACATCGGTTCTTCAAAGATCCCTAGGCTTGTTCACATTGCTGCATCCCTATCACAAGACCAAGCTGATCTCCTCTTTGAGGTCTTAAGAGAGAAAATTGGCCAATTTGCATGGTCATATTAGGACATGCCAGGGCTTGATCCAAAGCTTGTAGTTCATCATCTTGCAGTCAATCCACAGATCAAGCCCGTCAGACAAAAGCTTAGAAAAATGCACCCCAAGGTGGCATTACTGGTCAAAGCTAAGTTAGAAAGAATGTTAGCTGCTAAGGTTATTCGACCTATTGACTATTCAGAGTGGATCTCCAACATGGTCCCCATCACTAAGCCTTCTGGTGACATCAGAATCTACACTGATTTCAGAGATCTTAACAAAGCTTGTCCAAAAGATGATTTTCCTTTTCCCAACATAGATATGATTGTAGATCTTATAGCTGGACATGAAATTTTGTCCCTCATGGATGGATTTTTTGGGTATAATCAAATCAAGATTGCAGAAGAGGATCAGCATAAGATAGCATTCAGTACCCCTTGGGGAACCTTTTGTTACAACATGATACCTTTTGGCCTAAAGAATGTTGGGGCTACCTATCAAAGAGCTATGACAACCATTTTTCATGATCTCATCCATAGCATTTTGGAGGATTATGTGGATGATATTTTGGTCAAGTCTCATACCTTCATGGATCATCTTGCTGTCTTGGAGAAAGTCTTTGATAGGTTAGCCAAATATCATCTCATGCTGAATCCCAAGAAATGTGTCTTTGGGGTCACATTTGGCAAGCTTCTAGGCTTTATAGTTTCTAAATGAGGTATAGAGATCGATCCCAAGAAGGTCAAGGCTATCTTAGACATGCCTCCTCCCCAGACACTGCGACAACTTTGTTCTCTTCAGGGAAAGCTTCAATCTATTCGACGCTTCATCTCTCAGCTTGTAGATAAGTGTACACCATTTTCACATTTATTGAAGAAGGATGAGAACTTCAAGTGGGATCCTTTATGTTAGCGCAGATTCGACCATCTCAAGTAGTATCTCATCAATCCCCCTCTCTTGGTTCCACCAGTTCTTGGTCGTCCCCTAATTTTGTACATATCAACAACACCTACTGCTCTAGGGGCACTTCTAGCACAGCTCGATGACTACAACAAAGAAAGAGCCATCTACTACATCAGTAGAACCCTAGTTGGTTATGAATTTAATTACACTCCTATGGAAAAAGCTTGTTTGGTAGTTGTTTTCTCAACTCAAAAGCTTTGCCATTACATGCTAAGTCATACCATCCAACTAGTCTCCAAGATTGACCCTCTCAAGTATATTCTCTCTAGAACAACACTTACAGGCCATTTGGCCAAATGGGTTATGGTCCTTAGCGAATTTGACATCCAGTATGTGGACAGAAAGGCAATCAAAGGGCAAGCTATAGCAGATCGCCTAGCTGATGCACCTCTAATAGATGCTTATCCGTTGATCACAAAATTTTTAGATGAGCATATTTGTCTAATTGAAGAACAACCCCCATGTAAACTTTATTTTGATGGCTCATACACATCTCATGGATCAGGGGCAGGAATATTGTTGGTCACACCTCAAGGAGATTACATTCCAAAAGCCTTCAATCTATAATTCCCTAGCACCAACATTTAGCTGAATATGAGGCCCTCATAGCAGGATTAAAGATAGCTGCAGAATGGAACATTGTTGAGCTACAAATCTTTGGCAATTCTCAGCTCATCATCAAGCAAGCCCTAAATGAATATCAAACCAAAGATAAAAAGCTATTACCCTACAAAGAGCTAGTTGATCAGCTAACCCAATATTTTACAAGGCTTTAGTTTATACAAGTACCTTGAATACAGAACAAAGCAGTAGATGCTATGGCTACTATAGGCTCGCTCTTGGAAATTCCCTAAGCAGCTACACAGTATGAGTTTTTAGTGGAGCAGCTCGTCACACCTGCTTATGCGAATGAGGATTCAAACCGTGTTTGTATCTTGGTTGGTCCCCAATCCCCTTGGTACCATGAGATTCACGCTTACCTTAACGATGGTATCATATCCCCTCACCTCACATGTACCCAATGCCATAACCTCATCCGAAAATCATCCCACTATGTTTTCATACCCAATACCCTATATCATCAAGGTTATCACGATACTCTCTCTCAAAGTTTAGACCAAAATGAGGCCGCAATGGTGTTAAAGGAAGTACACTCTGGACTTTGTGGTGCCCATACAAGTGGTATTGTCCTAGCACAAAAAATCCTTAGAGCAGGCTACTATTGGCCTACAATTGAAGAAGACTCATGTGACTTTGTCAGAAAGTGTCTCCTATGTCAGTAGCATGCAAATCTTGTGCACGCTCCATCACAGGATCTATAGCCTATTGCACCACCTTGGCCTTTCGCTTGTTGGGGCCTTGATCTAGTTGGAACTATCACACCCCTCTCATCTGATGGACATAAATGGATAATAAAAGCTATAGACTATTTCACTAAATGGGTGGAAGCAGCCCCCCTAGTCTGAGCTACAGGAGTTCAGCTCTCCAAGTTCATCTTGTACCACATTGTTTGTCGCTTCGGCATCCCATCCACCATCTTCACCGACCACGGAGGTAACTTTGAAAATCTCAACATGGAAGAATTATGCACTTCCCTTCGCATCCATCACCACTTTTCTAGCCCATATTTCCCACAAGGTAACGGCTAGGCAGAGGCAACTAACAAAACCCTCCTCAAAATCCTAAAGAAAGTTGTCAATGATTTCGGCCGTGATTGGCACCTACAAATAAATCTAGCCCTATGGGCCTATTGAACTTCCTTTCATACATACACAGGCATAACTCCATACTCCCTAGTCTATGGTGCTGACATGGTACTACCTATAGAGGTTGAACTTCCCTCCTTGCACATATCTTTGCAAGGGCAAATATCAGATGAAGAATACAGAGTAGCTCGGCTCACCCAGCTAGATCTCTTAGATGAGAAGCGACAACAAGCCTATGATCATCTCACAGTCTATCAAACTCATCTCAAAAGGAATTTCAACAAGAAGGTGCTTCCATGACACTTTCAGTTAGGTGACATGGTCCTCAAAGAAAATATGAAAGTCCAAGCAGATCAAGAAAAGAAAGGCAAGTTTGAACCTACATGGCTTGGTCCTTATGTTGTCATTGCTTCCTTTGGCTCCAGAGCCTATCTGCTATCTACACTAGAAGGAGAACTCTTGAATGATCCTACTAACATCATTCATCTCAAGAAGTTCTATGCTTGAAGATCCTTGGTATACCCAGCTTTTGAAAAATACAAAAAAAAATAGTAAAGAGAAATAAGCGTCCAATGGTGAAAACTTGGCAATTCAAGCGCCTTGGATAGGTACCTTGGTGAAAACCTGGTAATTCAGGTGCCTTGTGTACTAAGACTAATCCATTATCTATCACTATCCTATCCCTCATCCATTCATCCACCATCCCATAAAACACCTGCTTGTTCCCTTTGTGTTCCAACCAAATATCCAAAATCTAATGGAGCTTGTAAATACCTCCTGGACAGCTTGTAAATCTTGTACCTCAGCTGGTAAATCTTGTACCTCAGCTTGTAAATCTTATACCTCAGCTTGTAAAATCTTGTACCAAAGCTTGTATTATACCTTGTAAATCTTGTACCATACCTTGTATATCCGAATCTTGTCCAAAGTTTGTACCATATTCCAGCCTGTAAATAATCTTGTATCCTAGCTTGTATACTATCACATGCACACACAAAACCCCATTTTCACTTAAGATTTTCACAAGCCATCTACCTATCCACCTATCACCTATTATAGACATCCCATCCTTCACAAACATTTCCATCTCACAAAAACCAAAACATGAACAAACTTGTACATTTGTAACATATCTTGGTCCATCAGCTTGTACATCCTCTTTAGCTTAGTACCATTGTATCTATCCAGTGTTCATGTCAGTTTGTCCTTGATCAACATCTTGCCCCCATCACACATCTTGGTTAGCTATTCCAATGCATCCTTTAGCTAGATTTCCTATCACCAAAGTGTAATCTTTCTTAGTTCAGCTTGTCAAATGCATCACTCATCCAAATCCACCAGCTTAGGTGCTCTCTGATAGGTCCTTGTAGGATATAGCTTTCCTCATGTCTGATCTTGGTCCGTTAGTACCTTGTCCTACCCATCTCATTGATAAACGGTTCTCTTTTGGATTTTTGCTTTCTTTTGATTTGGACTCTTCCCTGTTGGGTCTTGAAATGTCTTTTCCAAGCAATCTCCTTGTTTCCTCCTCAAGGTTGCCACAATCTTCCATATCATGGTATACTGCGAATGAGGCAATCAGAGTGTAAGGTCTTGATCATGTCTTTTGCTTGTTTTCTTTTCTGCTTGTGGGTTACCCAGTGTCATTTCCACACTACTTCCTCTGGGATTCGTGTGTGATACTGGGGCAATCCTTGCGTGCTTGTTTTGAGTCAATTTGTTAGTCCTCTGGACAGTTGGTGAAAAGGCCTTGATGTTCTTGGTAACCTTGGCAATTAACCATAGTCCTATAGCAAATCTAGTGCTCAACTACATGGTGGTACTTCTCTTTGAAGTATGCCCCCGCTCAAAAAGCTTCAATGGTTTTCCTTCATCTCCATTATCCCCCATCCATATCCAACATCTGTCTCTCCTACCCCAGCTTATGCATCAGTATCTCTTTGAATCACTCCTCACCTTTAGCTTTAGGGATCCACAATCCTAGTCTTAGGGATCCACCAATCCAAATCAATCCACCAAGCCTCATCTTTCGAGATCCACAATCCTAGTCCTAGGGATCTCTGAAACCCATCTTCCACCAATCTGACTCTTTGAAATCATATTGCATCAACTTTATAATCCCCTCATCCATCTCCCTATCCTGGATTCCTTTTTATAGTGCTCCGCTCCTTCATCCTCCACCTTCCCTAAAGTCTTAAGCTTGCTTTGTCTTGTGCATCTGATCCTCCTTTATCATTCTCCCATAGTGAGAGTTTGAGCTAATTCAGCCCCTTCTCTTTGCCAATCTGAGTTTCCTTGCTCATTCGAGATTCTTGTACTTTTCAAGAAGCCATCAAGCCTCGCTTTCTCTCCCCGCTGCCTTCTTGAGGGGGCATCTCATAGTCCATTCTCTCGTCTTCTGCTCTAGCCTTGGGCATCTTATTTTCTTATCTTTGATGCCATGCCACTTGCGGCATCACATCAAAGAGGGGCAAAATGTAGACACCTAAAAACCTTTAGAAAATAAAGTATTTTTATTTTCTGAAAAATTTCTGATGAAATCATCATTTATTAATTAATTAATTATTTAATTATTTAATTTGTTTTTATGCCATTAAATCCCTTTATCTTAATTAAAAATATTTAATTAAGGAATCCCTCCCAAAAATGTTTATATCTTATTTAAACATTATTTCCTTATTTATTAATTATTTAATTAATAAATTGACCAAAAATCCCAAAATAAATAAAAAATTTATTTTTTGCCCAAAACTTGGCCAATTTATTTAAGACCACTAACCTCTTCCAAAATCTTCTAATCCTTCTTTAATTTTGATTAAAGGCTAATCCCATCATTTCCTACCCATAATCACAACTCAAAATATTTAATTAAGATTAAATATTAATCCTCCTATTTATTAAAAAAGTTTTAATAAATATCTCCTCAACCCAAACCCTTGAAATAAATAAAACTTTATTTATTTCCTAAAAATCTAATTTATCCTCATCCTAAGAAGTTCTAGACTCTTCTAGAAAGTCTTCATCCTCATCCTAGGAAATTCTAGACTATTCTAGAAAATCTTTGTCCTCATCCAAAGTCTAGACTCTTCTAGAAGATGTTTTTAAACCTAATCCTAATCCCCTCCTAACCTTGTCACATTCTCTAAACATGGGTTAAGACTTACTAACCCAAGCCAAAGTTAACAAATATCTCCTCCTTCACCCACCCTCATTAAATGCCATCCACTTGCCTATCCCTAAGCTAATCCTAAACCATCCTAATCCATCCTCTAATCATTTGCACAATCCTAAGCAAGCTTAAAACCTTCCTAATCAAGCCCAAGTCGAAATTCCTCTCATCTCCTTCAAAATATCCCAACCATAAAACTTTATGAAGCTCAGTAGGCCATAAATGACTCTTCCAAGCCCTTTTATTGCTCTTACAAGCCATTATGAGGGTCTTTATGAAGATTTTATCCCTTGAGCCTCCTTTGTTGGCTCATCCTTCCCCTTTCCTCCATCCTCTCACCCTGTGACATGTGTCACTCTTTGATTGGCTGTAAGGAAGCACAATCCATGTGCTCTCCTCTCATGCAATCTGAGCCCTCCATGAGCTTTTTCCCATCCTTGCATCTTAGCCCTCAATCCCTCAATCCTCTTGCCTATAAATTGGATCCTTCCCCTTTGCAAAACAACACAATCCATGAAGTAAAGTCATAGTGCCATTTTAAGAAGCCATTTTACATCAAAACCATACACTCACACCCAAATTCCAACTCCATTTGAAGCCCTTTTTGAAGCATAAAGCTTGAGCATACATCCTATCTATTTAGACAAAGCTACTCAACAAGAGAGCTTCTCATTGAGAGAGCCCATTAATGGCTCATATTCTTAATTGAGATCTCATCTTAGTCTATCTTGAAGTTTATGAATTTTGTTTAGTTTGTAGAAGCTTTATTTAAATTTGGTTTCTATTAGCATACTAACATTGCTCATATACAGGGGGAGGGTTGGAGGATTTGAGATGATTGAAGTGAGACGTGGAGTATTTTAAGGAGAGTGAAGGTTTTTATAGGGGTAGATACCATGCAACTATGCCAATCGATTAGAAAGAGCATTATAGGCATCCAATGTGATTAGGGACAACCAACACACAGGAGGATGCAGGGTGGTGGGGAGAGTGGATGGAGTATAGGGGGATCTCAAAGGATAGGTGAGATGTAGAGGATAGGGTAGATCCACTGATTGGGTAAGAGCCAAAGGTGGGAGGGATAATAAGGAGGATAGATGATGGGGAGAGGTTTGGTACCAAGGAGGGGATGGGTAGAGGATGAGGCCACCACCACTAACAACAACAACATAAGATCAAGGGAGGGACCCATATGAGTCCCATGGAAAGGAGCCGATGGATGAGGGCATATATTAGTAGTGATATGTTGCATTTTTATTATGGAGTATTCCCTTGTACATATATGCATTTTTGCAGGCATAGAACCGTGTGTATGTCTATTGATACATGCACTATATGGACTTTCTATTCATGGTGGATGTGAAGTATGATGAAGATTTTTTTATCTTTTAGGGGTGGGTGATGTATTCTATATTCATTTTAGGATATGATATATATGATGAGCATTCTTCTGGGTAGGCTATGTGTGTTATGAGTACTGTGTCTGTGTGATGTTATTTTAGCACTGTATGCATTGTATACTATCATGAGATGCATAGGAGGTATGTATGAGGTGGACTAACGTGTGTTGTATAGGATTTGATGATTTCTATAATATGGATGAGATGAATGATGTTACTGACATGTGTGATGCAAGATGTGATGCCTTATATGAGATAGATTATATGCGTGATGTTATTGACATGTATCATGTAGGATGTGATTTTTTATATGAGATGGGTGAGATTCATTATTTTATTGATGTGTGTGATGCAAGATGAAAATTTTGATATTCTATATATGGATCTTAACTATTGGGACTCAAAATTGAAGCCCTGATTTTGAGTACCATTAAAAAAAAAATCCCTATACATGCTTTTTGATGCATGTGTACCTGACTATCCTTTGAAGGATTAAAAGGTGTTTAATGTTTCTTACACATTACATTCAGTATATCCACTCATCCCATGAAGATAAATTACCATTTTGAGTCATTCTGTGAAGTTTCATTTTGAGCAATGTCCAAATCTGCATTTTTGCCTGTGTGAAACAGTGCTAAGAGGCCTTGTTTGTAATTGAATATCTTGCATCTGGTTATAGTTCATGACTCACCACTTTGGGAGTGTTTAGTATCCATACTAGAGAAACTATTTTTCAAATTTTGAGTCATTTTGATATGTTTTGATTAGCTTTTGAATCCCTCAAAGTCAGTCATTTATTGTTGTCATGCTGGTGCAAATTGTTTAGAATTCTGGGAGGCCCTATTGACTTATTATAACTTTGACCCAGTTGAACTAAATGAGATATTTCCTTTGAATATCATTTTAGAGGTTAGATTATTGCTATAATTCAATTTTGAGCTTACGAAGAATCTGTTTGGTCAGTTTTTGAATGCGATTGCAAAATCAATTTGTACAATTTACTGTTGTCAAGAATTGCAGATTGATTGGTACCCCTATTCATGATGTCATAACTCTGAATCTATGATAGGTGAAATCAAATGGATTATACCATTGCATTATAATCTATAAATTCTTTAAGTGTGCCAATTTACAAGTCTTGACGAATCTGTCTGCACACTTTCCTAGGTCCATTCTGTTTGCGAAAGCCACTTTCCTATCAGTGTTTCCAGTCTGCAAATTTTGAGTACCCCACTTTGACTACTTGCCAAATTTTTCCCATTATTTTTCATGAGCCCTAATTGTATATTTATATTATCTTCATGACAATGAACCAATTCCCCAATTTTTGTTCCCCCAAGTGTTAGTTTGCCTTGTTTTCGAAGCCAAATTTGAACGTGATTTATTATTTTTTAACCTGTTTGATTGCAGGTAGTTTTAAATAAGTGACTTCTACAAGAAATATCTTTTGAATGAGAATTTTTCATGAGACAAGATTTAGGAGGGTGCAAGAATGTATAATAGAGAATTAGTGTGCCTATTTTCAGAGCTCGGTTAGGTTTTTTATCAGTTTTTAAAGCTAGTCAAAGGACCCCTTGGCACAAAATTCACAATTGACAATTTTTATTGTGAAGCCAGTTGGTTCTATTTTTGGAGAAAATATCTCATTGCTATGATATGATGAGGGTTCCAATCTTGAGTTTTCTCAGATCTATGAGACCAAGGGTTCCAATTTTGAACATATTTCACTACTGTGATACCATTTTCATTAGCAATTTCTCTTGTATGAACAATAAGAAATAAGACTACAGATAGTTTTGATTTGTTAAGCAATTTTACATTTCAATTTCTTTCATCTTATTGTATTTTTTTCAAAGAAATGAATGAAAATGTAGCACCAAGTTAATCTTCATTCTAATATCTTGTCTCCCATTCATGCTATTTATGATCTTTGGTGTTTTGTAAATAGAGAGTATGAAACTCAGTCACAATTTGTTGGTTGTATATGTTGATTTATTTTACTTATGACTCAATGAGTCATGTAAATTCTTGATTTATCATCATAGGATTACAGTTCTCATGAAGGGATAGGTTGAGTATGAGGTTCAGAAAGATGTAGATGTCTAATTCACAAGGTGAATAGATAGATCAGGAAGTCTTGATGTATGGGATATGTCAATGACTTTTAGGGGTGTGTGTTAGGGGTTTGTGGGATTTCCCAATAGATAAGGCACTAATTAGCTTCAAGATCAGAGTGTTATGTTGTTCATATCATGTTTTTGCTGAAAATTTAGTAATTTCTCTGGTCATGTTATTAGCTATCCATGTCTGATATTTTTACATAAGTGTTAGAAGATTGAGGGTTTTATCTACTTTTTTAGATTCAATCATATAATTTAGCACTAGCATAAGTCAATTTGAGGTCCACCTGCCTAGGTTTTGCAGAGCTTGAAGTAGAAGAAGGCTCTAGCCTCATAGTTGGCCCCCGTGTCTGAAAGGGTATATTTAAGATGGGAAGCAGCTACCCCTAGATGTATCTTATTCTCACCAAGCTAATTTAAAACCATGAAGTTTCAAAAAACCAACAAAATGGTAACTCTACTAGGGAGTCTATAAAGAAATTCATTGTCAAAAATACTAGAATCTCTAGTATAAATAACATTTTTCAGAATTTGTGTGATAGACAAACCTTGAGAATTTGAAAAAGATTCAACAGAGTAGGAAGGTTTTATTTCAATAGTAAGGTTATTAAGTGTTTTCCATTTCTTTGCTAATTCATGTCTCCCAATAAGATTTTATCCATTTATAGTAGTAGCTTTAAGGTTGAGTGTAAATTGTATTATTAAGAGTGTTCATCTCCAATCAATTTAGTTGGATTTGTTTTCAAGGTGCTGTTGTAAAGTCAGAGTTAGAATTGATGAAAATTGGTTTCTCTCTTCGAAGTGTTTGATTGCAAGTCCCATATGTTGAAAGTTCAGTTCAGATTTGTCATGCTATAAATCATGTTTTAAATCTTTCTCATAGTTGTGAGTAGCAACTCTCTAAAAGATCTCTGTACCAATGCAAATTGGTTCTATATAAATATTTTCATGATTTTTCAACTTAGTTATGTAGATTTGATAGTTATAATAAGATTTAGGCAAGAAGAGAGAATATACGAGTTCTTGTCTGATAAGTTTTGAAGTGTTGTATGTGATGAATCACAATAGTGATTTCATTTTGTTCTCCTCAAGGAGATGGTGGCTCTACGTTTTTTGATCAATGGTGTGAAGAGATGAAGTTTGCACCTATGCCAAATCAGCAGATTAAGTTTGAGGGCATCAAAACTCAAGGTATTTTCCACTTTCATGAGATTTCCTTTCCATGAAAGTAAGTTCTACAAAAGATTCTCTATCAAGTGATGTTTTTAGCACTAAATAGGTGAGTGGTTTGATGAGTCTCAACATACTTTGTGAAGGATAGATTCAGAAAATATTTTTATATTTTGAAGTATGTTCAGAGTTTGAATTGGTAGAAAGTGTTTTCAAATCTATTACAAGTAATAAATTCTAAAAGTAATCTTAGTGAATGAGTTGTAAGTTTTTTAGAAAATGGCAAATTTCTATTCACCTGGTATGCTATCCATGGATAAAAATTATAGATCTATTTCTAACAAGAGATAAATGCCATTAATTTTTGATGGCATTCATGGTTTCTCAAGCCCTATGCTGTATGATCTTAGAAAGCATTTTCCTAAGTTTGGTGGGAACCATGAAAATTCAGCTAGTCATCATGTGCAGATGTTCAGTGATTTGATTAGTGATTTCAAGATTTCTCATGAAGATGTGCATATGAAGTTGTTTTTTCAAACTTTAGAAGGTGATGCTAGAGATTGGGTTTTGCTTTCTATTAGAATATTCTATTTTATCTTGGGATGAATTACATTCAGCCTTCATGAAGTGATTCGAGTAAAGAGTAAAAATTTCTAATTATTTTGAGAAGTTCTTGAAGATCCAAATCAAGAATGATGAATTAGTTCCTAAATTTAATATCAAATTTGCAAAACTTTTAAATGAGATTCTTGAAAGTTGTAATCTGGATGATCAAGTGTGTTTAGTGGTTTATCTTGACGTATTTGATAAAAAGATGAATTATCTATTGAGAGATAAAGAGCCCAAGACACTGCATCAAGCATTCATGACAACAATAGAGATTCAAAATAATATAAAGTATGAACTAAGAGTCATTTCTCTAGAAATTTTTTCTGGCAAGATGAGGTTCAATGGAGAAATCAATGTCATGTAGAGTGTTCAAATTCAGATCAGCAGTAGGTACTATTGTTGTTGTAAACAATTTTGTTGAAAATTTAAAACCACAAACATGTGAAGATGAAGTTTCTTTGTTGCAAAAAAGAAATGATTCTATTCTTGTTGAACATAATGCACATGTTTGTAGTATCACAGTAGTAGATGAGAGAGTTTGTTCACTTGATCTGTTAGATATGAAAGAAATACTTTCAGTCATTCCTTCTCTTATCGATGGACCACATTGTATTGAGAATGTTGTTAACCTTGAAGTTGAAGGATGTTCATCTCAGTATGAGGACGAAGAAGCTAAAAGTTATGTTTTAAGCGATGAAGAAAAAATTGCTGATCCGATATGTTATGAAGAAGCATTGTGTGAAGACAATGATGAGACTGGTTACTCAAGTCAAGAGGAGGACATTGACAACACATGTTTGTCTTCATATGAATTTGATGCAAATTTGAGAACAAATGCAAATTTCAGAACAAGAAAGTAATGATGGAAGTGAGTACTCTTATGCGAGTGAAGGTATGAGTTCTTTTTCTAAATATGAAAATGAAGTTTTATTTTAGAATTATACAAATCAGCTTGAGGTTGAAAGTTGTGAAGAAGAGTTGTTTACACAATATGAGGACAAGAAGATCATTTATAGGAATGAATTACTTAGTTGTTTAGATGAATGCCATAAGGTTACATGCAGTAGTAATCAGTAGCACATGAGTGATCCTAAGATTAATGCATTAACACCTATTGATAAGATGAAAGATGATTGGTTTGCAAGATATTTGAATCATCTTAATGAAGACAATGCAAGTAACATTGATTTGTATTCTATGTGCTTTATTGATGGAGTGGATGGTGTGTCTTTGTGTCATGATTCTAATTTTTCTTCTTCATATGCTAAAAGTGTCCATGATAGTGATGTTAGAAATTGTTTCAAGGTTTTCACTAATCTATTGTATGGTGAGAAGTACAATGTTGATCAACACATCACTTGTTATAGCATTTATAAAGGAGCTTTGCATGGAGTTATCAACCCACTTTTTGAAGACAACATGGAGTGTTTAGATTTAGTTGAGGATGATCTTAATGGTGATACATCATCTTGCTGCTCTAAGAGAATAGATGGTTCTTCTTTCGGGTGTGATAGTCATTATGATGATGAGGTTACATCTCATGATATTGATAACAGGGTGTTTGATGAAGTTCTTATTGAAAATCAACATACACCTTGCAATGATTTTTATGATGAATACTTTAATATGATGGCTAATCCATTTGCTGATTCCAAAGAACTATTTGAGGACTCTAGATTAGTCTCAAATTTTGACATGGATGAAATTTGTGAGTATAAGTCTGATTGTTCATTCGAATAGCATCCGGTTATACATAAGGATACACAATTTCAAGGTATATGTGATCTTTTTTCCCAAGTTGAGTATGCAAATTTTATATTCAAGATTGATAGCATGTATGATTCATTTGATGAAGAGGAGTTTTAGTTTGAGTTTGATATGATCGAGCATGCTGATCAGTACTTTCATAATGAGAAGATTATAGAGAATGGATCTAGTTCTTATATGTGTTATATGAAGGTGAAGGTGTAGATTCCATTTTGCCAATTGATTTGTTTCAAGATGTTAATTTGATTGTTGAAACTGATAGAAGTGATTTCTAGCTTACCTCATGAAATTTTACATGAAAATTAGATCTATGATAGAAGTAAAAGTTTTTGATGAAGTTCGGTGGCTCGGGACCACTGGTTGTACAGTCTAGGATTACTTGTTTTTGCTTTCAATAGGTTTTTTGAGAGAAATGTTTTGCTGTCAAATGTGTGGTTTGCTTCTTCCAAAGATTTGAATCCTTTCCATAACTACAAGGGACATGCATCTTGAGACAAAGAAACTATTGGGACTCAAAATTGAAGCCCTGATTTTGAGTACCATTAAAAAAAAAGCCCTCTAAGAGCTTTTTTATGCATGTGTACTTGACTATCCCTTCAAGGCCTAAAAGGTGTATAATGTTTCTAACACCTTAAATTCAGTATATCAACTCATCCCATGAAGATAAATATCCATTTTGAGTCATTCTATGAAGTTCCATTTTGAGCAATGTCCAAATCTACATTTTTGCTTAAGCATCAAACAATGACATGAGGCCTTGTTTGCAATTAAATATCTTGCACCCAGTTATGTTTCATGATTTTCCACTTTGAGAGTGTTTATTATCCATACTAGAGAACCTATATTTCATATTTTAAGTCATTTTGATATGTTTTGATTAGGTTTTGAATCCCTCAAAGTAGGTCATTTATTGTTGTCATGCTGGTGCAAATTATTCAGAATTTTGGGAGGTCCTATTTGACTTGTTATAACATTGACCCAATTGACCAAAATGAGATAATTAATTGTGCATTGAATTTTAGAGGATAGAGACTTGCTATAATTCAATTTTGAGCTTATGATGAATCCGTTTGATGTATTTTTGAATGCGATTCCAAAAGTAATTTGCATAGTTTTACTAGTGTCAAGAAGTGCAGATTGATTGATACCCTTGTTCATGATGTCATAACTCTAAATCTATGATAGGTGAAATTGAATGGATTATACTATTTTTTTCTACTCTAAAATTTCTTTAAGTGTGCCAGTTTTCAAGTCTTGATAAATCCATTTGCATACTTTCCTAGGTCCATTCTATTTGTGAAAACCACTATTCTACTAGTGTTTTTAGTATGCAAATTCTGAGTAGCCCAGTTTGACCAATCACCAAAATTTCCCCATTATTTTCATGAACCCTAATCATAGATTTATATTTTCCTCATGAAAATGAACCAATTCCCCAATTTTTGTTCCCCCAAGTGTCAATTTGTCCTATTTCTGAAGCCAAATCTGTTCATTATTTTTTGACATGTTTGATTGCAAGTAGTTTTAAATAAGAAAATTTGATAGTTAATATCTTTTGACTAAGAATTTTTCATGAGATGAGATTTGGTAGGGTGCAAGAATGTGTAACAGAGAATCAATGCACCTATTTTCAAAGCTCGATCAAGTGTTTTTGTTAGTTTTTAAAGCTAGTCAAAGGACCCCTTGGCATGAAATTGGCAGTTGGTAGTTTTCATTGTGAAACTAGTTGGTTCCTGTTTTGGAGAAAAATTCTCATTGTTGTGATACCATGACGGTTCCAATCTTGATTTTTCTCAGATCTATGAGACCAAGGGTTCTATTTTTGAACATATTTCACTATTGTGATACCATTTTCTTTAGCAATTTCTATTGTATGAACAACAAGAAATAAGAATACAGATAGTTCTAATCTGTTAGACAATTTTACATTCCAATTTCATGCATCTTATTGTATTTTTTTCAAAGAAATCAATGAAAATGTAGAAACAAGTTAATCTTCATTTTGATATCTTGTCTCCCATTCATGTTGTTTGTGATCTTTTGTGTTTTGCAAACAAAGAGTATGAAACTTAGTTGCAATCTGTTGGTTGTATATATTGATTTATTATGCTTATGACTCAATGAATCATGTAAATGCTTGATTTATAATCATAGGATTGCAGATCTCATGAAGGGATAGGTCAAGTATAAGGTTAAAAAAGATGCAGATGTTTGATTCACAAGGTGAATAGATAGATTAGGAAGTCCTAATGTATGGGATATGTCAATGAATTTCAAGGATGTGTGTTAGGTGTTTGTGGGATTTCCAAATAGATAAGGCACTGATCAACTATAGGATCAAAGTTTTATGTTGTTCATATCATGTTTATGCTAAAAGTTAACATCATTAATCAAATAATTTTCCCTTTAATGTTGAAGAACTAAAAAGGATGCCCTCACTTAGCTTAGCAATTTATTTGGTCATGTTATTAGCTATTCCATGTTTGAGATCTTTGCATAAGTGTTAGAAGATTAAGGGTTTTATCTTCTTTGGTAGATTCAAGTGTATGTTTTAGCACTGGTACCATATAAGTAAATATTAGCTCCACCTACCTAGGTTTTGTAGAGCCTGAAGTAGAAGAAGGGTCTAGCCTTATAGTTGGCCCAATATCTGAAAGGTTATATTGAAGATGGGAAGTAGCTGCCCCTAGATGTATCTTGTTCACATTAGGGTAATTTGAAATTGTGAAGTTTGAAAAGATTAACAGTAACAATGTTGATTATGTTTTTATCAATGCATGCATTTATGAGATGGATTGATGATTTATGATGTGAAATATTTAATGGTTAAAAAGAACTATGTATGTAAAATGAAAAAAATGTCAATGAAAAATGGATCAAAAAATGCAAAGGATACCTGGAATGTATTGTGAATGAAAAATGTAATGGATAATTAAATTATTTTTAATGAGATAATGAAAATGCACATGATAACAAAAAGGAACCTAAGGAGATAATTTTAATGCATATGATAAAAAAATGAGCCTAATAAGATAGTGATAATGCATATGATAACAAAAATGAACCTAAGAAGATAATGATGCTTATGATGTCCAAAATAAATCTAAGATGATAATGATGATGCAAATAATAACTAAAATGAATCTCATAAGATAATGATAATGCACATGATAACTAAAAATGAGCCTAAGAAGATAATGATGATGTACATGATAACTAAAATGAATCTAAGAAGACTATGATGATGCAAATGATAACTCAAATGTATCTAAGAAGATAATTAGAATGCATATGATAACTATAATGAACCTAAGAAGATAATGATGATGCACATGATAACCAAAATGGATCTAAGAAGACTATGGCAATGTATATGATAACTAAAAATGAATCTAAGAAGAGAATGATAATGCAAGAAATGAATGGGTGTAATGTAAATAAAAGTATAATGATAGGGAAAAAAATGTGGGAGTAGATATATGAGTAGGATGGAAATGTATCATATCACTAATCGACTGTAACCTCCGATGGTGGGGAGGAGAAATGATGTGCACAACTTTGAATGTAGTTTATTTAGGGGATCTAACGAGGTTTGACATGTGAAGGGACCAGGTATAGAGAAAGAGGTGGCATTTGAAATTGAACCCTTGTGGTTGGGTGGAATGGGGGGTAGGAAAAAAAAAACCTTTAGATTCTTTAGGGATAGGAACTGTAAGATTGGTAGTATGGATATGTATGATAAGATAGGATTAGTAAGATTGGTAGGACTAATGTGAAGGATAAGATAGGATCTTGTAGGATTAGTAGGACTGATTTGGTAAGGTGGAATGGGATAGATCTCTTTCATGAAATAAAGGTAGTGGGGGGGGGGGGGGGGGGGGGGAGATGAAATTTTTCTTGAAGCTTAAGGATGGGGTGCTTCGTAAAGAAGGACCACCATGTTGTTTTGAGAACTTAGTTTGATATAGGAATACTGAGGATATGCCAAGATTATGAAGAACATCAAGGCCTTTTCACTAATATTACATAGGATTGACTTGAAAAAAATGTAAGGATTGCCCCAATATCACACATGAATTCTAGAGGAATCAGAGTGGAAACAACATTGGGTAATCTACAAGAAAGTGATATTTCCCAACTACACCATGTGATCATAGATGATCATATGTTTGGAACATGCAAGGGTCACATCTGACTAACTTGCAAGTAGAAAAGAATAAGGAAAAATACATGATCAATACCTTGCTCTTGAATTTCCCCATTCACAACACACCATGATATAAAATATCATAGCAACTTTGAGGAAGGAACAACCAAATTGCTTGGAAAAGATAGTTGAAAGAACCAAATTTTTGAAATTTTGAAAAAGAAAAAGAAATTGAAAGGAAGAGAAAATCTGTAAAAAATAATCTTTTTCCAAAGAGATTAGTAGGACTAGATACTAATGGACCAAGATGAGACATGAGGAAGGATGCATCCTACAAGAAGCTATTGGTAGTATTTGGGACTACAATGAATTTGACATAAATTTTTGAGGATGACTCTTTAATGAAAAGGAATATTGCTGGAGGGTTAAAAAAAGGATCTTCTAAAGAGCACTATGGTTTTTGACCAGATACAAACTAACCTAAAAGAAAAAAATGGGATATGGACAAGAAAAAATTGACTCTAGCATATACAACAAACTGACCAAGATATTTATAAGGATTACTATACAAAAGCTCAATTTGATGGAACATATAGAATGATAGGTTAGAGGTTTTATTTACGATGGAAAAAGAATAGGAGGTGGAGATAGTGGAATTGATTTGATATAATACAATGTGAAAAATCTTAGGATGAGGAGATAGCATAAAAACTCAAGATAAGGAGATAGTAGAAACAAGATATGGTACATTGTTTTATAATACAGGGGTATGATGCACAACTATGATACATAGAAATGCTAAAGGGGATAGGATACATGGATATGATATATGTGGGTGATGATGATGGTATAATACACTATGCTGAATTAGACTAGAAAGTTCAGGGATTGGGATAGTGATAGTGGCAGTGTGGGGATGGGATCTTTGGAACACCTTGGGAAAAGGAGGAGATGGATGACTAGATACAGAGAGAAAATGGAACAAGGACATATATCATTGATAGATAATGAGAAGGTCAAGTAAAAATGACACATATTACTAGGTTTTCACCAAGGTACCTATCGAGGGCACTTGAATTGCCAAGTTTTCACCATTGGACACTTATTTTTCTTCACTATTTTCTTTTTCATTTTTGGATATTTTGATTTTTTTGGTTCCTTTTGCAGGATTAGTAGGATACACTAAGGTTCTTAGGCATATAACTTCTTGAGGTGAATGATTTTAGTGGGATCATTTAATGTTTCACCTTCAAGAGTTGATAGCCGGTATGCTTCTGAGTTGAAAGATGTTGTGACAACATATGGACCAAGCCATGTGGGTTCAAACTTGCCCTTTTTTCGTGATCTTCTTGAACTTTCATGTTTTCTTTAAGGACCATGTCACCTAATTGAAATTTCCATGGGTGAACCTTCTTTTTGAAGTTACACTTGAGGTGATTCTGATAGGTGCACCATGTTATAGGCTTGTTGCCTTTTTTCATCTAGTAGATCCAACTGTGTGAGTCTAGCAATTTTGTAGTCCTCATCTAATATTTGGCCTTGTAAGGCTATGCACGAGGATGGGATTTCAAACTCAATAGGTAGTAATACCTTGACATCATAGACTAGAGAGTATGGTGTTGTGCCAATGGATTTGTGGAAGGAAGTCCAGTAAGCCCATAAGGCTAGGTTGATTTGCAAATGCCAATCATGACTAGAATCATTGACAACCTTCTTGAGGATTTTGGGTAGGGTTTTTTTTATTGCCTCAGCTTGAATATTACCTTATGGAAAATATGGGCTTGAAAAATGGTGATGGATGTATAGGGAGGTGCACAAATTTTCCATATTGAGGTTTTCAAAGTTACCTTCGTGGTTTGTGAAAATGGTAGTAGGGATACCAAAGTGGCATATAATGTGATAGAGGATGAATTTAGATAGTTGAACTCCTATGGTAGTGATAAGTGGGGCTACCTCCACACACTTGGTGAAATAATATGTTGTGGTGATGATCCATTTATGGCCTTCTAAAGATAAGTGTACAATAACACCAACAAGGTCAAACCCCTAGTATGAAAATGACAATGGTAGTGCAATAGGTTGAAGATCTTGAGCCAGAGCTCATATTAAATTTGCATTATTCTGACAAGGTAGAAAACATTTAACAAATTCACAAGAATCATGTTCTATAGTAGGCCAATAGTATCCAACTCTGAGTATTTTTCTAGCTAGGACTATATCATTCATGTGAGAACCAAAAAGTTTGATATGTACCTCTTTGAGAGCCATTGTGGCCTCATTTTTATCTAAACACCAAGAGAGGGAGTATCATGATAACCTCAATGATGTAGGGTGTTTACTATGATAGTGGAGCATAATGCTCTGTGAATGTGATTTTGTTATTGGGTTTGTATGAGATGAGGAGATATGATACCATTTTTTAGATAAGTGTGAATTTTGTGGTACTATGGGGATTGGGGACCAACCAAGACACACACCCTCATTGATTTTTCATTCTTGTGTGTAGGATCATGTGGCTTCTTGATTAAGAAATCATGTTGCATAACTTCCTAAGGAATTTCTAAGAGTGAATCAATAGTGGCCATGGCATCTACAACCTTTTTTTGCAACCTTGGTACCTGCATGAATTGGATTTGAGTGAAATGCTTCTTTAACTAATCAACCAATTCTTTGCAAGCTTGGAGTTTGTCATCCTTTGTTTGGTATTCATCAAGGACTTTCTTGATAATCTGTTGTAATTCTCCAAAGACTTGTAGCTCTATTATATTCCATTCAACCATGATGTTGAGGTTTGCGATAAGAACTTCATACTCTGATATGTTGTTGGTGCACTAGAACCATAGTTTGGAATATTTAGGGATGTAGTAGCCTTTTGGGGTGACCAGAAATATTCTTACTCTAGAGCAATGGAAGGTATAAGATCAATCGAAGTATAGCTTCCAGGATGGTTGTTCTTCTATCATGTAGAGATGTTCATTTGGGAACTCCATAACAAAAGGGTGATTATCCACTAGAGGTTCATCAACCATGTGATCTACGATAGCTTATTCCTTGATTTCCTTTCTATCAACATGTTGGATGTCAAATTCACTAAGAAGCATGAATCATTTTGCTAGTTGATCCATGAGCGTTGTGTGTGATAACATGTATTTCAAAGGATCAATCTTGGTGATGAGTTGCATAGTATATCTCAACATGTAATGGTGGAGCTTTCAAGTGGAAAAACCCATAGCTAAACAAGCTTTTTTTATAGGCATGTAATTAAGCTCATAACCAACTAGAGTGCTATTGATGTAGTAGATATCTCTTTCTTTCCCCTTTGTCATCAAGTTGTGTTAGAAGTATGCCTAATGCTATTAGGGTACCTATTATGTACAATATCAATAGTCTCCCGACAATTGGTAGAACTAAGATAGGTGGGTTGGCCAAGTATTATTTGATCTTCTCAAAGATACACTGACATATAGGATCCCATTTGAAACTCTGATCCTTTTTGAGAAAATGTGTAAATGATTGGCATTCATCTTCCAACTTTGAGATGAACCATCTTACTAATTGAAAATTTCCTTGGAGAGAGCGATGTTGTCAAAATATTTTTGAAGGAGGCATATCTATGATGGCTTTGACCTTTTGGGGTTCAATCTCAATGCCATGCCTTGATACAATAAATCCTAGGAGTTTTCCAAATGTGACACCAAAGGTACATTTCTCAGGGTTAAGAATGAGGTGGTACTTTTCTAACCAATCAAACACTTCTTCAAAAAGAGATAAGTGATCTAGGGCATTAATAGATTTGACCAAGTTGTCATCTACATAATCTTTGAGGGTTTTATGGGTGAGATCATGGAGATGACTGTCATAGCTTGCTGGTTGGTTGCACATACATTCTTTAACCCAAATGACATCATGTTGTAACAAAAGGTCCCCTAAGTGGTGGTGAATGTTTTTTTATGTTGGTCCTCTTCTGCTATTTGTATTTGATTATACCTGGAGAATCCATCAATGAAGGATAATAGCTCATGTCCTACCATGATATCTATAATCATGTTGATATTCAATAAAGGGAAATCATCTTTGGTAAAAGAATTATTGAGATCCCAAATTTTTTTGCAAATTCTAATATCACTAGAGAGTTTGGTGATGGGTACCATGTTAGAGATCTAGTTTGAATAATCAATTGGGTAGATGATCTTTGCATCTAGATTTTTATCTAACTTTGCTTTGAAAAGTAGAAAAACCTTGGGATGCATCTTGTAGAGTTTTTGCTTGACTAATTTGACCTTTGGATCTACTTCCAAATGGTGTACCACTAATTTAGGATCTATTCATGGCATGTCTTGATAAGGCCATGCAAATTGACCAATGTTTTCTTGAAGCACTTTAATGAGAAGGTCTATTTGATCTAATGGTAAGGATGTTTCAATGTATGCAATCCTTGGTGCCTTTGTTAGAATGACGTTGACTAGTCTGGTGTCCTTAGTCAGGATTGATGAAACCCCAAGCCTGTGATCTTAAGGGGGAAGGATGAAATCTCCATCTGTGAGCACCTCAAAGAGGTTTTCACCTTCAAATATGTCCTGTTTTTTTTTTTTTTTTTTGAATGATTTGATGGTGCTCTAGAAGATTTTTCACCAAGGGATACCTTTGCTTTTCTTTTTTGATTTTAATCATTTTTGTGACTAGAGATCTCATCCTCCCCAAAGTAACCCTTTGGGTCCAATTTGTAGACATAAGCTAATGGTGATGGTAGGTTTTTGTGTGGTATTTCAGCTTTGATGAATTTGAGGAGTGCATGCCCTATAGAAATCTTGTCAACATGGATAAACCTTGGTTGGCCCCAATCAATGAGTTTAGGATAAGTGAGGGGAAGATATATGAGGTCGATAGATAGTTCATAGAGCAAAGAGGCTCCTAAGATGAGTTTGTTAAGGAAGATATTGTTGTAGGATTTATTTTCAACTTCCTCATGGATATCTTTGACTTTGATGAGATTTCTCTAGATGTTTAAAAAGGCATGACCATTTTTAGTAGTGCCCCCAGTTATGGGAAGTCCATAGCCTAGACCTTTCTTCTTCTCCTCTTTATATGTTTCTATTGCTTGTTCGATGCCTAACTCCTTATGTCCTAGGCCACCTCCTGGACAATCCCAGTATTTGGTAGCAAGGTAGTGTGAGTGTGGATATTTCTATTTGAAGTAGTCAATGAGCTCTTTACCTTTTGGAGGTGGGTCTTTATATAATCATGTACTGATATGAGGGGTTGTTTCTTCTCTATTGAGGATCTTGTTGGAAAAAATTATGGTGGATTTGAGTTATTTGAGCTAAGGATTTGGGTCTGGCTTTGGCCCCTAATAGGTTGGGCAACCTTCATCATGTGGGTTAAGAGGTGGAGAACCAATAACAAAGGAATCTAAGAGATTGTATTCACCACAACCTTGGTAGTTGATCTTAATAGTGGAAAGTGTGGAGGCTAAGATGGTGTCAGGATCATGGCAAGTATCAGAGGAGCTAGCCATGGTGGTGGCAATCTCAATTTTGAAGCAATGGTTATCATAGGATGCTTCTATCATATGAAAAGGGTTTAGGATTAGTGTGGATGGTTATCTCAGTACCATGATGCAGGAATTTGAATCACTAAATCCACTGTCAATCGAGGAGGATGTTGAAAGGTGGGTAATTAAGATCAACTCCATGAAAAACTATTTCTTGAGTAGCACAACCAACTTTGATAGGTAACAAGATAGTTCCTTTGTTATTTTTCTCCAAGTTGTCATAGGCCTTGATAGTGATAACTTCATTTATGAAATTTTCCTTAGTCTATCCTACTTGTTTGATGAATGGTGTGTGTGTTCCAAGGCTTGCTTGCACTACTACTAAGAGACCTAGCTTGTCTCTTTTAGCAACATAGTATCCTCTAGAGCCTAATTTTCTTAGGTGATTAACTAAGTCCAATTCTAACTCTTCTCAAAGAGTTCTTAACCCTTGTGCTTAACCTTGAAAGACTTAACACCTTTAGATAGTACAATCCTTCATCCTCACTTAAAAAATCTAAGCCCAATTTTCTCACAAACTCAGGGTATCCACCAACATGAGAACATTCTTTTTTCTTCCTCTCTTTTATCTATTTGGAGAGATCTTTAGGTCATTTCCCTATTGATTTCAAGATTCGATCTCTAAGAAGTCTATTTAGGTCTAGTTTCAATTAGCCCTTGAAAATGACTAATTCCACTTCCTTCCAAAAATTTCCAAACAACTTGGAAACCCAATACAAAACTCAAATACCCTTTTGGATTCTTTGAAGGATTTTGTAGGTTTAAGATCCTAGGTTATCCATAAAGGGGGTTCCTACTATGTAGGTCTAATAGGACTAAAAGGCCTATTTCTTAGGAACTCACTTGTTTCTTGTTCAAATCCCACTCACATGGATTGATAAACCCTGAATCCTTCTAACATAGAAAGATATGTTCATATCACACCTAGAATTGTACTTGTTCTATACTATAGTTCTTTACCTTGTAATAAATCTTTACTTTCTCCTATCTCAAGCCTTTAACTAGACTCTTCCTACTTGCTTAGGGCTTAGTAGTAAAAGTAGCTTCCCATACTTCCATGAATCTGATGTTGGAAATGATTGAAAAAATCATGAGGAAAGTTGTTGGAATGATATATGGAAATGGTAAAGAATGTTCTCAATCATTGTTTTGTCATTGATGTCAAACTTGCTACTTGCAGGAATGACAATTGCTTTAGTGATCCAAATACTATCAATTAGTTAATTGACAAGGAGGAGGCAATCAATAAGATGTAACTAGTATACCTAGAGAAAGGCTGAAGTTATGATGTTATAATGAAGTACAAGGATTAGCTAAGCCATTGATAAAAAAGTGTATTTGATGACATACTATAGACATAGAGAATGGGCACGCTAAAACATATCAAAGATGTAAGGTTTTAGCTAAGACATCTGTAAAGCCTAATTAAAGTTCATTAGAGAGAAGGAGTCGAGCAAGCTCGTAAGTGTCAAGCAGATTCCTAGTTGAAGCCGAGAAAGATCAACATCAAGTGTCGAGTAAACTTAAGATACCGAGTGATATCAAGTGCCGAGTAAACTTCAAGTGCCAAGTGATATCAAGTGCGAGTAAACTTCAAGTGCTGAGTGATATCAAGTGTCGAGCAAATACAAGTGCCGAGCAGATATAGGTGCCAAGAAACACAGAGATGTCGAGCACCAGTAAAACCAATAGTGCTGAGAAACACAGAGATGCTGACCACCAGTAAAAACAATAATACCGAGTTTCTGCATTATTTTGAAAATTGAAGATTCGCCAAATCTAAGCTGACAAGGTTGTTATCTAGAAGTTTGTGAATTAAATGGAAGATAAGAATGATGAGCTAGTGGTACAGAACACCATGTAAAATGTTTCTAAGGATACAAATGACGAAGTTTCTAGATAAGAACAAGACATGAGTTAGATACATTGTATCCTACCTAATCCATTTTGAAACCCTAAAATTGGAGAAGGAGAATTGGGTGGCAAAGGCAAAATTAGATTTTTATTTAAGGAGTCATAAGTTCATGAAGAAAAGAGAGAGAGAGGCAGTCAAGAATGAAAGCATAAAATGTTGAAGAAGGTGCAAAGGAGGAAAGAGAGCATAGTTACTCTGTTTCAATAAGAAGACCCCAGGTATGGATACATTGGCATGATGAGTAAGAAGACTCAAGGAGACGAAGCTTGATAAGAAGACAAGCAATCAGAGATGAAGTGATTCAAGCCAATCATAAGGATTGAACTGAAAGTGTGATCTGAAATTTGCAAAGTATTTTGTAAGTTATATGAGATCAAAAGGCCATTATCGTTACTTTCTAGAAATTGTAACAGTTAGTTTAAATCCTATGGACTTAGGTTGGTTTGATAACCATGAGATAAATCCTTTAACAGGGTGACATTCCAAGTGAATGTTCTAAAGTCCTTTAACCAGGCCCATTCCTAATAGTTTGGTGAAATCCTCTAACAAGGTCACATTTAACTGTGTGTTGTAAGCCTTTAACAGGGCAGGCTTTTAATAGGGCATCACTTTAGAAGAGTGAAAATCAAGTAGCATGTTACTGGTGGTTTTTCCCAAATTAGGTTTCCACGTAAATCATTGTGTCATGTGTTGATCTTGCATGTTTTATCTTTGCATGTTGATTTACTATAACTTGCTAATGTGGTTGATTTAAGTTTGGATAATGTGGTTGATTTAAGTTTGGATAGATGAAAAGTGTATGGATTCATTAAAAGTAGTGAAAATGTATTATTAGGGCATTTGGACCTTGAATAACTGATTCACACCCCTCCCTCTTAGTTATTCTAAAGAATTCTAACATCCAAATCCTAAACCTATGTACATTATTAACTCCCCTAGCATTTCCATCTACCCTTAACTATTTTCCATTGCTATATTTCATGGGGAAGCCATATCTATACAAACTAGTCAGCACAAAACTAGTAAGATGTTCACAATTTAAACAATTTATTCAACACTTAATACTTACTATAATCAACTAGATTATAAAATGAAAAGGTCTCCAAACTAATCAAAGAACACTATAAAATCATCAAAACAAATCTTTCAATCCATATTAAGGCATTTCTACTACTAAAACTTGAGAAATTACTGATAGATGTTGTTGCAAAGCTCTATTCCCCACTCAAAACTATTACAATGCATACCCCCTCTTTCTAGATTCGAGTCTTTTTCTTATATTATATGACATATTCACTATTCTAGGGCACGTTGGTCAATTTTCCACTCCTTATCCTTAAGAGAATCCAAGATATCTAAGTTGCATGCAACATTTGCAATAATTGTAAATGTTGTCATGATAACTTCTTGACAACATTTGGTATCTTTTCCATTATGCCTTCATCCTACTTTTTAGGACCTCTAACCTCTACATTCCAAGGAAAAAAAACCATTTATTGCCATTAAGAATCTTTCTCACCACTTATATATATATATATATATATATATATATATATATATATATATATATATATATATATATATATATATGTTTAGAACATATTTAAGACTCTAATCCAACACTAAGATTCTAAGCCTAATAAATTGAAATGCTACTAACAATGACTATTTTGATGACCTTAGTCCTAATGGCTAACTCACCTATTCCAAAATGAAAAGACCTTCTAAGATCTAAAAACAACCTAATCTAAACTTCTTGACTTGGATATCTAAGTAAAAAACAAGCCAAAATACTAGACATGGACAGGTTAGCTTAGGTACGCTCTTGCACCAATGAAATTTAATGTACATAGATTTTGGGCCGATCCATTATCTACCATGACCCTCTTGACAATGAAGTTATAAATCATGATGGCAATACGAAGTGGAAGGATATTATCTAGTTCAATGGCTAGGATGTGAGAAGTTTTGGAGGATAATGTGCATGATGCAAAGAGATGGCCTACCAAATTTTGAAATTCTATAGCATTGATATCAATAAGGATGTGAGATTCATGAAGTGCACTATCAAGGATTTATTTGTAAAGTGGACTAGTGCGCATGAGATCTAGGATAGAGATTTGGGCTAGCGTGTTCCCAAGGTGTTCTAGGATATTTTACTGTGGTCTTGATGGGGTACACATAGATGACCCAATGATGTTGATTCAGGTTCTTCATGTAGTGACTATACATTAATTATCAAGGCCTTTGACATTGATAGTATTAACATGAGATTCCACCAGGGATATGTAGCCAATCAAGCTATTGTAGTCTAACTATATGGAAGTATAATCATGGGATCTCCTAGTTTTTTCACCCTTCTTAGTTTGAGTATTTTTAGTTTGGTTGGTCTTGTTGGTATTGTTGTTTTGTATAGGTGTTTTTTTTGTGTTTTTACTATTGCATGATAGAAACACATTTTTATAGACAATAGTCTTACATTGGGGGAGAATTGTGCTTGAACTATGATCTATTTTTGGTCAATAAGATCTTTTACATAATCCTTGAGTTCCATGCATTTAAGGGTGGGGTGTCCTTTGAGACAACGAAATTTGCAAAACTCATTTTCTCTGTACTATGTTACTTTAGGTTGACTTTGATAGAGTGGTTGTCTTTGTGGATAGTGGATAAGACTGTCTTTGGCTAATTTGTCAAAAATATCATCAAGCAATTCTCCCAAAGGGGTGTACACTCAAGGTTGTCATTGGACCTATGGTTTTGGTCTGGCTGCAATAGTGATAGCATTGGTTTGATTTTTTGATGTTTGGTGACCAAGTGTTTGAATGGTGGGTTGATATTGTTGTGGTGGAAGTTTTTGATAGCTTTGTTAGGTGTCAGTGACCCCATCTATGATGACATTCTTATTTTTATTATAGTTCCATTGTTTGTCATTATATTATCCTCAATCTTGGATATTTTCTTTGTAAATTTTGATGACTCCATCTTTAATGAGTCCTTACTCAAGGCCCATACCATTTTCCTTGATGTATTTGTATGTTTGTAAGAAATTCATAACCATGTGGTCTACAAGACTGGGATGTGCATTGTTAATGAACATCTTGACAAGCTGGCATTTGGATATGGTGGACGAGATTCAAGTTGTGAGAGTTTTTCGTCATTATAAGTAATCAACGAGGATTTAGCCTCCCTATTTTTTGGCATGGACTAGATCTACTATAGATTACTTAGTTTCAACTAGGTGGGCATATTAGGCCACAAAAGCTTTTGAAAGATTAGGAAGGGTATTGACTGTTCCCTAGGGTATGCAATAGAGCCATTTGAGAGTGGGGTTTCCCAGACTTTTAGGAAAAATATGCATGAGAAATATGCCATTTTAGGCCAACTCTTGGTAGTACATATAATACTCTTTGCCATGCATAATGAGATCTCCTTTCCCCATGAATTTATCAAATTTGGGGATTTCAAAGTGCTTAGGAAAGGGTGTCATTATTATAGTCTTGTCAAATGGATATGGACTGTCATTTTCAAACTTGAAGGTCTTGGATTCTATTCCATCCTTGAGTGATTTTAGTGAACTTTTCATCTCTTCCCACTCAGGGTTTACAAGTTTTATTGTGGGTTCCCTTAATCCTAGTGCCTCCAGTGGATGATATGTATTGGATGTCATAAGTGAATATGGATAAATTTGGCTTGAATGCTATGGTGGGTTGAATAAAAATTGTGCTACTACTGGGATGTGATTTATAGGTTGTTGGAATGATAGTTGGACATATTGTCGTGCTTGTTAGATGTGATTTAGGTAGTTTGATTATTATGGTAGAGGGTAGATGTGAGACTATTGTCTAGCTAGATGATTCTATATGGAGGTTTACACATGTAATGATGTTGGGATTGTGTGCTTGATTGAGGTGGAAACTAGGAGTTGTATGGAGAAAAATAATTAGTATAAGGAAATGCACCTATTGTTGGCACTAATTGGTGTGGTAATGCTTGATTACTTCCTAGGGGTGGCATAACAAAATAATTTGTGATGGTAGGTGCAGGGTTAATTGAGGATGGTGGTTATGGTTGGGAATTGGGCATGAATGGATTATTGGTAAAAATATTAGTAGTTGGTCCTTGTGATTGTGGAAAATTCTAAGGACACAATGGAATGTGGTGCCAGTGTTTTGACTAAGAGAAAATGGGTTGATATTAATATTTGGTGGGATAAAAGGTAGATTTCTAGACCTTGATGGAGGCATCCCTATGGTGTACTAGATTACTTATTGGATGTGCTACTATGAGGGATTGGTTATAGCACTAGTGGATGCATATGAGGTGGAAGTGGGAATTGAGTCAGGAAAGCTATAGTAATGCTAAGTGGGAAGGAAGTAGTTTGTGAAATTAGAGTAGTTACGGTGGAGGTGTTTGTAGATGCAAATGGTGTAGTAGTGGTATGCTAGGATGTTGTGTCGACTAATGATTGTGCTATGGTGGGTTTTACTTTGTGGGATGGAAGCACTGAGTTGGGTTGATGGTATATTTGGATCTTTCAATTCTGGTTGTACTAGTTGATGTCCTTTGTCTAATATAAAAAAGAGGTCATTTGGATTAGATGGACCAATGGGTGATGGTAGTCTCCCAAATAAGGGATGGATGGGATATGATAAATCCAAAAGTGGTGGTCTCCCAAAGCTAAATACACCAACATTATCTCTCAAGAAGTTTTCCATAATGGTTTCTCTATTTCTATATATGATAGCATTAGCAATGGTTGCATGTCTTGGTTGATTCATAAAGACATCTATGTTGAGTGAGCGACCCAAGTCATCTAGATTTTGTCATGGTGGGTCATGTTTGGTTATAGACACCATTTTGTTTGGTTGTGTGCTAGCCAAGCCACTACTAAGACTAGGATCCATGTCTTTCTTCTTCATTTTTTTTTATCGAGACATGTGGTAGGTGACATGAAATGATAATTTTCCTAATAATGAGATGTAAGATGGTATGATAATGGATGCAAGTATACATGGGTGGATGTTTTTGCTAAAATTTATAAGGATATGATAACTATGGTGTAAGGATTTTCTAAGATGTAGATATGTATGATAGATGTATAGGGAGGATCTTAATTCTAATGGTATGGTACCTAGGAGGAGTAAAGGATGAGTGATGTGATGCCAAAGTGAAAGGGAAATGTTTTCCCTAGGTGTAAGCTCAAGATGTGATGGTGATGTCAACTCTAAGACAAACTAGTGACCTTTTAGAAGACAAATGATGATCAAGTGTGGAGCCCAACCTTTAGCTCAAGGTGATTAGGGACACAAATGACAAAGATAGATCACCCTAGACAATTCTTAGTTATAAAATTGATAGTATGTAGGATGTAGGATATTAAAATCTCAACAAAGTGACAAAAAATGCTCAAAGATGATGGAGATGATGGAGGACTTTGATCTATGATTTTTATTTGGATGGGGATGGATTTTTAAAGCATGATCTAAGAATAATGAATCTATAAAAATGCCTAAGGAGGATGAGAACATACATGATAACCCTAAAGGAAAAATCTATTGTGTGATAAGTGCAAAGTGTGTGTGGAAGAAGAAGAACCTAATCAAAGTGGGTATAGCTAGTGCAGTTGATGAGGCTTTGATTGACTCCATCTCTTAAAGTTAGGTTTTTAATCTTTTGGTCCTTCTTGGTTTGTAGGGAAACCTCAATACCTTGTTTCTAAATTTGATCTATTTTAGAAAGTGTTGGATTAGGTTTATTTTTCTTGCATTCTACTTCTATCTCTCTATAGACTATTGGCTGTTAAAGTTTGACTTTTTAAAACTTGTTTTGGTTGGTTTGACATGAGGTTTTCTACCTAGGTTTATCTCAAATATGGGTTAAGGTAGTGACTACAATAAGTATACCTTTTACTTAGGTTGGGCAAAATGAATCTCCTAGATACTAAAGGGGTCTAAGTATATAATAAATGTTTCTTATCAAAGGATGATATAATGGCTTTAGTTACAATGTAAGAGGTGAATTAAACAAGTTAGACTTAGGGTTGTTGTGAATAGACTTGCTAACAACCATTTTAAGAAAAAAAGAGTAAGACTCTTTTTATAATAAATATGGTGTGTTGTGAGCAAAAAATCTCTCAAAGGAAAAGGAAACTTTGATAGAGATAGAAAAGTGATCTCTTTAGCAAAAGGATTTGATAGTAACTAAAGTGTATGTTTTATGATTTTTTTTCATGAGGTCTTTTAAAAAATAAGACAATCCAAGTACACTTTGATCCCTAAGGTCAATTTTGCTTCAATGTGTTATTTCACGTCCCACAAATTGATGTCTTTTGATGCTAGTGCAATATGTCCCTCTAATAAAATAGGTGAGTTGATACAAGAGTCAATAAAAAAAAAGATACACATCAAAGAATTTTCAAGGTATAAAAAATAGAAGTCCCTCTTCTACGGGGACAATGACTCTTGGGGATGAAATCCAAGTAGCCTTAACTCTATGAGGGGAGCATGATGGTGAGTAATCTTGATGGATGTTGTTTCCCTTGTACTACAAATAACATACAAAGGAAAAAAATGGTAGCTACTAGGTTGGTTTGTAATTAGATTTTTGGAGTCAACCAAATAGTTTTTATGCACATGGTTCACTTAAGAATATATACCGGCCATGATAAAATCATGAAAAAGTTTTCCCACCTTAGGATACCACGAAAAGCACACCACCCAAAATTTCTTGATGGAGAATGTTTTTAACCTTTCCTCTCATTTATATACTAACCATACAATTTTACCAATTTGAGCTTTTATCAAAAGGAGACATGCTTCCTGAATCCCAAAGGATGATAAACTTGTTAGAAGAACTCCTAGGTTGTTGCAAATGATCTTGCTAACAAATTTTGGTACATGTGTGACATAATTAAATGGTTCTATTTTGAAAGAAATAAAGGATAATTCAATGATGTGCTAAAAGACACAATCTTAGGACACATAAGACACTTTATTCATTCTAATTTTGAAAATTTTAGTTTTTTCCTATCTATTACTTGAGAACACTTGTGATTTAACATGCAAGGTTCTTTCCAATTTGACAATGATCATCATCTTTAAGAAAATTGAGTCAGCATAAGAAATCATGCGCATGAAAGCTTTGAAAAGGATGGGAATAAGAACATTTTTCCTAAAGTTATTCAAGATTGTGTGAATTTTGTTTAAGAAGTAATTTGAAGTGTTTTATTTGAAATGTTCTTTGCTACCCAAAATCAAATGTTCATCACATTTGTTATTTTTAACTTTAGCATTCAAGATGGAGTTTTTGTTCAATTGAGTCTCCAAGATAAAGTGTGATTTATAGCATTGATTCTTTGATCCTCAAAATTTGAGATTGTATTTTCTATCTAACTATTCATTCCATTGAAATTTTTGTAAATTTCCTCAGGTATTCAAGATTGAATTTGAGTTGTTTGTTTTAAAGCTTAAATGGAGATGTGAGTACATTTCATGGTTTAAACAAGTAAATCCTTTAAAAAATATTTAGGAAAAAAATCAAGCCAGATCTACATGTTGTTTAACTTGCAAGGATTCAATGAAAAATATTAAAAATTAAAAAAAACTTGCAAGAGTCAACTAATGATCTTGCATGGCAAGAATGTAGTCAAATTGGTGAGATTGTTGCCAAAAATTGGTGAAGAAAAAGATAAAACACGAGACCTAGAAGAGATACTTATAGAGAGAAATCACTAGGTAGTAACCCCACAGATATTGTAAGCATTCTTGCTAACTAGTTTAATTGCAAGTTTGAGGACATAAGTCAAACAAGGTTTCTGTGGCTAGGTTTTTAGTGCAGAGTGATCCTGCAAGTATTACAAGAAAACCTACAAGCATGTAAAAGTTTCCCATGAAGAGAGGGAAGGTGAGAATGAAACAAGAGGACTCAGATGGCCACATGAAAGATATGTTAAGTTATGAAAATGATCCCACCTTGGCAGGTTCATGCTCTCATAAATGGTTTCCTTCAAACTTGTAGTTGTGGGTTTGCATAAAAAGAATGTTTTTAGGTTTTGACATGCAAAACTAGATGAGGTGGTTGGGAATGCATTTCTTGTATTGGGACTTGTAAACCTACAATAAAGTTAAAAACTTGATATGCAAAGCAATAAGTACAATACATTAGTTTTTGAATTAGCGAACATAAGTGCAAATGATTGAGAATGACCCAAGTGCGAGGTCCCCTAGGTGTGCCAAAATGTTTGCTATAAGATTTAGTGTGAAAAGAACATTAACATAATTTTAAAATTCACAAACTAAAAGTGTAACAAAAATATGAAAGGATGATGGAAACATAGAAGGAGAATGCAAATAAGTATGGTGAGCTCCCCAAGTGCAAGCTTGATGCTTACATACATCCATAGTGATGGTTGGATGTGTGCTCAAGCTTCGAACAATGGATTATGGTCAAGTATGGTAGTGAGTGAAGGGTTCAACAATGAGACCATGGGTGGATTTTTCCATTATTGCTGGTATTTTGATAGTTTATGAGATTTCAAAATAGAATTATAAGTTTTCATGAAAAGTGGATGATTTGTTAGAGGGGAAGGGTCCAATTTATAAGCCAAGGATGTGAGGATGTAGGGAACTGGATGTAAGGATGAAGGAATGATGAGGGAAGGCTAGGATTGAATGAGATGAAAGCACATGGATTTTGGTTTCTCAAATCCATAGCCTTGTGACAAGTGTCACAAAGGGATTGGATGAGAGAGGATGGCCAAAATGGGTGGTCAAAGGGAGTTATGAGGGAGGAGTGTGGAAGATGGATGTAAAAAGCCTTAAAGAGCCATTAATGCATGTAAGTGTTGATCTCTAAGCCTATGTTTCCAATTAGTGACCAAATAGTTAGTCATTTGCAATTCATTTACTAGGCAAGATTACAAGGTCATCACTATGACTAAGTTATCTAGTAAAGGTCAAGAAAGTTACACTTAGACCAAGCAGAAAAATGATTGATGAGAATTTAGTAGAGACTAAATAGATATGCGAATTGAGGAATATAGTATCAGTGAAGTAATTTAATGATGATTGAGCATATTGAGAAGTTATCAAGTGTCAAAAAGATAGACTTATAGAAGCTGAGAAATAAATACATGACTGAGCATTAGAAGAACTCAAGTGCTGAGCAATATAGTTTTGTTATGTGAGTTTTTCATGGTGCAAAATCATATGTGAATCATTATCACTAACATTTCTACAATATTTAATAATTATAGAGGTAGATAATATTATATTTATGCATCATTAGCATAAGGTGATGATCCCTAACAAAAATATTCAACCAATCAGAAAACGGGACATAAATGGCAAAAGAAAATGAAGTTTAAACCGTTGATCAAGATTTGGAAGCTTTCCAAGAAGTCTATTTGAGGAGGATTCTAACCCTAGAATTAAAAGAGAGAGGATGAAATGTGAAAGGAAATACAAATGTGAAGGATTTGAAGAGTTAGTTCCAATAGAGAGCAATTAGAGTAGTGAAGGACTAAACAAATTTATCAAGTTAGGAGAATCAGATCAGAGACAAAGGAAAGAGGAGACCCAAGATCAACTTGTAGACCACACTAAGGGTCAGGTAATGAATCAATTATTTTTGTAATTGATATAGGGAAAATCTCTTAATAGAGTGATCTGCACAAGCCTTCATGAATCTCCTAACAGAGTCCTTACTTCATTGTAAGTGTCAAGTCCACTAATAAGACAAGACCTTTCACTAAGCAGATCATATCTTATGGTCAAAATTGTAACCCTAACTAGTGTAGGAGCACTTAGGGGAAGGGAACACCATAAATCCAAATTTGGTTTGTAAATGATCTAACCAACCATTGGGGTAATAAGGACTACTAATAAAGTCCCAAGAGGTGTTTGAGTGGTTTGGTTTGATAGGTTTTTGGTTAAGAGTTTGGATTTTTGTCAATTAGGTCTTGAAAGTTGAAAATTATAAAAGTTGCTATAAAGGAAAAAATGAAGTGAAATATTAGAAAAGGGGAAAAGGAGTGTGTTGAGATGGTTCTTAGGTATTCTAAAGTCATCATAGGAGGGTTGGAAATATTATTTGCAAGTTTGGAGAGGTTAGGAGCAAAATTATCAAAGTTGTCAAAAAGTTGCATTGACAACTTTGAAATTTTGCAAAATTGCATGACAACTTTTCAGGCATTTTTTGGAAACCAATTACTTGAGGTAGTTATGTATCAAATTAAAATTTAGGAGGATAGATAAAGTATATTTAAGACTTTTCCCAATCATTTTCAAGGGTTATAACAACTAGATGTATATATACCACTTGTAGCAGGACCGTTTGTGAGTTTGAAGCGTAGTTTTGGACCTTAGTTGAGATTTTTTTGGACTGAATGAAGAACTATTTTTAAGGGAATAACATATTGAATTCATGTTTTGAATATCTATATATATATTTTTCTTTCAAGTATGTATTTGATAGGGTTTAGAAAATTATTTGTTTCCTCTGAACCTAGTATCCAATTTTGGGTTTCAGTTATTAGATGAGCTATGGCTTGAGTGTCCTTGTTCTAGTGACCATGGCTCTTGAAGACCAACTAGTAGCCCCTATACATATTTTAAATATGGCTAATGGAGGTTGTGGAAGGCCTTTTTCTATTTTTACAAGCAAGCCCTATGTTAGTTTGTGGTGACTAATCAGGGAAGTACTGTACATACTTCATAAATTATTTGGGGCATAAAATACTTGTAGAAAAGGGCTTAGGGTTAGGGATTGTTTCATTGTGAGTGATGCAAAAATTGGTCCTTGTGGTGGTATTGAGCAATAAGGGATTACAGATTGTAATCAGGTCATAATAACTAAATCATAATAATATTAGACTTGTTGTTTGGTGGATGTAGCCCAGGGATCGGGTGAACCACATTTAATCTTGGTGTCTTGTGTTATTTTCTATTTGATCTATTATTTTTTGATATTGGTTATATTTGAATATAAAATTTATTTTTGCCTAAGGTTTAATCCTAACAAGTGGTATCAGAGCAAGGTTGTTTTTTAGTTATCCTCTGCAAGAAAGTCTCATGATTGAGTGGGAGTCTCACGTTTGAGTGGGAGAAATGGTAGATGAGGGTAAGTTGAGGGTTGACAAGTTTAATGGGTAGAAATTTTAGTTATGGAAGATGCAAATGGAAGAATATCTTTATCAGTAGGATTTATGGAAGCCATTGGAAGGTAAAAACAAGAATTAGGGATCTATGTCAAATGATGATTGGGATCTTTGGATAGAAAGACACTTGGAAGAATTTGATTATGCCTGGCACCATCAGTGGCATTTAATGTTACAAAAGAAAAGACAATAGAAGAGTTGATGCAAACCCTAGCGAAACTATATGAAAAGCCCTCTACTTCAAAGAAGGTATTTCTCATGAAGTGTTTATTTAATATGAAAATGACAGAAGGTGGATTTGTTGTAGATCATTTAAATGAATTTAATACTATTACTAGTCAATTATCTTTTGTAGGTATCAATTTTGATGAAGAAATTAGGGCTCTCTTGATTTTTTGTTCTTTTCCTAAAAGTTGGAATGGCTTGGTAATGATTGTGAGTAATTCTATTATTCAATCTAATACCCTAAAATATGATGATGTAACCGTTGTTATTTTGAGTGAGGAAACTCGTAGGAAATCCTCAGGTGGATCTACATTTGGAAGTGCTTTGAATGCACAAAGTCAAGGAAAAACAACTGAGAGAGGAAATAATTTTGGAAATTGTGGGAAATCAAGAGGAAAGTCAAAAGGGAGGAGGTATCAATTGAGAGGACCAAATGATTTCTAGTATTGTGGGAAACTAGGGCATAGAAAGAAAGATTGTTGGACTTGAAAGAAAAATGAAGGAGATAAACCAGATGGAGACAAGGAGGTAAATGTGGTAAGTAACAAATCTAAAGAGGATGCTTTGCTTCTATCTTTAGAATTTTTGATGATTCATGGGTTTTAGATTTTTGTGCTTCATTTCATGCTACACCTCATAGAGGTTATTTCATTGATTATGTCCAAGTGGATTTTGGACTTGTTTATTTGGGGGATAATGAAACCTTTAGATAATGAACACTATAATGAAATTTTTGGAAACCAATGACTTGAGGTAGTTATGGATCAAAATATAGAATAGGAGGATAGAGGAAGTATATTTAAAGACTTTTTACAATTATTTTCAAGGGTTGGAACAACTAGATGTATGGATACCACCTGTAGTAGGACAATTTGTGAGTTTGAAGCATAGTTTTGGACTTTTGTTGAGATTTTTTTGTATTGAATGAAGAACTATTTTTGAGGGAATAACATCTTGAATTCATGTTTTGAATCTATATATAGTTTTTTCTCTTTCAAGTATGTATTTGATAGGGTTTAGAAAATTATTTATTTCTTGTGAACATGTTGTCTAGTTTTGGGTTTTAGTTATTAAATGGGCTATGGCTTGAGTGTCCTTGGTCTAATCACCATGGATCTTGGAGACGAAGAATTATCCCCTATACATATTTTAAATATGTCTGATGGAGGTTGTGGAAGGCCTTTTTCTATTTTTACAAGCAAGCCCTAGGCAAGCAGACAAGCTTGGCAAGGTGCAAAAGAGAAGCTTGTAAAACATTTTGTGAGGAATAACGGATTGATATCGATCAATCCTAATTTGAAAACGTAAGAGTAATGTATGAAGGTAGTAGAACTTAGAGGAGGATCTTGGATAAGGAGTTTTACACTTGTGGAAGAAGAAACACTAGCATTGCCCTTAAAACCCTTAAAGGTAGGGTTTTTTGAATTCATATTGTACGAACATTACTAAAGGCCAAGACCTAAAAAATCTTTAACATTTGGTCATGTGTAAAAAAATTCTAGTTTATGAAAAGGTACTTTGTTAAGGTATTTTTTAAGTTATAGAACTTTCCTTTTTTCTAAGAGGGCTATAAGGGGCTCTTAGGACTACAAGGCCTAACTAGGCAATTTTATGATTTGGGTGCAAGAAACATAAAAGAATGATGTAGAGTGATGTGGACTATCTTGAAAACCTCATTAGGAGTGTTATACCCTATTTTTTGAAGTTCTTGGTATTCTTGGGAAGTTTTGGTACTTCTAAGCCAAAGAAGGCATTTGGAAGAATTGGGAGAATGGCATTGGAGTTTTGAATTGATGGAGAGTTTCTTGAGTATAGGAGCTAGCAAAGGGATCCTCTGAGTTAGGGTTAAGAGAGAAGAGGGTTAAGAGAGAAGACCCTATAGTAGGCTAATATTATATCAAGAAGAGATAGAAAGATCTTAGTAGAAGAAGCTCCCCATCATTAATAGGTTAACTTTATTGTTGCAATAGTGAAGATTTGTGGGTTTTATTCCCATTGTAGTGAAGGGTAACTGGGTATACTATGGTTGGAAGGTGGACCAATTAGGATCAATAGAGAAATTATTCAAAGAGTAACTAGGTATCCTACATTGGATTGACCTAAGAGCATAAGAAATGGCACACAGAAAGAAATTGAAAACCTAACTAAGGAAAAATGGAATGGACATGGAATTTTAATGGGCTACATTGAGGATCCACTAATTTAATTTGTTGTTCATGTGATTGCACACAAGTTTTATCAATCTAGTAGAGTGAACAATGTGTTGTGCATTGTAATTGATTTGGGATATAAAATTGTGAAGAAAGATCATTAATATGATCTTGCCAAGTTGCAATTACATCTTATAAAATACCTAGAAGCAGTAAGTAAAGCTAAGAAAATATCTTGTAAATTTGGATCTCTATTAGTTTGTATATTTTTATATGTATAGAACTATTTCCCTACTATTTGAAGGATTATATGGGATAGAAACATAACTATTATAGATTAGTTGAATGAACTAATATAGAGATTAGGAGATAATTTTGAAGTAGTCATGAACAATGATTTTGATGAATCCAAAATTAAAATGAAGAACATGATGAGGATTCCAAAATTAGTTGTGGATAAATATTATGATAATGAGGCAAATGTTGATGACTTATTAGTAACAATCATTGCACTATTGGTAGAAGACATATATGCTAGTGCCAAGCAGTTTGGCACATATGAAATAGGTATTGCTGAGTTGACTATTGAAGTTGGCACACCTAAGGCAAGTAAGAAAAGATAAAGAAAAGCTACCAAGGCTAGTCAAACTGAACAAGGGTCTAGACAACCCTCAAAAGTTAAGTAAGGAAAAGACAAAGAACTTGCAGTTGTGAAACAAAAGGCACCAAAACAAAGAAAGGTTGTGATTATTACACCTAAAGTAAAAAAAGGCCTCTTGAATAACATGCAAGAAATGGTAATACCATCAAGGAAAAAGGCAAAGGTTTTTATCACAAGAAGGAAGTTAGTAAAATCTACTGCCAAACTACTACCAAGGAACCCATCAAAGAGGAGAAAGCAAGTAGATGTGCAAGTGAAGCCAAAGAAACTGATAGTTGCACAAGAGGAGGAGGAATATGATGAAATGATAGACTTTGATGAGACTAGAAATATACAAGTTGTAAAGAGACTCCCTCCAATGACTATATATTAGGTATGTGAAAAATTGATAGAATCAAAAATATTTAGGCTATTAAAGACTTACAATATGATTCTTTGAGAAATGAAGATCAAGATAAACTAGAAGAAGCTTTGATTAATATATTGATCAAGTTTACACATACACCTATGAAAGTGGAGACTAGAATTCCTCTGGGATTGTATTGAATTATGGAAAGAAGTATTTGGAGTAAAAAATCCAACTGTAGAGATGAAAGAAGGTAAGGATAATACATAACTTATTGAAGAAGAAAAGAAGAAACTAGCTGAGATAATAGAAGAAATGGAAGAACTTACCAGAGGAATTTAATTTTAGGATACTATCACAATTGAAGATGATAATGATATCTCTTCGCCTAATACAAATGTACTTAGTGAAGAATAAATTCAAGGATTTATGAAGGAATCAAGAAAACTTTGTACAAATACAATATTGTTATAGGTAATTGAATATATCCAAAGATTGAAGTTAAGAAGAATGATGATGTGTTAGTTGCACCAGTTATAGAGGCTACAAGTTCTGAGCAACTTGCTAAGGCATTGATTGTATATTTACCACCAATGATTTGTATGAAAAATTTGAAGAAGGAAGAGAATTCTAAGAAATTTTCAAGAACACTAATGGTAGATGAAGGAATTACACAAAAAGAGCAAGAGGCTACTTAATAGCTCATTCAAATGTCGAGTGCAAAGGTTGAAGAACCTACAGCAATAACACCTATACAATAGGTGATATCACACCAGTACAACAATCAAAGGAGAGATCAAGTGAGAAAGTGAAGTAAATAAAACTATCAGTGCCAAGTGATACATGCTCAAGATCTTAGGCTATGACTCATATAGAAGAGGATAATGATGAGTGAGTAGACCTTAATGAGGTAACTACTTTACCTACATATGATTTGAATAGTATTACATTAGAGAAAATGCATGAAATGAAAATCTTGTTGAATCGAAAGGCCAAACAAGAACAAACGAAGAGAGAACATAAGAGAAGACATGCATTGCATACTGTCAGAGACATTTCTATAGATGCTTTTGGCATTATAGATGTCAATCATCAACATATAATTTTGGATCAAATAGTATATGTTGATAAAGTTCAAATAGAGGACATATAAAATAATGATTTTTTTTTATAATGGTTTGAAAGGAGAATGGATCCGATTTTTTTATAGAAATTCTTGCATGAACCTATGTAGTGATAAGCTGAGCTTTCTAAAACTATTACACAATTGGAAATAATTTCAAAGATAATAAACTCTTTATTTTTGAGATTGTGATGCATATTTCTTTACAAAAGATACTCAACAATCATTACATTTATTACATTCAAGTATGAAGACTAATATTCACTTATTGAGAAAGCACACAAGTTCAAGTTCATCTTCATTTAGTGAACTTATATTTAATCAGACAAGGTTAGCTGAACTTATAGCTAGATATGCAGAAACATAGACCAAGTTGGCATTAATTCAACTTCAATTTTTGCCATACATAGAGCTAATTCAAAAGGTTATTTCTATTGACAAGGAAATTTTGCAAAAAGATAACAAATTTTGCACATATTGTAGGATTAATTGACCTAGCTACCGAGCTAGAGATTTAGTTTAAAATTTTGGACAAGGTACAAGAAAAATGGAACTGCGACTATGCTAATATTGTAGCAAGTCATCAATTTTTTTTGAGAAGTTCTAACTCACCCCAATAGCCCTAGTTGTCATCAATGACAAAAACAAGGGGGTTATGATAAGAAAGGAGAAGTAACAAGGGGGGGTCACAATCAGAGAGTTATAAAGAATAAGATATTATTCGTCTCAAGGGAGAATATATTTTTGTAAGGAATGATTTCATAACAATGTATTTTTTCCACTAATGCCAAAGGGGGAGATTATTGATCTGTAAGCCTACGTTGTTGATTAGTGACCAAATACTTAGTAATTTGTAAGTCATTTTCTAGGAAAGCTTACAAAGTCTTCACTACAACTGAGTTATCTAGTAAAGGTCGAGCAAGTTACACTTAGACTGAGTAGAACAATGATTGTCGAGCAGATATATGAACTAAAGAATATAGTATGAATTGAGTAATTTAATGATGACTGAGCATATTGAGAAGTTACCAAGTGCTAAGAACATAAACTTATAGAAGCTGAGCAACAACATACATGACCAAGATTAGAAGCACACAAGTCTCAAGTAATACAATTTTTTTTATGTGAGTTTGTAATGTCACAAACTCATACGTGAATCATTCTGGCTGACATTTCTATAAGATTTGACATTTTTAGAGGAAGATTTAATTCTATTCATGTTTTTGTTACCAAAATTTTACACATGCTAAAATTTTACTCCAAATAACATGCAGAAGGAAAGCATACTTTTTCTATTCATTTATGATCCATAATTTTTGCAATCATAAATGAAATCATGAGCAAAAGAGATACAATGTTCATTGTATAGATCATCAACTGATATGTTTTCATTTTTACAAAGTATGAAAGCGATAATATGCTGAATAGAGAAGATCTCACACAAGCCGTGAGTATAACTAGTTAAGTTTCTTTCATCAAGAAATACACGAACATATATATATATATATACATATATATATATATATATATGTATATATATATATATATATATATATGTATGTATATATATATACATATGTGTATATATATATGTATATATATATAAATATAAATGAAAGAAATAAAGAGTAGAGATAACCAATCATTACCTGTCGCTTTGACTAGTTATGAACTCTTTCCTTGGCGCATTCATCCATCTTCAAGCTCTACGCTCTCCAGTAGCTGCAAAAAGAGGAAAAAAAATTGGTGTTAGATCCCGAGGGATCTAAGCAATGACCGTATATCTCTATTCCTATACATACCTTATCTGTCAATGCATTTCATCATGAAAGAAAAGTAAGCAATGATATTGAAATTTAGTGTTAAAAGAAATCAAATCATTTGTGAGTGTCATGAGCCTATGCTCGAACCTCATAAAACATGCAATAGGATAGAAAAAGGCTTATAAGCAAAGAAAAAATGATCGATATCATGATGAAATATTACAAACTCCAAAACAATAAGCATGCATATCAGAGGACAAAACAGTGATATAATATAGAACAACTATTTTATGGCCAGAAATGGACACTAAGAGCATATACAATCATTATTTGTACCAACACAGCAATATTTGATATATAAAATAGGGAAAGAAAAGATGAATAGACTAAAAAATCTATATTATGAAGCTTTGGATTCCTAAAAAATAGGAATAAAGACTCTATATGGTGCAATGACCATGAAGGATTCTCCAAAACCCAAATAGTAAATCCATTTGGAAGCATCTGCAATCTATCAAATCATTTATAAACATGTGCACTATCATGAAAGATAATCAACCGGAAATACTTCAAGCAATGCTAAGAGCTAAGGAGTTTTCATTGCAAATGTTAAACATGCTACGGAAAATGTCTTCACAAAACCTCAAAATGTAGAAAATCTTTAAAAAAATGAACAATTACAACTTCAAATTGGAAAACAAGTGCGGTAAATAATAGGGGTACTGAGGAATGCTGTTTAAATCTTATTTATAGCAAAAATGACAAGTACCTCAAGTATAAATTATATTTACAGCAAGTCATTTAAGTTTGTATTGAGCTGGAAATATGCAAATTGACAATCAACAAGAAATACCTTATGTAACATAACAATAGGATAACAAAATCCACATGTATTTCTCAAGTAGCATCAACAATGATGCCTTATCTATGGAGCTTCCTTCCAGTAAAGATGGAATTATTAGACTGAAGTGGGCTACCCGGTTTGCTATTCTGAGTATATTATTTGCAATAACAGTATATACAATCAATGGGCTTTTTGATGCTGCTCGTTATGGGGATCAAACAAGTGATAAAATTCTTCAAAACAAGTAGATGGAAGGTGGAGTCAGGCAAGGAGCTATTGGTGTCTATGTCATCTCATGTTTGGGTTTTATTATTATTAATCATTTTCTGCTCCTACTTAATAGAGACAAGTCTGTGGTTTGAGGTATCATCACTCATAATGAAGTGTGCAAGATCTGAAATGAATCAGCCACAAACAATGGCCCAGTGAGAAGGATTCAAAATGATAAAAGCAAGTGGAGTTATACATGCTATAAACCATATTAAAGATAGAGAACAAGAAGTACAATTGTGATATAAGCTTGCAGCTAAAAAAATGTAGAAAGCACCCTTTTGGAATTATGGGGTAATGCAAACAATTCAATTTAGTCTAAAAGGAAGACCTTGCAATCACAATGTTGACTACAGATTTTGGGTTCAGACCACCGCTGTAACTAAAATGAAAGAAAGAAGTGAATGACTAAGATGAAATTTTCATTTTAGTTGCTCCTCAAAATGCTATGGGTAACTGTATAATTGATGACTTGCAAGCTATGGTGGAAGCAATAGGTCATCGACCTATGATACTTGTGAATCCGCATCTCAAGAACGTGCCAAATGAAATGAAAATGTACAATAAAATAGAATAGATAGAAGGGCTAAAAGAGTGAAAGCCAGAGGAAATAATTAAATGGCAATAGGAAGAAACAACTATATATGTAGCAACCCTTGTAAATTCATCAGTGATTACAATACATACAACAAAATCCCTCAACAATGGCGGCTCAGCAAAAAAAAATAACAAAATGCAAAAATGAAACAGGGGAACAAGAAAAGGATATTACCTTTAATACCTTTAGCAATGGCTACCAATAATCAACAGAACCCATATGTATGGAGTACAAATTGGAATGAAACAAATGTTCATCTTCTTCTATTTTTTTTTTTTTGCATCCAACAGTGCATATCCCCAGTGGCGACATTGTAAGCTCACCAATAGCAAAGATTTGCAGCTTAAACAAAGAAGACCCAACAAAAACATAGGAAGGGGATGGAAAAATGCACAGGAAGGCTCTGTTTTCCTCACAAAAACCCTCATTCTTCCCCATGGTGGTGAGAGCTCTTCTTTCTCAAATTTGCAATTTATAAAATGAAGAATTTGGATGCGTTTTAGGGTATTCATATGATGCCTTCTAGAACTTTCTTTACCATCGATTTTTTTGTGGGAATTTTTTCTAGGTCCAAGTCTTCTTTTCCATGCATGAGCCTTTTTTTCCATTTTCATTATAGCCTTGCTAGGCTTTTGCAAAAAACCCAAATGTCTTTGTAGTTTCCTTTTAGGTGAAATAAGTATGTTATTTATTTATTTTAATATTTTATTGTAACATTTATAGATTATACTTCAATAAATATTAATTGGATTAATAATGTTAAGGGATTTAATGCTTTAGTCAATAACATTATTAATCTAATCATTACTTATTAAAATATAAATTAAAAATATTATAATCAAATATTAAAACATTTGAACATTAAATATTAAATAGTAAAATATTTAATATTAATGTTGAGAATAAGATATTTATTTTACTTTTAAAATAATTAGAAGGATCTTGGATTCTTTTGCAAAGTAGCATGAGTCATGTATTGGTAAGACTTGAAGGGCAGGAAGTTATTGCAATTTGGAGACTTTTTAGGAGTTTTTTTTTGAGATATAACTGCATTTATGAAGGGCAGTTGATGATATTATCAGGCCATGCCTTTTGGACCATTTTTTACACCTTTTTGAAGTCTTTTCTAGGACTCAAGTTTGGCCTTTGGGGTTGAATTTGACCTAGCATTTATGGCTTTCAAAATGTAGTTGGTTGAAAGTGCATAAGTACAAGTTTTTCAACTCATTGTAGAGAGTTCTGATTATATGCATAGAGTTTCTGTGACTACTTCTGAGTCTTGGACTATATTTGCAAAGTCTATAATTCATTTTTGTAGATACAATACAAGTGACAACAAGGGTGATTATGTTATTTTGGGTGTTCATTATTAAGCCTTCTTTCTTTCTGCAAATTATGTGAATGATTTGATAAGATAACTTGTGAATATTTTCATTATTCCTTATGTTCTATCTCATTCTAACACCTTTGCGTAGGAAAGTAAGTTTTCTTGTAGGTTATAATATGTGTTTTTATGTGAAATTAATCAAAGTGAGGTATTAGTTCATCCTCCTTTTTGTAGTTTTAGTACTGAAACCTCATTATAAATCATTTGTGCAAGCCTTTACAAAAAGTCATGCTTTATGTGTATTTCTTAGAGCTATATAATCCTCTTTGTCAAGTGTATTTGGGTCTTCATAATAACTTCTGGTGTATCACCTCCTTAGTTTAAACTTTAGGTTTTAGGTTTTTTTAAAGTAATTTCTTCCCCTTTTCCCTCAAGTTTTCATTAAGTTTTAGAGATTATCACTGAAGGATCTAATAGGAGCCGACCTAGAATTCGAAGGTTTCATTTCATTATCCAGTCTCACATAGTGAAATGAATCCCATGTTTAGTAAGATTTACTGAACGTTTCTAGTTTAGTAAAGGGTGCAAATCCTAAAACTTAACAGTTTTGGCATGCCCAGTGGGACACGAATGCATTTTTTCTCTCTGCTGGTACAGCTGAAAGTTTTTTTTTTTTTCAACCAGCCTACAGGGGATGATGAATTTATGAGAAAGATACAAACATGAAGTTCTGATTCTTTTGAATATCTACGGTTAGAAACTCCAAAAAGATGTGGAAGGAGTCTTGCTAGAATGAAGCCAACATCAAAGAAATGACTTTCAGCCCCTAGTCTTCGTGTGTACAGCAGAACACATCAAAGGAAAGTCAAGCATTCAAAAAGTCCATCACTTAGTGCTGAATCATTTGACATATCTACTGACTCAGTTGAAAACTCAGCAAGCACTGGTTTTGTAACAGCAAATACAAGCTTTTAGCAGAGTGTTCCTACTCAACAATGTCCTGCACAACAACAATCAGTGCAACAACCTGTACACCAACCTCCACCAATGGCAAGGGCATACACTTTTGTACTTTTTAATCAAGGGATTCCCTTGAACTTTTCTCAACATCATGATATACCACTTGCAACATTGAAGAGTTTGCTAGATTTTAGTAGAGAAAACCATACTACAACTTATGAGCACATAAGGGATGTTGCTACTTTGTGCGATATACATCATGTTACAGAGGAAGATGTTGCTACTAAATTATTGGTAGCATCTTTAAAGGGGAAAGCACTATAGTGGTTTAGAAGTCTAATTTTTGGTTGCATAGGCTCATGGGATGCTTTGGGTGACACTCTAACAAGACATTTTGAGGATAAGTTTGACTTCTTGTTGCTGGTAGAACAACTCACAACCATAAAGCAAGTACCACAAGAAAAAATTATGGATTTTGACAACCAGTTTCAAAGGACCTAGACTAGAATACCCATTACGGTAATGCCTTCAGTAGATCATGCTTTTCTTTATTATTTGAGAAGCTTAAATAGCAATATATCAATAATGATTCAATCTATGGGAGGTGTTTCACTGCCTCAAGCTTATGATATTGCCATTAGAACTAAAAGTAGTCTTATCCAGGCTGGTAAAATAGCCCCTAGGCATCTAATGCCCATTTTCCTGGACATTCACCCAAATATACCATTGGCAATTCCACCATTTAGCCAGTTACCTGCCATTCCAAGCCAAGAAATTATCATGATAGGCCCTTTAGGTACTGCAGGCCCTTTACAAGAGCTACAGGAAATAAAAAATAGTTAGCTCAAGATCAAAAATATGATGCAAACTTTTAGTAATGAGCTAGTTAATCTAAAAAAGTAGCAGTTCCAGCCCAAGCCACCTTACCAATAGTAGAATCTAGTTGTAAACCTACCTTACCAGTAGCAAAATCAAGGTTAGGCCCAAGGAAATAGACAACCATTTCAAGGTAATGTAATGGGTTATAGGCAGAATGTCAATCAAAGGCCTTTTTGACCTTATAACCCAATCCCTCTTAATGCTGCAAATCCAGTAAGAGATATAGTGCCCATGCAAAATAATCTTGCAGTAGATTTTGAGTGGTATTACCCCTGTAGTGAACAACATAATCAGGCCACATGCATAAATGGAGTTATAAATTAGGCATTAATGGTGCAAAATATAGTCATGGGATAGCAAAATGTCACTAATAATCAATCTGAATAGCAGCATGATGCACCTACTCCTAAAATCGATTTCCTTAACTAGCAGAAAGATGAGTTTTGTGTAGTCAATAATGACTCGCTAGTATCAAAAAATAATCGAGCTAAAAAAAGAGCCCTTGAAGTATAGAAAAAAAAAAAAAGGGTAAGTCACCTGATACTACTAAGCCATCATAAAGTGCTACAAACATGGTGGGAGACACTCACGTCCCTGTCACCAAACAAATCATTCACAAGCCAGCAGAACATGGTGTTGTTAAAGCACGTCAAAAATTACACTTTGTTGTGCCATTTAATATCATGGAGAACATGAAGAATATGAATGTGTCTATGTCAATGTGGGAGACTTTGGCTATTCCTGGTCAAGTGGATATCTTGCAAAAGGCTCTCTCAGATAAAGCAGATTCCGCAAGGGTGATGAATGAACCAACAAAAGTGGTGTTAACTAGTGTTGATGAAAAGGAGGAGGATAGTGATAAAATTGCCGATGAATCAAATAAGGTAACAAAACTACCTCCTTTCTATCTTTCCTTGATCATTGGCGATAAATTAGTCCATAATTGTATGGTAGATAGTGGAGCTACAAGCTTAGTCATGCCAAAAAAGATAGTTGACCAATTAGGACTAAAATACCAGCCCATTAAAAGAGGTGTTGTTCAACTTGATGGGACATCTGTAGGTACTATAGGCATGATTAGAGATGCAAGTGTCACCCTTCATGCCTATCCTAATTTTTCCATTTAGCAAGATATCTATGTTATAGATTTTCCTTTGTACTTTGCCATCTATTTGTCTAGAGATTTCATGGCAAATATTGGTGGTTATTTGTCATTGGATTGGTCCCACATGCTTTTTAGGGCTAGATATGGCACAAAAGTAACGATTAAATCTGAGTTCCTTGCAAAAAACCACATAGAGCCTTATGTTCCTAGTTCTGTCAATGCAAACCTGCTTGCATTTGACCAAGTAGAATATCATACAGCTGCTGAAAATTGAACTCAGCTAGACAATGTCCTAGATATTCTTCTTGATGAATGGGCTTCAAGTCAAACCTATGAAAACCAATTTTATCATATAAAGAGTGCTGAATTAGGGACTTATATTATACATGAGAAAAATGAAGTTATTCCCAATCTAGTCAAACTCACAAATCAGTTGGGAGAGTCCCAAGATTAGCTATGGAGCATGTTTTTTGATGGTTTGAGGGGTAGACAAGGTGCTAGTGGAGGTGTCATGTTAGTTTCACCCAAAAATGACAAGTACTATGCTACTTTCAAATTCAATTTTTCTTGTACCAATAATACAATAGAGTATGAAGGGTTAATTTAGGGATTAGAATGGGCAAGAAAATGTGGTATTAAGTGCTTGAGGGTGTATGGTGATAGTGAATTGGAAGTGAATCAAATTGGATATCTAAATGCTGCAAAAAATGACATTTTGAAGTCTTATAGACATCATGTTTGGGATTTACTTGAAAATTTTGATGCATTTAATATATTGGCTATTCTTAGAAAAGAAAACCAACATGCTGATAGACTGGTAGTTGTAGGAGCTCAGTATGATATTGTTAACAACGTTTTCACACATACTAATCAGCATCATATCAGAATCATTACTAGGCCTTTGGTTCCTAATAATGATGTTAGTTGGCAAGTTTTTGATAGCGATGAACAAATTTTGCAATTTTTGCTAGAGGAAGACATTTTTGCCAATTCTAACCAGCAGGGATATAAGGACTAGTATGGTGATTAGGTGATACAGTTAAAAAAAACAAGTTGCCAAAGGGTTTAGTAACATTAGAAAGAATCTTTAATTCTAATGATCAGCTCAGACCGAGAAAGGCCAACTTGCTAGTCAAAGAAAACTAGTATGCAGATCTAGAAATTGCACCAGGTAAATGCATAAAATTTGGTGAAGTAAATTCAGCTGAAGAAAAAGAAGCTTTTCTTTATTTGTTCCAAGAATTCAGTAATGTCTTCACTTGGAAATACAATGATTTAAAAGGATTCAATCCAGGACTTGCACAGCATACAATAGAGCTGGAACCAATAGCTAAGCTAGTTCAAAAAAAGCAAAGGCCGATCAATCCTAAACTGGAACCTTTGATGCAAAAGGAAGTGTTCAGGTTGATTGAGAGTAAGATAATTTTTCCTATCAAACATACAAGCTGGGTTGCTAACTTGGTCTCGGTAAGGAAGAAGAATGGAGAATTATAGCTATGTGTGGATTTTAGAGACTTGAATCCAATCTCGTTGAAGGATAGACATCCACTTCCATCCATGGAACATATATTACAATGTGTGTCAAGGGCTGAAAGGTTCTCTTTGCTGGATGGCTATTTAGGTTATAATTAAATCCTGGTAAAGGAAGAAGATCAATTCAAAATAGCATTTACAACAAAATGGAGAACAATGGTGTACAAAAGAATGCCATTCAGATTGTCCGATGCTGGAGAAAACTTTCAGAAAGCCATGGAAATGGCTTTTAGTAATCTGATGTATAGGTTTGTCTTGGTTTATTTAGATGATGTCACTTTTTATTTGTAGAAAATAGCAGATCATATTGATCACCTAAGATAGATTTTTTAGCACTGTAGAAAGTCTGGCATCTCGTTAAACCCCAAAAAGAGTATATTTTCTATGCATGAGGGGAAATTACTTGGATACATTGTATCTAAGTTAGGGATTACGGTAGACCCTAAATGAGTTGCAAAAAATCTGGAGCTGCCTCTACCACAACACAAGAAAATCCTTCAAAGTTTCATTGGCCGCATTAATTTTGTACGAAGATTTCTACCTGACATCATAGCTCTTCTCAAGCCATTAACAACCATGCTTAAAAAGAATGCAGTTTTTGCATGGACAAAGGAAGCCAAAGAGATTTTTTAGGCCATTAAAGATGCATTAGTAGAAATACTCATCCTAATCAATCCTAATTTTGGTAAGGATTTCATTCTTTATGCATATGGTGGTTATGATGTGATTTCAGCCATGTTGGTACAGAAAAATGCAGAGGGATTGGAATAGCCAATGGCATTCTTTAGCAAAGGACTAGAAGAATATGAGCAAAGGTACAATTTCATTGAGAAACATGTCCTTGCTATTGTAAAAAGCCTTAAGAAATTCAGGCACTTGTTGACACATAACAAGGTCATTTTGCGTGTCATACATCCAAGTGTCAAAGATTTTCTCCTGAGTAAGGATTCAAATGAGAAGCACATTGGTTGGATCACATGCATCATGGAGTATGATGTAGATATCTAGATAACCAAGCTAGTTAGAGGAAAGGGATTGTGTGAGCAAATTGTAGATAAAGAAATTTCAGAGATTGAGGAACAAGCAAATATAGTTTTGTTGATTGGAGCTACTAGAAACAATGATGGGATAGCAAACTGGTTATAGGATATGATACATTTTTTGAAAACTAGTCAATGTCCAACCACCTTAGATTGAGCAAAGTGAAGATATTATCACTTGCAATCAGTCCCTTTTATGTTAATTAATGATATTTTATATCAGAAAGACTTTAATGGAATCCTTCTTAGATGCATAGATTCAGATCAAGTTGCTCAAATATTGCATGAATTCCATGATGGGCATTCAAGAGGAAATTTTTCTCCTAGAACAATAGGCTATAAGATTCTCCAAGCTGGCTATTATTGGCTTGATTTGTTTAAAGACTATCATGGACATGTCAGAAAATGCACTAAATGCACCTTGTTTGCAGGAAAAGTGAGGCTGCCAGCTTTGCCTTTGTAGCCAATTAAGACAGAATAGCCCTTTTAGAAGTGGGGCATCAATTTTATAGGGGCCATTAACCCTCCATCAAGCATGGGTCATAAGTGGATCATTATAGCCACTGATTATTTCACATGCTAGACTGAAGCAGTAGCATTAAGGGATGCAAATGAAACATCAGTCCTAAGCTTTTATGATGACATTGTGAATAGATTTGGAGTACCAGATTCCATTATCTCTGATAATGCACTTGCTTTCATTGGAATGAAAGTCACAAGCTTTTAATCATGGAATATATCTTAGCACGAGCTCTAATTATTACCCACAAGGAAATGGATTAGCAGAGTCTTCCAACAAGAACCTCATAAGGATCATCAAGCACAATTTGCAAGAGAATCAGAGAGATTGGCATTCAAAATTAAAAGCTGCCTTATGGGTTGACAGGATCACCCAAAGAAAGTAATTGGAAACTCTCCTTATAGGCTTGTATATGGGAAATAGGCCAAATTGTCAATTGAGACAGAATTACTAGCACTTAATCTTGCCACACAACTGGTTCTATTTGAGGAAGGTGACCCTATGCTAGTGCGGTGTGCCCAGTTGATGGAGCTGGAAGAAACTAGGAAAAAGGCCATTAAAACCATGGAGTATCAACAAATGTAGATAAATAGGAGCTTTGATAAAAGAGCTCAAACTCAAGAATTCCATATTGGTGACATGGTACTGAAGTGGGATGTTCTTAAGAGCAGGCTTGACCAACACTGTAAGTTTGATCATATGTGGGCAGGGCCATTTCAAATTGTTGAATGTAAATAGCATAATGCTTACCAACTAGATACCATGGAAGGAGACGTCCTACTGATCCCTATGAACAGGATCCATCTCAAACCATGTTTTGAGGTATGAGTTTTAGTCCTACCTTGTACATACCACGTTAGTTTCCCTTGTTTTCAATAAATGCATCTACATCAAGTTTTGTTTTGTTTCTGTTCTAGGTTAGCCTCCTATTTTGTTTTGTATTTTAGTATGGTTAAGTTGCTGGTTTATGTTGTTGAACCATCATATCCACTCATTTAATTCATGCATGCATAAATATGTGTGCTTAAATGCATACACATATCCAACATATGCATAGATACACACATATATATAGCTGCAAATAAATGTCTGGCTGCTAGCCATACATATCTGCATACCCATGTGTATGCTCCATACATGCATTCATTCAAACCCACACATTCACCTATACTCAAACCAAATGGTTGACTATGATGGTTTTGACTCTTAAAGTTGATACTTGGGTTCTGACCCTGCATATCCATCAATTTACTAAGAGTTTTAGGTCTTACTAAACTCATGTGCATGCATTCAAAACTGAACCAACAACTTTAGAAGTCACCTTGTGTCAGATCTAGGTGCTAGGAATGCATAATGAGACTCCATGCCCCTTGAATAAGAGCAAACTGGTCAAGTGTCAAGCAGGTAGACAAACAACAAAAGTTGCCAAAAAATGTTACCCAAATTTTACACATGCTAAAAATTTTTTACTCCAAGTAACATGCAGAAGGAAAGCATACTTTTTCTATTCATTTATATTCCATCATTTTTGCAATCATAAATGAAATCATGAGCAAAAGAGATACAATGTTCATTGTATAGATCATCAACTGATATGTACAATTTTCATTTTTACAAAGTATGAAAGCGATAATATGCTAAATAGAGAAGATCTCACACAAGCTGTGAGTATAACTAGTTAAGTTTCTTTCATCAAGAAATACACGAATAGATATATATAAATGAAATAAATAAAGAGTAGAGATAACTAGTCATTGCCTATCACTTTGACTAGTTATAAACTCTTTCTCTAGCACATTCGTCCATCTTTGAGCTCCATGATCTCCACCAACTGCAAAAAGAGGAAAAAAAATTGGTGTTATATCCCGAGGGATCTAAGCAATGACCGTATATCTCTATTCCTATACATACCTTATCTGTCAATGCATTTCATCATGAAAGAAAAGTAAGCAATGCTATTGAAATTTAGTGCTAAAATAAATCAAATCATTTGTGAGTATCATGAGCCCATGCTTGAACCTCATAAAACATGCAATAGGATAGAGAAAGGCTTACAAGCAAAGAAAAAATGACTGATATCATGATGAAATATTACAAACTCCAAAACAATAAGCATGCATATCAGAGGACAAAATAGTGATATAATACAAAACGACTATTTTATGGGAAAAAATAGGCACTAAGAGCATATACAATCATTATCTATACCAACGCAGCAATATTTGATATTTAAAATAGGGAAAGAAAAGATGAACAGACTAACAAATCTATATTATGAAGCTTTGGATTCCCAAAAAATAGGAATAAAGACTCTATATGGTGCAATGACCATGAAGGATTCTCCAAAACCCAAATAATAAATCCATTTGGAAGTATCTGCAATCTATCAAATCATTTATAAACATGTGTACTATCATGAAAAATAATCAATGGGAAATACTTCAAGTAATGCTAAGAGTTAAGGAGTTTTCATTGCAAATGTTAAACATGCTACGAAAAATGTCTTCAAAAAACCTCAAAATGCAGAAAATCTTTTTAAAAAATGAACAATTACAGCTTCAAATTGGAAGACAAGTGTGGTAAATAATAGGGGTATTGAGGAATGTTGTTTACATCTTATTTATAGCAAAAATGACAAGTACCTCAAGTATAAATTGTATTTACAACAAGTCATTTAAGTTTGTATTGAGCTGGAAATATGCAAATTGGCAATCAACAAGAAATACCTTATGTAACATAATAACAGGATAAAAAAATCCACATGTATTTCTCAAGCAGCATCAACAATGATGCCTTATCTATGGAGTTTCCTTTCGATAAAGATGGAATTATTAGACTAAAGTGGGCTACCTAGTTTGCTGTTCTGAGTATATTATTTGCAATAACAGTATATACAATCATTGGGCTTTTTGAAGCTGCTTGATATGGGGATCAAACAAGTGATAAAATTCTTCAAAACAAGTAAATGAAAGGTAGAGTTGGGCAAGGAGCTGCTAGTGTTTGTGTCATATCATGTCTGGGTCTTATTATTATTAATCATTTTATGCTCCTACTTAATAGAGACTAGTCTGTGGTTTGAGGTATCATCACTCATAATGAAGTGTGCAAGATCTGAAATGAATCAACCATGAACCTTGGCCTAGTGAGAAGGATTCAAAATGATAAAAGCAAGTGGAGTTATACATGCTATAAGCCATATTAAAGATAGAGAACAAAAAGTTCAATTTTGATATAAGCTTGCAGCTGAAAAATGTAGAAAGCACCCTTTTGGAATTATTGGGTAATGCAAATAATTCAATTTAGTCTAAAAGGAAGACCTTGCAATCACAATGTTGACTATAGATTTTGGGTCCGAATCACTACTGGAACTGAAATGAAAGAAAAAAGTGAATGACTAAGATGACATTTTCATTTTAGTTGCTCCTCAAAATGCTATGGGTAACTGTATAATTGATGACTTGCAAGCTATGGTGGAAGCAACAAGTCATCGACCTATGATACTTGTGAATCTGCATCTCAAGAACCTACCAAACAAAATGAAAATGTACAATATAATAGAACAGAAAGAAGGGCTAAAAGAGTGAAAGCCAGAGAAAATAATTCAATGGTGGCAGGAAGAAACAACTATATATGCATCAGCCCTTGTAAATTCATCAGTGATTACAATACATACAACAAAATCACTCAACAATGGTGGCTGAGTGAAAAAAAAAAACCACAACAATGAAACATGGAAACAAGCAAAGGATATTACCTTTAATACCTTCAGCAGTGGCCTCCAATAATCAACAGAACCCATATGTGTGGAGTACAAACTGGAATGAAACAAATGTTCATCTTTTCTTTTTCTTTTGCATCCAACAACAGATATCCCCAGTGGTGGCATTGTAAGCTCACCAATAGCATAGATTTGTAGCTTAAACAAACAAGACCCAGCAAACACATAGGAAGGGGATGGAAAAAATGCATAGGAAGGCTTTGTTTTCCTCACAAAAACCCTTATTCTTCCCCATGGTGGCGAGAGCTCTTCTTTCTCAAATTTGCAATGTATAAAATGAAGAATTTGGATGTGTTTTAGGGTATTCATATGATGCCTTCTAGAACTTTCTTTCCCATCAATTTTTTTGTGGGATTTTTTTCCAGGTCCATGTCTTCTTTTGCATGCATGAGCCTTTTTTTCCATTTTCATTATAGCCTTGCTAGGCTTTTGCAAAAAACCCAAATGTCTTTCTAGTTTCCTTTTAGGTGAAATAAATATGTTATTTATTTATTTTAATATTTTATTATAACATTTATAGATTATACTTCAATAAATATTAATTGGATTAATAATGTTAAGGGATTTAATGTTTTAGTCAATAAAATTATTAATCTAATCAATACTTATTAAAATATAAATTACAAATGTTATAATCAAATATTAAAACATTTGAACATTAAACATTAAATAGTAAAATATTTAATATTAGTGTTGAGAATAAGATATTTATTTTACTTTTAAGATAATTAGAAGGATCTTGGATTTTTTTGCAAAGTAGCATGAGTCATGTATTGGTAAGACTTGAAGGGCGGGAAGTTATTGCAATTTGGAGACTTTTTAGGAGTTTTTTTGGAGATATAACTGCATTTATGAAGGGCAGTTGATGATATTATCAGGTGATGCCTTTTGGCCATTTTTTACACCTATTTGAAGTATTTTCAAGGACTCAAGTTTGGCCTTTGGGGCTGAATTTGACCCAACATTTATGGCTTTCAAAATGCAGTTGGATGAAAGTGCATAAGTATGAGTTTTTCAACTCATTGTAGAGAGTTTTGATTATATGTATAGAGTTTATGTGACTACTTCTGAGTCCTGGATTGTATTTGCAATGTCCGTAATTCATTTTTGGAGATACAATACAAGTGACAACAAGGGTGATTATGTTATTTTGGGTGTTCATTATTAAGCCTTCTTTCTTTCTACAAATTATGTGTGCATTTTCGAATGATTTGATAGGATAACTTGTGAATTTTTTCATTATTCCTTGTCTTTCTATCTCATTCCAACAACTTTGTGTAGGAAAGTAAGTTTTGTTGCAAGTTAGAATATGTGTTTTTATGTGAAATTAATCAAAGTGAGGTATTAGTTCATCGTCCTTTTTGTAGTTTCAGTACTGAAACCTCATTATAAATCATTTGTGCAAGCCTTTACAGGAAGTCGTGCTTTATGTGTATTTCTTAGAGCTATATAATCCTCTCTGTCAAGTGTATTTGTGTCTTCATAATAACTTCTGGTGTATCACCTCCTTAGTTTAAACTTAAGGTTTTAGGTTTGTTTTAAGTAATTTCTTCCCCTTTTCCCTCAAGTTTTCATTAAGTTTTAGAGATTATCATTGAAGGATCTAATAGGAGCTAGACTAGAATTTGGAGGTTTCATTTCATTATCCAGTCTAACATAGTGAAATGAATCTCATGTTAAGTAAGGATTACTGAACGTTTCTAGTTTAGTAAAAAGTGCAAATCTTGAAACTTAACAGTTTCAATAGTAGAAGGTGATGATTCCTAGGAAAAAAATCAACCAATTATAAAAAGGGACATAAATGACAAACGATGATGAAGTTTAAACCATTGATCAAGATCTAGAAGCTTCACATGAATTCTATTTGAGGAGGATTCTGACCCTAGAATCAAAAGAGAGAGGATGAAATGTGAAAGGAAACACACATGTGAAGGAGTTGAAGAGCTAGTTCTAGCAAAGAGAGCAATCAGAGAAATGAAGGAATGAATAGATTTATTAGATTAGAAATATCAAATCAAAGACAAAGGAAAGAGGAGACCCAATATCAGTTTATGAAGGATATTGAGGGTCAAGTACTAAATAAATTATTTTGTAATTGAGACATGGAAAATATCTTAAGAAAGTGGTCCTATTAGGCCTATATAAATCTCCTAACATAGTCTTTACTTTATTGTCAATGTCAAGCCCTCTAACAAGGCAAGACCTAATAGTCTTTTAGTCTTTAACATGACAGACATTTCACTAGGTAGATCTGTTAGAGATGCTTTAGAATAACTGAGTTAGGGGGGGGGGGGGGGGGGGGGTGAATTAGATATTCAAGGTCCAAATGTCCTATTCAAACTTTTCAGCAATCATTCATTCATGCTTTAACTTATCTAATCAGCAAGTTACTGTAAATCAACATGCAAGCATAACACATAAGAAATCAACACATGACATAATGGTTTTTGTAGAAACCCAATTTGGGAAAAACCACTAGTAACATGCTACTCAATTCTCACTCTTCTAAAGTGATGCCTTGTAAAAGGCTTGACCTTTAAAGGCTTACAACACATTGTCAAATGTGACCTTGTTAGAGGATTTATCCACCCTATTAGAAGTGGACCAAGTTAGAGAACTTTAGAAAATTCACTTGGAATGTTACCCTGTTAAAGGATTTACAAATGGTTGTTAGGCCAACCTAAGTCCATAGGATTTTCAGATCTAATACAATTGCTAGAGAGTATTAGAAAATCTTGACCTGACTACAACATACAACTTATCTTGTAGATCTCATATCACTTCTCAACTCATACCCTTGCCAAGCCTTTAATCTCTACAACTCTTAACACCTTGCCTTCCTTTCAAGCTTAGTCTCCTTGAGTCTTCATGCTCAATGTACCAGTGCAATCATCTCTTCATGACCACTTGTAGAAGCAAAGCCTCTATGCTATTCCTTCTCCTAGATGTCTCCCCTTGACACCCTTTTGACCACTTTGAAGGCTTGGCTCCTTTGCAACAATAGTATCAACAACTCTTTGCTTCTTGGTCTATGAATCCTTAAATAGAAGTCTTGGAGTTCCTTTTTCCACTCGATTCTTCATTCTTTAATTTCAATTCCTATGGATTAGGTAGGATTCATTACATCTAATCCATATTTTTTTTCCTCTAGAAACTTCTTGAATAATCCTTTAGAATTTTCCCAAAAATGGTTTACATAGGATCCTATGCCACCAACTCATCATCCTTATCTTCCAACTCATTCACAAAGTTCAATGTAACCACTATGTTGGCTCAAATTTAGTGATTCTTTATCATTTGAAATAGTATAGCAACTTGGCACTATTGAAATACTAGTGCTCGACACATACTGTGTTACTTGGCACCCTCTGCATTTTTCCTGATGCTTGGCACCTGAAGATCACTCAACACCAACTAAGAATTTTTTGATGCTCAACACCTAATCTTTACTCGAAACCTAAAGATCACTTGTCACCAACTAAGAATTTTCTTTTATTCAGCTTCAACTAGGAATTTTCTCTGCTTCAACTAACTTGCTTGGCTCCCACTAAAGATCTTTAGTTTAAGCTTTGCAATCAACTTTGTTAAAATTTCTTCCCCTAGTGTTTCTAAGTGTAACCATCCTCTATATCTTGGAGTATGTTATCAATACATCATTTACTCATTGTCTTAACCGATCCTTGCACTTCATTACAACATCATAACTCAACCTTTTCCTTAGGTGCTCTTGTTACATCTTGTTGATTAAATCCTCTTCATCAATCAATTAAGTGATAGTAATTTGATCTTATAATAAAATGTCATTCATACAGATAGTAGGTTTGACATCAATGACAAAACAATGATTGAAAACAAAAATCTTCTTTCTTTGCAACAATCTCCCCCTTTGATCTTCACAATGAGCTTTTCAATCAAATTTCCAACAATCTCCCTCTTTAGCATTGATGGAAAACCAAATTGATCAATCATCAGACTAAACTATTCAACCACAAACTAACTAGGTTAGAACAATAAGTCAAATGCCAAAAAAGTAATTATAGCTTCATATCTCCTTCTACTATTCTAATTGCTTTAGTTTAGCTTCTCCCTCTTTGCTATTGTATCCTTTTTCTTTGTCTTTTCTTCCTCTATATTACTCATCTTCTTCTAATCTGATCAATCCTCTAATTTTTTTTGTTAATTTCTCCTTCTATCTTCATTTAATCAGTATCTCACATCTTCTCCCTCATACTATTGTTTAATTTCTATTTCACTTCTCCTTCTTGATCCTTTTCTTGTTGATTAGTTTCAAACATCTTCTCCCTCTTTGACAACAATGCCAAAGATATATTAGCATCTTTAATATGCAAGTGTAGCTTTGTAGGTTCATTCAATTTCTCCCTTTGTCACCTTGCTTGTGACTACTTTGGAGCTTCAACACTTCTATTACTTTAGGCATGAATCCAAAAGTAAACATCCTCTACATTAATGTGTAATGTCTTTATCAATCAACTTATTTGATGCAGGGCATACTTACTTTTTCTTCACGTAGCCTTGGCTAGGGGTACCACCCCTAACTTATCTCTAATATACTCAAAAGCATCTTTAGGTAGTACCTTTGTGAAGATGTCAAAAATGTATTCTTTTGAGCTAACATATTCCATCTTCACTTGTTTGTCTTCCACCAATTCTCTTACATAATGATACTTGATTGCAGTATACTTGGTTTTAACATGCATTACAAGATTCTTTGATATATTGATAGCACTTGTATTTTCACAATAAAGTATCATAGGCTTAGTTACTTCTTCCTTCATACCTTCTAGCATTTTTTTGATCCATACAATATTGGTGTAGTTTATAGTAGTTGCCACATATTCACCTTCAATAGTGGACTATGAGGTGCAGCTTTACTTTTTGCTAGTCCATGTAATCAAATTTTTTCCTAAGAAAAGTTCTCCTCTACTGGTGCTTTTCTATCATCAATGTTACCTCCCCAATCTACATTAGTATAGGCTCTTAGTTCAAATTTTTCACTCCTCTTGTAGTACAAACCAAAGTCATCAGTTCCTTTTAGGTATCTCAATATTATCTTCACTGCCATTAAGTGATTTTCTCTTAGATTTGTAGAAAATCTTGCTACTATTCCAATAGCTAATGCAATGTCTGGTATACTATGTATAACATATTGTAGTTTTCCAATCATTGATCTATACAATGTCTGATTCACTTCAACAGACTCATCATTCTTAGATAGCTTATGACCTGTTGCCATTGGTGTACTAACATGTTTTGATTCTTCTAACCCAAATTTTTTGAGTACTTCCTTGATGTATTTAGATTGGGTCACAAATATACCATTCTTTAACTGATGTACTTGTAATCCAATAAAAAATTTGATTTCTCCAAACATTGACATCTCAAATTCATGTTTAATTTGATCAGAAAAATCTTTGCATAAAAAATCTTTTTCTCCAAATATTATATCATCAACAAAGATTTATGACATCAAAATGTCTTTACCTTCTTTAGCTTTGATGTACAAGTTGGTGTTGTCATCTATTCTCTCAAATCTAATCTTGATAAGATATTTGTGTAGTCTCTCGTACCATGCTCTAGGTGCTTGCTTCAATCCATAAAGTGCTTTGTGCAAATTTTAGACCATATCCTTGTTCTTTTCATCAAAAAATCCCTCTATTTATTATATGTAGACTTCTTCATCTAATATACCATTCAAAAAAGCAGACTTCACATCCATTTGGTAGACTTTGAAACCTTTGTGTGCAACATATGCAAGTAATGTTCTTACTCCTTCCATTCTTGCAACAAGGGCAATTGTTTCTCCATAATCCAGTCCTTCTTCTTGTGCATAGCCTTTGCAAACTAGTCTGGCTTTATTTCTTGTTATCTCTCCATTCTCATCAAGTTTGTTCCTAAACACCCATTTTGTACCAATCACATTCTTATCAGCTGGTCTAGGAACTAGAGACCATGTTTTTTTCTTCTGAATCCAATCTATCTATTTTTCCATGGCTTTATACCACTCATCATCTTGTAGTGCATCTTTCACTAGTTTAGGTTCAACCTTACTCAGTAGACATGATTCATTCCTAAGTTTATTCTTTTTCATTGATCTGGCATCCTTGTCACCAATAATTTGATCTACAGGGTGAGTGTCTTCTCACATACTTAGCTAATCTTGGTTCTATCCTTCTTTCCATATTTAAACCTTTAGCTTCAAAGTCATTTTTTTCTTCTTCATCAGGTACTTCATCATTCCTTTCCTATGTACTATTTTTAGAATTAGAATGTGTATTTTGTACATTCTGCAGCTCAACTTCTGAATGTAGCTCGACATTCACAAGATGAGACTCGAAAAATACTGAAGTTTGTTGCTGATTCCCAACTTGATTTGTAGCATTGTCTTCAATAGTCATTCCTTCATAGAAGTATATAAAGGATCTATAATCCTCTGATTGCTTGAACTCATCAACTTGAACTTCTACATGTTCATCAAAGTTTACATTTGCACTTTCCATAATCTTGTTAGTGTTAGTGTTCAAACACTTGTATGCCTTACTTCTAGTGGAGTACCCAATGAATATGCCTTCATCACTTTTTGCATCAAACTTTCCATTTCTAGTGTCTTGGAGAATATAGCATTTACAACCAAATACTTTGAAATGTTTAACATTAGGTGAGTGACCATACCATAGTTCAAAAGGTGTTGCATTTGTACCTTTCTTGACTTTAACTCTATTCAGTGTGTAGATTGCAGTACTTATAGCTTCTCTCCAGTATTTTAGTGCAACATTTTTCTCCATCATCAAGGTTCTAGCATAGTCAATCACTGACCTATTCCTCTTTTCAACAATACCATTCTATGGTGGAGTTCTTGGTGCTGATTTTTTCCTTTTGATGCCTTTGTCATTGCAAAATATTTCAAATTCTTTCAATGTAAACTCACCTCCTCTGTCTGATCTTAGGCATTTCAGGTTCTTTCCTATTTCTTTCTCAACTCTAGCCAAATACTACTTAAACATTTGAAAAGCATCAAATTTTTGCTTTAAGAACATAACAATCATCATCCTAGAATAATCATCTACAAATGGCATTATGTATCTATCTCCTAAGTAGCTTTGTACTTCTATTGGACCACATAAGTCTGTATGGACTAACTCTAGTACTTCATTGGAAGTGTATGTTTTACTTTTGAAACTAGACTTAGTCATCTTCCCTAGTTGACATTGTTTGCACATTGTGTTTTCAAGTTTCTTCAACTTGGGCAACCCTCTAACCTTCTTCTTCTTGCTGATGCTAGATAGATTATCAAAGTTAACATGCCACAACCTTTTATGCCACAATCACACATCATCAAGTCTAAAAACAAAATATGTTGCATCTTCCATATCAAGATAAAACATATTACTCCTAGTTTGTTCACCCTTTCCTATCAAATTTCTATCAATGTCATAGATCTTGATAGTTTTATTTCCAAATTCAACTTTGCAACCTATATTGCCCAACTGTGTTACACTCACCAAGTTGTAGTTTAATCCTTCAACATAGTATGCATTATAATGTGAAATATTTTCTGTGAGCTTAATAGAACATTTTCCTTTGATTTGACATGGGGCATCATTACCAAATCTAATATTATTTCCATCATACTGAGTAAAGGTACTGAACTTACTTTTATCTCCTATCATGTGATGTGAACATCCACTATCTATAATCCACTTGTCATTCTTGTTCACACAAGTAACCAATGTTGTTACTTCATCTTCATCTAATTCATCCTTCATGTCTGCATAGACTACTTCATCATCATTCTCATCAGAATCTTCTTCAACAATGTAGCATCTCTTTCCTTTTTCCTTATAATCTTTGTTGTTATCTTCTTTCTTATTCCTATGCTTGTTTCCTTCTTTATAGTTCTTCTTTTGTGGACATCTTGCAGCAATATGACCTACTTCATTGCAATTGAATCATATAATATGGAGCTTTCCTTTTAATTTACCTTTGCCTTTATGAAATCTCCTGGCTAGTAGTGCTTCTAACTGTTCCACATTTTCCTCATCTATGTTGCTATCACTGGATACATGTTTTCCTTTTCTTCTCTTCTTAGTTGATGTGTCTTTCTCAGTGTCTTTTATTGTCATGTTGGCCTTGAAAGCATATTCAAGGTTCTTATGCCTATAGTTATCAAAATTAGATAGCTCAAATGCAGTAAGTCTTCCCACTATTCCTTCAAAGGTTAGTGTGTTCCCTTGTACACACCTTAGCTCTTAAATGGCTGAAACTTGAATAGCATAGATAGGGAGTAGAGTTCTTAAGTATTTTCTGATGGTTATTTCTTCTTCCAATTGACCACCGAGACTTCTTATTGCAATTACCACTTCTTTCATTCTTGCAACATACTAGGCAACATTCTCTCCTTCCTCCATTTTCATGTCATCAAACTTTCCTCTTAGGCTTTCTCTTTTTGCTCTTTGGACATTATAATCTCTTCCATATATTGTTGATAAGGTTTTCCACATCTTGTATGTAGTGTCATAGTCTTTGATGTCATCATATTCTGCATAGTTAAGTGCAGAGGCAATTTCCAACATTACTTGGTTGTGCTCCTTTTTGTTCAAATCATTTGCAATCAGAGGTCCTGCTAGAGTTACATGTTATGTTCCAATTGAGGTTTATGCATAACCACCCATTGATCCAAGGTGCAATTTCATTAGGCTCTTCCATGCAACAAATTTGTCTTTGTTAAGCTTAGGAACTTCTCTCTTGGACATCTTGATCTTCTTGCTTCTAGTACCTTGAAACTAAATCAATAGATGACACTAATACCAATTGTTAGAAATGCTTTAGAATAACTGAGAGGGGGGTGGTTGAATTAGTTATTCAAGATTCAAATGGCCTATTCAAACTTTTCTCCAATCATTTATTCATGCTTTAACTTATCTAATCAGCAAGTTACTGTAAATCAACATGCAAGCATAACACATAAGAAATCAACACATGACATAATGATTTAGGAGGAAACCCAATTTGGGAAAAACCACCAGTAACATGCTACTCAATTCTCACTCTTCAAAAGTGATGCCCTATGAAAGGCCTTCCCTGTTAAAGGCTTACAACACACTATCAAATGTGACCTTGTTAGAGGATTTATCCACCGTGTTAGAAGTGGGTCTAGTTAGAGGACTTTAGAAAATTCACTTGTAATGTCACCTTGTTAAAGGATTTATAAATGACTGTTAGGCTAACCTAAGCCCATAGAATTTTTAGATCTAATACAATTTCTAGAGAGTATTAGAAAATCTTGACCTGACTACAACATACAACTTATCTTGTAGATCTCAGATCACTTCTCAGCTCATACCCTTGCCTGGCCTTTAATCTCTGCAACTCTTACTAGCTTGCCCTCCTTTCAAGCTTAATCTCCTTAAGTCTTCATGCTCAATGTACCAGTGCAATCATCTCTTCATGACCACTCATAGAAGTAGAGCCTCTATACTCTTCCTTCTCCTAGATGTCTCCCCTTGACACCCTTTCAACTACTTTGTAGGCTTGGCTCCTTTGTAGAAATAGTATTAGTAGCTCTTTGCTTCTTGGTCTATGAATCCTTAAATCAAAGTCTTGGATTTCCTTTTCCTACTCAATTCTTCATTCTTTAATTTCAATTCATATGGATTAGGTAGGATTCACTGCATCTAACCCATATTTTGTTTCCTGTAGAAACTTCTTGAATAATCCTTTAGAATTTTCCCAAAAATGGTTTGCATAGGATTCTGTGCCACCAACTCATCATCCTTATCTTCAAACTCATTCACAAAGTTCAATGTAACCACTATGTTAGCTCAGATTTAACAAATCTTTGTCATTTGAAATAGTGCAATAGCTTGACACTGTTGAAATATTGGTGCTCAGCACATACTGTATTACTTGACACCCTCTGTGTTTTTCCTGATGCTTGGCACCTAAAGATCACTCGGCACCAACTAAGAATTTTCTGATGCTCAGCACTTGATCTTTACTTAGCACTTGAAGATCACTCAGCACCAACTTAGAATTTTTTATTACTTAGCTTCAACTGAGAATTTTCTCGGCTTCAACTAACTTGCTCGGCTCCCACCAAAGATCTTTAGTTTAAACTTTTCAATCAACCTTGTTACAACTTCTTCCCCTAGTGTTTCTAAGTGTGACCATCCTCTATATCCTTGAGTATGTTATCAATACATCATTTCACCATTGTCTTAACTGATCCTTGCACTTCATTACAAAATCATAACTCGACCTTTCCCTTAGGTGCTCTTGTTACATCTTGTTGATTAAATCCTCTTCATTAATCAACTAAGTGATAGTACTTGGATCTTATAAGAAAATGTCATTCCTAGAAATAGTAGGTTTGACATCAATGACAAAAAATGATTGAAAACAACAATCTCCCTCTTTGATCTTCATAATGAGCTTTTCAATTAGATTTCCAACAAGATGATATGTTCAAAATTATAACCTTAATAGGTTAAGTTTATTGTTGCAACAATGAAGATTTGTGGGTTTCATCCCCACCATAGTTTTACCTTCATCTTGAAGTGTATTTGGGTATCCAAATCATTGTGTTATGTATTGAGCTATTATGGATGTGACAAACTTATTTTATGTTTTAGCATTATAGTTTTAATTATGAATTAGGTATTGATTAAATGAGATTGATTTTAAAGTCAAAAGTTTAAGATCCTGATTCACCCTCCCCTCTTAGTATCTTGTTTTCCACACACACACACACACACACACACACACACACACACATATCAACAATAAGAGCCTTAAACTCTCTTAGATAGGAATGTAAGGGGGGCATGATGGAAGTTTGACTTGTTTTGGGTTAGGAAGTTTTAAGTCTTGTTTAAAGTTGTGCACATGTTCAGGACGAGTTTAGGCTTAGCTTAGGAGGGTGTTAGGATGCAAGTGGCTTTTTAAAGGATGAAAGTGGGCTAACATTAATGAGGTGGGTTAATTAGCTAAGTAAGTGAGGTTAGCATGTATGAATGGGTTGGATTTGGCTAATGTTAGGGTTTGGGAATAGTTAGAGGTTGAGGATTGATTTATTAAGTGATTTATTTAATAAAAAGGGATGTGGAATTATATTAAATATGATTAGTGCAATTATTTAATTTAATAGAAGAATAGGGATTTAATTGATAATTTGACTTTGGATTTTCATTTAATTTTATCAATCAAACTATAGTTAAATAAATAAATAAATAAATAAGCTAGGGGATGATGATCAATTAATTGAATATTAAATACTTAATACTTAATCAATAATGTCCTAGAAGATGACTAAATAAGATTACTTAATGATGTAGTCAAATTTAAGTGTCTCCAGTTATAGGTAAGGTCAATAAGCAAAAGAAGATTAATGACTTATTTAAAGTAAGGAAGGGGAAGTTCCATCCCATGGATCCATGAAATTTATAATGTGGAATGTTAGGGGACTAAACATCTCGAACAAAAAGTGCCTACTCAAGCATAGTTTATTGTTATTTGAATAAGATATAATATAATATGAGGAACTAAACTAAAGGAAAAAGAGGGAGAGAAACTAAGCAGAAAATTAGGAGTAAAAATCACAAATCTGTGTCACCCTTTTTTATAAAGGAAAAGGCTAACAAAAGTATAACTATTCAACTTTAATGACATAAAACTGGTATTATTATTTAGAATTTAAAAATGAAGTGAACTAATGAAATGTGTAGAAATGGACGGAGTTTAGGATTATTATTTTTAATGATTATTTAGAATAAGAATTGATATATTTTCCTAATTTTTAAGGATGATTTTTTAGTTGTTGAAAAATGCTAAAAAATGAGGGGTCTAGTTCCCACCACAAAATTGTATTGAAGTAAACATTTTTCCCTTTGATCATAGATTATGTTATAGATGACATATATAGCTAGATCAATCAAAAAATTAAAATTGGTTTTTGATCTATATTTTCTCTTTTATAATAATTCAAATTTTAGCTCACCTGAAATTGATAGTTTTCATCTCCCACCACATTTTTCGAAACAAATCTATTCTAACCAAATGAAAAATTACACATTTTTGAAGATGACTCTCTCCTCTAGAACGTCATATGATTTTATTTTATTTTGATAAGATTTTATTTTTTTTCCTTTCTCAAAATTAACATCTTCTTGAGTGTTAAAATATGTACCTGTAATATTTTTTAATCAAAAAAATACTTTATCTAAGTAAAATACTATAAACTCTATATGAGAATATTATTAACTTTGAGCTCTATTAATTGATATTTATATGTTATTAAAAAAATATCATTAAAGAGAGTAAAAGTTATTGAAATTCCAAATTTCTAAAATAAATTTGTTTCTTTAGTAATTGGACACAAACTAGTATAAAATATGCAATTAATAGACATTTTCAATTGGAAAAGTGTGAGAACATAAATAACTTAGCTAGATTGAATTTATCTACATCGTATGTTTGAATAGAATTGGTTTTTAGATAGCAATACTCAAATTCAATCATTTTGATAAGTCAACCTAAAAGGTAACACAACTTTGTAATTTTAAATGGAAAATATAAATGGTAGAATCGGCAAGGGCTTTTGGAGGAATCAAAATTATTTGGGATCCAAGATAGATAAAGTTTACTCCACAAGTATCTTAAAAACTTGGATGGAAGAAAAAAAAGAAGATGTTTTAAAAGTTCAATTTAGTTCATACTTATAAATGTTTATGGATCTATACTAGCATCAGACAAGAAAGTTGTGTAAAATGAGACCAGAAAATTCAAGGAGGCAAATCCTATAAAGAAGTTCTTTTGAGGGGGAGACTATAATTCTTTCATAAACTTAGAATAAAAGAATGGGTCTCACAAATAGTCTCATAGGTGATGATAGATTTTGAAGAGTGATTTTACAAGAACAATATAATAGATATTCCTACCACTAAAGGGATATTCACTTGGAATAATAGAAGATCATGGTTCTATCACATAGCATTAAGAAAAGATAGATTCATTTATAAAAGAGATCTAATCACTTTTAATTTATTTTTAAATGCTATTGTACTTTCTAATGTAGGATTTGATCACTTTCAAGTTAGGTTAGAAATAGGTGAACTATATACCATATAGGAATCCTTTAAAATGTAAGAAAATATGGTTCTTAGATGATAATTTTCTTTGAACTATAAAGCAATGGTGACTTGACTTTAAAGTTGAAGGGCCAAAAATATTCTATTTTATTACAAAATTGAAATTGATAAAAGAAAAATAATAAAATAGAATAAAGAGCATTTTAACAACATATTTATAGAAAAAATAGATAATAAAGAAGAACTAAAAAATCTTAATGAAGAAATTATAAAAGTAGGAATATAATGATAGATATATTAGGGAAAAAGAACTTCTTGCAAAATAGGAAAATATTCTAGCTAAAGAAGAAATATACTTGAAACAAAGATCATGTGAAACATGGTTAATGAAAGGGGACAAAGGACCCATATTTTTTTACACTCTTAATAAAAGGAACATAAATAGAATAAATCAATAAGGACAACAATGGAAATAAAACAAAAATCCAAGCTGAATAGCAGATTTTAAAAAATAAATCATTATATTGATATTTTAAATAATTTTGAATCATCTAATCTAATAGCTCAGAACAAGATGAAAACTACACTCCCCAAATTATTAACAACAATAAACATCAAAATTTTAAATAAGAAATTCACCTTGGAATAAATTAAAGAAGTTATGTTTGATCTCAATTTAGAAAAATCCATAGGTCTGGATGGCTTTCAAGTCTTTTCCTTTAAAAAATGTTAGGATATATTAGGCTATGATTTATGGAAGCTATTGAAGTAACCATAAATTTAGGATCTCTCTTACTTGAGATTAACAATACTGTTTTAGTGTTAATCCCAAATAAGTCAGAACATGAGGAACTAGGGGACTTTAGGCCTATAATATCATGTAATACCATCTATAAAATACTTGCTAAAGCATTTGAAAATAAGATGAAATAGTATAAAATGTTAGGATGTATTAGGCTATGATTTATGGGATGCGATTGAAGTAACCAAAAATTTAGGATCTCTCTTACTTGATATTAACAATACCTTTTTAGTGTTAATCCCAAAGAAATCTAAATATGAGGAACTAGGGGACTTTAGGCCTATAAGATTATGTAATACCATCCATAAAATACTCGCTAAAGAATTTTAAAATAAGATGAAATAGTATTACCAAAGCTAATTGTTGAAGAATAAATTAGCTTCATTTTTTGTAGCTCAACCTTAGATGGTATAATTATTATCCAAGAACTGATACATTTGGCTCAAATCAACAAGGAACCATGTATGATAATGAATTTATACATTCATATGGCTTACAATAAATTAGATTGAAGATTTTTATGTAAAGCTATGTAAGCCTTTATTTCTATCACTAGTAGATCAATTTAATATATAACTTTATTTCAACTCCCAAAATTTCCCTCCTTATTAATGGATTGCCTAAAGATTTCATTAGTATTTATAGAGGAACTAGACAAGGAGACCCAATTAATCTTTTTATCTTTATCAAAATGACCAAAGAGTTTGGTAGAGCGGTAAAAAGGCTCAATTAGATGGAAAAAATAGACGAAGTCCCTAAAACAAAAAATCAACTATTCATAGATGACACCATCCTTTTGGGAGAAATTATGATTCAAGAGGTCTTTGATTTAAAAATAATAATTAACACTTATATGGAAGCATCGAGGCAAGAAGGAAATTCCAATAAATCAAATATTTTATTTCTCAATACTCCTTCATAAATAAAAATAAATATCTATAATACAATGAGATACAAAAGAGAAAAATTTCCCTATAAATATCTTGGCATTCAATTGGAAAAAGACACTAGAGAAATTAAAACATAGAATCTTATATCTCAAAAAATAGATAGAAAATGGAAAGATAGAAAGGGAAATAGTTAATTAAAGTAGGAAGAACAACCATGATTAAAACACATTTATCTTCTATTCCAACATACCAGATTTCATGTCTTCCACTTCCAAAGGGAGTAAAAGGAAATTTAGACAATAAGTTAAGGAAGTTCTCCTAGCAAAGCACTCAAGAGAAGAAGAAACACACATTGATCAAATGGGAAAGTACATACAAGCCTAAATAATGTGGAGGTTTGGAAATAAAGAACTAGAGTAGGAAAAATGATGCTCTTGGAGAAAAACTATTTTTGAGGATTTATCAACAACACAATAGCAAATGAGAATTTTTATTATTTCAGAACTATTTGAATAGCTCACACTCTTTCCCCTTGTTTCAAACTAGAAACCTTCCTAAAGGATAAAAGACCCTAGATTCTATGTTGTACTATCTTCCCCATGTATCCAATTATCTTACTTGAGACATTGGCCAAGGTGAGGATGCTCTATTTTGGGAAGATTCATGGGGTGGACTTCCTCCACCTAATAGCCTTAACTTGTTTGCTAATATTAAAAATACTCTAATAAATCTATGTGGATATCATGTTAGTGAATACAAAAAATTTATTAATGATGACCAACATGGAGGTTGGAAGTGTAAATAACTTGTAGAAATGAATTTCACAACTCAACAAAAATAAATTTATGAACAATTTCTTGAAAATAGACAAGTTAATCACAAAGCTAGGAGGGCTAAATTAACATGGGGTTCCTCAAAGAGTGGGAAATATAGTGTCAAAGAAGGATATGAAATGATAAATAATTCTCATCAATGGGAAAACATAGATATTCCCCTCAATGTCTATTGTGACACATCATGTCTTCCCAAGGTAAGAAACTTTCTTTGGAAAACATTGGAAAAGAGAATCTTGATGACTCATAGGTTTAGTAAGATGGTCTTTGAGGTGACCTAAAGATTTCATTTATGTAAAATTGAATATGAGATGACTAAGCATTTACTATTCCTATTCCCCTTTGCTAGAGAACATTGGCAATAGTTATGTAAAATGATTAACTAGTCAACAACCTTTCCTATCAAATATAGGAATTTTCTTAATAGTTGTCCCAAATATGGGATATCTAGGGTCTACAGTAATTTATAGACAATTTATCCATCTATACTTCTTAGGAAAATATTGAAAGGAGAGGAATAGAATAATTTTTACTAATAGAAGTTTGGATTTAACCTCCTTTCTCAGTAAAGTGGAAGCATGTATTATAGAGGTAGAAAATAATAACTTCAGAGATTATAATGAGGGAGATAGTTCTTTATCTGAATGGAAACTAGAAATGTGCAAAAAATGGTTTAAGCTTATTAACCCACCTTTGATATACTCAAATGAAAATAATTAAGCCAGAGCATATAGAAAATGGGAACTCCCTCTAGCAGGTTGGGAAAAACATAATTTTGGTGGGACCTCAAGAGGTAATCTAGGACCTACTAGATAAGGATGTATTATCATTCGAGAAAATGTTCTTTGAATATTAAATGTGTCAAACCCTTAGGGGTACTCTAATAATCTAGTGGAATTAGAAGCCTTGATCGAAGGACTAAAAATTAGTTTGGAAATGGACATTATGAAGTTAGTCATTGAAGGAGATTCACAAATTATTCTAAATACATTAAGGAAAATATATACTACTAATTGGATATTAAACTCTAAACTAGAATATATGTGAAAGATAGTTGATCAATTTGAAGAAATTAGTATTAAACATATATATCAAGAAGGAAATAAAGAAGCAGATATATTAGCCAACAAAGGAGTAAATAGTGAGGATTTTCTCCTAAAAAATAATTAAGTCAAACTAAACTTATATCTTTAAAATAAAAATAAAAGATACCTTGAATAATCAGTTCAAAAATATATTATCTAGCTACAAGACTATACTCGATAATAACTCTTTCTCAAATAGCCACCAAATTAAGGAATTAATCAAGGACAGGTCATACATTCCAAGATATAATTAGGGACAAAAAAAAAATTAATAAGAAAAAAATACATATTACAGTTATAGTCATTTTTTATCTTAAATATTAAATGGTCAAGAATGCAGGCCATTTTACAAAGACATGCAAGGAAATATGAAACAATAAAGGGAATACATAACCATAAAAAGTATATACCAAAGTTACAAAGGCCACTATCAAATCAAGAATGTAATATATGAACTCTTAATGATTGAAATAGGGGAATTTCCCTAAGTTATTCATAAAATATTTAAATGGATTAAGAACTCCCCAACTAGTTGGAGGAACCATGTAATTAGATAATTAAAGGTTTTGAATTAGGCATTTTACTGAACACACACACACACACACACACACACACACACACACACACACACACACACACACACACACACACACACACACACACACACACACACACACACACACACACACACACACACACAGAGAGCTTGTATTTTTCTATCTACAACATAAAAAACTCATTTGTTTTTATGTCATCATTAGCCTTTCCTTTTTTGTTTTATATATTTACCTTAATTTTTTGAATTCAAATAGTTTCTTATTTTTATATATTCTTATTTCATTTTATTTTTATGTTCTTTGTCTTTTTAATAGATTTCTATGTTTCTTTTAGCTTCTTTCTAGTTATAGTTTGTTGTTTAATTTTTTGTTTGTTTTCTTTATTTTCCTCTTTGTTCTCTCTTTTAATTATTACTTATTAGATTTTTTAATTTTTTACTTATTTTACTTATTATTATTTTCTATCATTTTCTTCTTGTTTTATGTGTCTTTTGTCTTTTCTCCCCTTTATCACTTTTAGTTAGTCTAGAGCTACAACCTAGTTTTTGTTATTCATGTCTTCCTATCTTTCATCATTATGATGGATCGGAGAGTATGATCTGATATGCTAATTCTATAAACATCATACACAATTGAATCCAAAAATCTAAGATAAAAATTATGATAGATTTAGAAATTTGATGTCTCTAGTTATCTTAAAGTGTTAGAAAATGGAGTTTTAAAACTTCCTTTAAAAAGATATTTGCAAGATAATTTTAGGTCTTGATATGTTTCAACTCAAGTTACCTATATTTCACTAAGCCATGGATGCAAAGACATTTTAGATCAAAATTCATGGATCTACTATGGTGAACTACATGCTAGGGTAACTTAGTGGCACTTGTTAGGGTTTGTAGGTCCAGAACAATATAAGAGTAAACAATTATATGTAGAAAAAAAAGAAGAATGCCAAATGAACACATAGATTTAATGTGGTTCACCCCAAACCTGGGCTACATCAACCTACATAGCCTTTGGCCTTTCTATGATCCAACAAAAATGTACACTAACATTACAATCCATTATAGATCTTAGCCGCTTATAGTAGCATTTTAGGGCAACCTCTAAAATTGACCATTTTAGGGTTTTATAGTTCATCAACACCCACTCCATGATTAATCACCACAATATCAAAAATCTCCCACTTGGAGACTAATCAGGCTCCACACCAAACAATCTCCCACTTGGAGACTGAAATCGGACAATAATGTAGTACATGCAACTCCCAATAGAAATTGAGAAAGAAACCAACTTATCCTTGGGGACTACCTTCGTGAACATGTCTGCAAGATTTTTTACTTGTGTGACTCATTTCAAGTTGCAATTGGCCATCCTCTAAAACAAATCTTATAAAATGATACCTAAGTTGTATGTGCTTTGTCCTTGAATGAAAAGTAGAATTCTTTGTAAGATGAATGACACTCTGACTATCATTGTATAATGGATAATTTTCCTACTTCTGACCCAATTCCTCTAGAAAACATTGTAACCAAGTCATCTTCGCTTCCCTAGCAACTACATACTCAGCTTCAGTGGTTGAAAGTGCATCAACCTTCTACAATCTAGAAATCTAACCGACTACAATGTCCACTATAGTGAAAAAAATACCCTATAGTACTCCTTGTATCAATATCTCATGCCAGATCAGAGTCAATAAATCCACTCAAAGAAGAGATGGGTCCTATGAAACATAATGCCTTTGTAGTAGTACATTTCAAATATCGAGGAATCTATTTCACTGCATTCTAATGTTCCATACCTGGATTTCTTATATACCTGCTAGCAAATCCCACTGCATGAGAGATATCTAGTCATGTACATACCATTGCATACATCAGACTACCAACAACTGATAAGTACAAGATGTTAGACATTTTATCTACCTCTTCTTATCCCTTTGGGAACATTTCCTTAGTCAATTTGAAATGACTAGCCAAAGGTGTATTGACTACTTTTGCATCCTACATATTAAATATTTTCAACACCTTCTTTATCTACTCATTTTGGGACAAATTCAAGGTTTTATTTTATCTGTCTTGTGTAATCCTCATACCAAGGATTTCCTTAGCAGCACCCAAATCATTCATAGAAAATGACCTTTCTAATTTCTATTTAAGCTCATTTTTGTTGTTGTTAATTAGACCCAGTAACAGGCATGTCATCAACATAGAGTAACATGACAATGTAACTCCCATCATCCAATCTCTTAAAATATGCATAATGATTAGAATGACATCTATGGTAACCTTTTTCAGCCATGAAACTATCAAATTTTAAATCCCATTGTCAAGGTGCCTTCTTTAGGCCATACAAACTCTTCCTTAACCTACACACCAAATTCTCCTTACCCTTGATTACATATCCCTATGGTTGTTGCATGTAAATTTCTTCCTCCAAAAATTCGTAGAGAAAATTTATCTTGACATCTAGTTGTTCAAGATGCAAGTCATCTACAACCACAAGACTTAGTACAGTTCTAATTGAAGTCATTTTTACAACACAAGAGAATATTTCATCAAAATCTATACCCTTTTTCTATGAAAAACCCTTTACCACAAGTTTGACCTTATACCTTTTCATTCCTCCATCTTCCTCCTTTAACCTATAAACCCATTTGTTAGGCAAGGCTCCTTTTCCTTCAGGTAAAGGGACTAAGTCCCAAGTTTTAATTTTCAACAAGGAGTCCATCTCCTTTCATTCTCAACTTCCCTTTTTTTTTGGCATCCACCTACATTACTTCTTCATATTCTTTTAGTTCACCATAATTAGTCAATAATTAGAATACAAAGAAGGAGAAAACCTTTCAGGAGGTCTACTTGACCTTGTAGAATGTCTAACACTTATAGGAATTTTTGGAATAACCTATTCTTGCTGAGCATCAAGTACTAGTGGCCTTTTAGTTTTAGGAGTCTCATCCAACACCACATATTTTTGTTTGACTTGTTCACAATTGTTTTCCTACAAATGTTCTTTATACATGACCTTCTCATTGAATATAACATCTATACTTCTAATTATTTTAAGATTTTCAAAATCCCATAATCAATAACCATAGTCATCTACTCCATATCCAATGAAAGTACATTTTAAATATTTAGCATCAAGCTTGGTTCTATTTTCTTTATCAACATGGACAAAAGCTTCACAACCAAAAGTTTTCAGAAACGAATAATTTACCTTTTTTGCGGTCCATGCTTCCTCTAGAATACCACCATCCAAAGGGGTTGAAGGTCCTCTATTCATAAAATAAATAAAAGTTTTTACAACATCTTCCCAGAAATGAAGAGGTAGACCAACATGAAATCTCATGCTCCTTGCACATTCCATGATTGTCTTATTCATTCATTTTGACACCCCATTTTCTTGTGGGGTTCTTGGAATTGACTTTTGCCTTCAAATTCCATTAATAGAACAATATTCTTCAAAGATTTTGTTGCAATACTCACCTCTATTATTGGATCTGACACACTTCAACTTCTTTCTTGTCTCATTCTTAGCCAAAGATTTCCATTTCTTAAATGTTTCAAAAACATTAGATTTTTGTTTTAGGAAATATACTCATGTTTTCTTGGTTTAATCATCTACAAAAATAACATAATAATGAGAGCCACCAAGAGATGATCCCTGAGCTAGTCCCTATACATCTGAATGCAATAGCTCTAACTTCTCACTCTTCTTTTCTTTCCCAACTTTGAGAAATCTAACTCTTTTCTGTTTTCCATAAACACAATTTTTATAGAACTCTAAATCGATATTTTTCAGTCCTAGCAATAGACTTTTAGAGTGAAGAATCTTCATCCCTTTCTCACTCATGTGCCCAAGCCTATGGTGCCACATTTTTTAATCTGTTCTTACAACATCTATAGTATCTTTTGTTGCATTCACTACAACATTTAGGGTTGATGGCAATGTAATTTGTGGTCATTTCATGTATTTTTTTGCAATTGTCCCCAATTTCATCACAATATTGACTTGGACATCATAATTATGATGCCTGCATGAGCATAAAATAAAAAAAGGAAAACACAACATAAATCATTCCCCATTTGTTTTGATGGTGGAGAGTTGCGTGTGAAAGATGTGGAGAGATCTGAATGAGGGTGGATAGCTATGAACATTGTTGTTCTCTTGTGATCATTGCATTTTGTTGCTATATTTCATTGTTGTGCCCTTGTGATCTCTACACTTCATTTCCATGTCATGTCCTTTTGATCTATGTGCCCTTGCTCTACGATTTTCTTCAAGGGAGAGAAGATGTACCTATGTAAATGTTCTTTTATTTTCCTTCTAAACATGTATGTTTTTATATTTCCTTCTAAACATGTATCTCTTTATATATTAAGAGAAATATTTTTTAAGGTGCTTATTACATATTAGCTCACAACAAAAAAATTGATCCGTCTCTATACATATTCCAAAATCCAAATAATAAAAAAATAAAAATTACTTAACCCATGCTAAATGACTTACCTCAAGATCCCGCACAACAATAATGCAGACCATGAAAAATGAGCAGAGTACACAAGAAATTTTACAAAAACATATCATAGAAGATAATTTTAGAAAGAAACAAGCCATAACCTAATCTTTTTATATACATAGAGATCTTTTTGAAGGTTCTTATTACATATTAGCACAACAAAAAAATTGATCTAGTTGCATACATATTCAAGAATCCAAATAATAAAACAATAAAGCTCACTCAACTTGTGCTAAGTGACTTAGCTCAAGATCCTACACAAAAATAATGTAGACCACAAAGAATGGGTATTGTTTGCAAGAAATTTTACAAAAACATATCATAGCCAATATTTTTAGAAAGAAACAAGCCATAACCTAGTCTTTATATATATAGAGATCTTTTTGAAGGTTATTATTACATATTAGCACAATAGAAAAATTGATCCAGCTATATACATATTCTAGAATCTAAATAATAAAACAATAAAACACACTCAACTTATGCTAAGTGACTTAGCTTGAGAGCCTACACAAAAATAATGAAAACCACACAAAAGGGTAGAGTTCACAAGAAATTTTACAAAAATATACCATAGCAGATATTTTTAGAAAGAAATAAATCATAACCTAGTTAAATTGGCATAGTTTTTTTATTATGAGTTGATTACAAATTCCTATAGAACTATCATTAGAGTAGGTATAATAAAACAAACAATTAGTTGTTCCCAACTAGCATGATCAAATACAATTTTTCAAGGTGATAAAATTGCATATGCAGATGTATCACTTGCATGCCAAGCATGAAGTGCATTCCCCAACTTATAATGAATGGTTGGATATAGAGGCTCCATACATTGGCACAATAATGGAATCCAAGTCTTAGTGTTGGATGAATAACTTTAGTGAAGAGTTGAGTGAAAGGAGTTGAAGAAGGAAGTTCTACTTTTGCGTAAATGTTATAATCACAAGGCTGATTCTCTTGTAGAAGCCTCTACCACAATGAAATTAGCTCTAAACCATGCAAAGGATGTTGAATTGGTTCCCAACCTTGAAACACTCTTACAAGAAATGGAAAAGCAGATGTAGATGCAATATATGAAAAATTGCACAACTTGTAGTCTTTATATATACAAAGAGATCTTTTTGAAGGTTCTTATTACATATTAACACAACAAAAAATTGATCCAATTGCATACATATTCCAAAATCCAAATAATAAAACAATAAAACTCACTCAACTTGTGGTATGTGACTTAGCTCAAGATCCTGCATAAAAATAATGCAAACCACAAAAAATGGGCAAAGTTTGCAAGCAATTTCATAAAAACATATCATAGCAGATATTTTGAGAAAGAAACAAGGCATAACCTAGTTAAATTGGTCTAGTTGCTGATTAGCTGGGTTGATTACAAATTCTTGTAGAACTATCATCATATAAGGTATAATGAAATGAACAATCAACTATTACTAGCTAGCAAGATCAAATATAGTTTTTCAAGGTGATAAAATTTCATATTCAAATGCATCACTTGCATGCTAGGCATGAAGTGCATTCCCCAAATTATAATGAATGGTTGAATATAAAGGCTCCATACACTGGCCCAATAGTGGAAGCCAAGGATGTAACCATACATGTATTGGCATAGTCTCCCTGCGAGGATCCCAAGTATCTATTATTGCTATTAATCTAGGTATCCTATATGATCTAGAATATTATTAAGTATTGAATCCAGTAGTAACTTCTCCCATATTCCTAGAAAATGTAGCATAGTTTTAGGGTCCCTTGGCTCCCAAGAATTTGTAGCAGCTATTCTCACTATTGGAAGAATAACTTTAGTGAAGACTTGAGCGAAAGGAGTTGAAGAAGCAAGTTCTACTTCTATGTAAATGCCATAATCATGAGGTCCATTCTGGTGTAGAAGCCTCTACCATAATGACATTACCTCTAAACCATACAAAGGATGTTGAAGTGGCTCCCAACCTTGAAACACTCTTGTAAGAAATGGAAAAGAAAATGTGGATGCAATACATGATAAATTGCACAACTTGTAGTATTTATATATAAAAAGAGATCTTTTTGAAGGTTCTTATTATATATTAGTACAATAGAAAATTGATCCAATTACATACATATTCTAGAATCCAAAAAATAAATCAATAAAACTCACTTAACCTATACTAAGTGACTTAGCTCAAAATCCTACACAAAAATAATGTAGACCATGAAAAATGGGCAAATTTTGTAAGAAATTTTGCAAAAACCTATCATAGAAGATATTTTTAGAAAGAAACAAGCCATAATCAAGTTAAATTGGTCTAGTTTCTAATTAGCTGAGTTGATTAAAAATTCCTTTAGAACTATCACCAGATTAGGTATAATAAAATAAACAATTAGTTATTCCTTGCTAGTAGAATCAAATAGATTTTCTCAAGGTGATAAAATTGCATATGCAAATGCATCACTTGCATGGAAAGCATGAAGTGCATTCCCCAACTTATAATGGATAGTTGGATACAAAGGCTCCATACGTTGGCCCAACAATAGAAGACAAGGATGTAACCATGCATGTATTGGCACAGTCTCCCTACAAGGATCCCAAGTATCTATTGCTACTATTAATTTGGGAATCCTATACGATCTCAAATTTTATGAAGTAATAAATCCAGTAGTAACTTTTCCCATGTTTCCAAAAAATGTAGCATAGGTTTAGGGTCCCTTGGCTCCTAGGAATTTGTAGCAGCTATATTCACTGCTAAAATAATAACTTTAGTGAAGAGTTGAGGGAGACTTGAAGAAGAAACTTCTGCTTTTGTGTAAATTCCATAATTACAAGGCTCATTCCCTTGTAGAAGTCTCTTCCAATGATATTACCTCTAAACCATGCAAAGGATGTTGAAGTGGTTTCCAACCTTGAAACACTCTTATAAGTAATGGCAAAGAAAATGCAGATGCAATACATGACAAATTCCAAGGTGACCATGACAAATCTTAATATCTTAATATCTTAAATGCAATAAATTGGAGGATAAGAATCTTGTCAGAAATGTTTTTTATTTAAAGATCTCATATCAAATCTAGGAAAGAGCATTCTTTGACTGCAAATAATTAGAGAATAAATATGAGCTCAAAAATTTTAGGAGAGTATGTTGAGAATTAGTATGAATGGAAGTAGTGATAAACTATAGAAGTAGCTCATATAGTTGAGTTACTATACCCTCCAATGTATTTCATTTAAGACATTAGAATATGTCATTTTAAGCAATATATATGCTATTTCCAAGGTGATCATGACACAACAAGAAAGAATGTAATTCCTGCTATAGATTGGTCAAACAAAGATGAAGTTTTGACCCAATAATGATTGATGTTTAACACCATTTAATCACACATAGATAAAACAATACATGCTAAGTTGAAGGAAAAAATAATTCCATTGAAAAATGAACTAATGAAAGATGTAGAAGAACCAAATGAGGAATCATGTGAACAAATCCTTGAATGTTCAAGAAAACAAGAAGGCCAAAAAAAGAAGAAGAATGGAGGGTGTGACAAGGAGTTACAAACAAGAGGAATGAAGAGGAAGGGGATAGAGGAAAAAGGGGCCACATCAAAAGAAGAAAAGGTCATCCTTATGTCCAAGTAAGAAAGATATAGATTCCCCTTCTAATGAAAGTAAAGAATAACATATTGAGAGACATTTTGTGGTCAACTTTGAAGCCCTCCCAAATGATGATTAAATATGGCCCTAAGGCACAAATGTCTTCGACATTAATTTGAGCACCCAGGATTGTGATTAAGGAATTAAAAATCATGAGGATGAACTAGGTGAGATCACCTCCTAACATGGCTATCCAAGTGAATGTGATGAGGACAAATAATAATAGCCCAAACTATGAGGAATTAGCAAGGTAGATCTAATATTTACCTTTGGATTTTGTTTTCTTCATGCAATCTTAACATATTGAGAGACATTTTGTGGTCAACTTTGAGGCCCTTTCAAATGATGATCAAATAGGGCCCTAAGGCAAAAATGTCTTCAACATTAATTTGAGCAACGAAGATTGTGATTAAGGAATTCAAAATCATGAGGATGAACTAGGTGAGATCACCTGCCTAACATGGCTATCCAAGTGAATGTGATGGGGACAAATAATAATAGCCCAAACCATTAGGAGTTAGCAAGGTAGATCTAATATTTACCTTTGGATTTGGTTTTCTTCATGCAATCTTATTTACCACAACATTTTCCTAGATACTATCTAGTGCTCATAATATCCTCTATGTTTTCTAGCTGTTGTTTGTGTCATGTAGTTTCTTTCTGAAGCCACTCATCTTCCTTTTGGTGTATTGCCACACACTCTCTCTCGTGCCTTAAATTTTGATCAAACTTCTGAATATTTGCCTCTACCATATCTAAAATCAATTTCACATTGTGTTGTAACTCTGGCATAAGTATTTGATCCTTGATAGCTTTCATTTCAGCATTCAAGTTTTTAAGATTGGTCAACACCCTCACTTGCAGATCTCTCATGTCAAGCACTTTCTATATTGTTTCAATGACATGTTCTTGATTTTGAGCTAATAGTTCTTCAAGTGTATTTTCTTGTAAAAGATTAATTTAGTTAAACAATTGTAAACTATTAGAAAACACATTCTTATTTTCTATTACCATTGACGAGCTTCCCTTGAACAAAATCAAAATGAAGAGGCATAAATACACCAAATTTTTCTTTCAAAACCATATGTGCATATAAATAATAAGTACAACATGTCCAAAATTTTTGCATATACACACATTAATTACACCAATTTTTTCTTTCAAAACCATATGTGTAGATATAAACATTAAGTACAACATGTCCAATATTTTTGTAGATGTACAATTAAATACACCAAATTTTTCTTTCAAAACCATATGTGCAAATATAAACATTAAGTACAACATGTCCAATATTTTTGCAGACATACACAATCAACTCAATAAGGGTACACGAATAAGTTATTCCCATGAAGAAGGATCATGTCAAATAATATAAGAGAATTTGATAAAAAAAGGTACCAACGAATAGGTATTTGTTAGATTTGTCTTCCTCGAGTAAGAAAAATGTAGGAATGGAAGAAGAAAGTGAGACATTTAGTATGTCTAAATCAAGGAGATAGACTTGAGGTCAAAATATCAAAAATAAATTCAATAAGTGCATGAAATTTTTCCTTTCTCAATGGGGGTCATGTTCTTATGATGATGAGAGTGGAGGTGACTTCAATGTGCCCTTTAGGTACAAACATCTATAGAAACAATGGGTCCCCAATGAAATTCCTCCAGTAAACACTAATTTTTGTGTTGGAGAGAGGATATATCACATAGCACCATCCTCATTACATGGTTTGGGCCTATTTTCCATGGATGACATAAAGGTCTATTACAACAAGATTGTTGAATTGATGGAGTATTTTGGACCTTGCTATGATTACAATAGTTGCATGCAAATTTTTAGATATAGTAAAAGTATGTGTAGGTATGCACTCTCGAAAAATTATATACAATGAAAAGATAGTGAAAAATCTAAAATAGTAGCTATATACATTGATGAAAGGCCAAAAGCATCAAGGAATATTGTAGATTTTATAAATAGTACACATGACCTACATCAACTAAGAAGTGACTCAATTGTATTTTGAGATGTGTGAGAGAAATTGTGTAATTATATGTGAAATTAAATCAATACATGGAGAAAAAGAGCTTCTTATTGATTACAATTTGAATCACATAGATACAAACAAAGCCATTATCATGGGTGAGGTGGTACATACTATGCACATTTAAAATCAACTCCAATCAATGAATCCAACATACCATTAAATTTTTATATTTTTTTTGCTAACTTAGAATAATAACAAATGTGTTTTAACATGTCTCAATGATTTTTTTTTTTTTGAAATATAGGGCTAGAGTATGGATCAACAACCATATGATACACACATCAATGATTGTTCTTCTTCCTGACAAGTAAAACTCATTGTTGTTGTATAAATTAGATACAAGAAATATGTTAATGCATATCTTTAATTATGTTTTATACTTTACTACTATTTTGGACTGATTTTAAATATACAGCTAATAAAATTTCTCTAAAAAATGAGTGTTGATCAAGATAAGGGAAAGGAAAAAGTAGTCCATGAGGATGAGGAGCCATACAGTGAGCTGGATGAATTCATTATTGATTTTGCATTAGCCATTGATCTTGCGGCTATAGTGCAAAAGGAGATTCATGCCATAGGAAGAAGGATAATGCAATTGGAATCAACTCAATCTCAGACTCTTGAATTATAAAAGATAGAGGATAGGTTGATGAACCTGGTTCCTACATATACAATAAGTATTAATATAGTTTTTAATTATAAAAAAAGTTCAATCATAGTTTTTATAGTATACTCTTTTATTTATGACATTAAATAAAATGCATATGTATTATTTTTATAGAAGATGTTGGATATAATTATTCAATTGTGTGTTGTCTTTGATGTTACACAAATTTCATATCAGTTATCAGTCAGAGTCTAATGAGCTCAGTTGGTCAGCAAGGAAAAAGATAAAGTTTACCGAGCTCATAAGGTTAGCAAATAGAATTATAGAGTCTACCGAGCATTTTTGGAGGTTACACTATGAAGTCAGTCTCTATCGAGCTCACTTGGGCACTGAAGGCTTTTGTGGTAGAAGACAGTTTCTATCGAGCTCACAAGGTCAGCAAAGGAAAATCAATTCTTACCAAGTTCACTCAATCTCCAAAGGATTTTTGTAGATTTTTTAGTGTTTATCGAGCTTCACTTGGTTAATACTGGAAATCATTTTTGGGAGTAGTATTTACCGAGCAGGGTCCACCAATCAAGGATTTCACTGTTTTGGAAAATAAAGTTTATTTGTTTAATGAAATGTTTGTAGCCAATTGATGTATTATTTATTAGTAAATGTAACTTGTAAATGAGCTGACTTGATAATCTATAATGTATAAATACAAGGTCAAGTTGTGATTTAAAATGTATGAATGAGTGAGCATGCAAGTGAATTGATTGTGTGAAGAGGAAGTGTGGGAAAATTTTGAAGAAGGATTAGATATCCTTGAGGAGTAGAAGAGTTGTATTTGATCAATGAGGATCTATTGGAGTAGAGTAGAGATCTGTATCAGCAAAGTTCAGTTGCATCTCATTCAGGTCACTTATTGTTACTTTCTCACCATTGTAGCAGTAATTCCTAAATCTCTTAACAGAGTTGGTCTAACAACCATTTTGTAAATCCTCTAACAAGTTGGACAATTCTATTGAATTGTTCTAAAGTCCTCTAGCAAGGCCACTCCTAATAGGGTGATTAAATCCTCTAACTAGGTCACACCTAATAGTGTGTTTTGTAACCTTTAACAAGGTTGGCTCCTAATAGGGCTCACTTCAGAAGAGTGAAAATTGGTAGCTATTTACTTGGTGGTTTTTCCCATATTGGGTTTCCATGTTAAATCTAGTGTATCTTGTGTTCATATTATTTTCTTTTGCATGCATGTTAATAATTGTGAATGATTAAAGATCAACAACAAGTTAATCTACCGAGTTACAACATATTTCTATATGGCTATTGAGTGACAATAATAATTAAGTTTTAAGACATCTAAGGGATCTGTGAATTTGTTTTTGTGGTAATTGATTCACTCCCCCCCCCCCCCCCCTTAGTTACTCCATCTATAATTCCAACAATTGGTATTAGAGATTTTAGTGCTTGCAAGAAAGATTTTAAGGATCTAGGCTAAAGATCAGGATGTCTTACAAGAGAAAAATTTCAAGGCTTAATAGGGATAACTTTTTAGCATGGGAAGGTCTCATGAGACTCCATTTGACTTCCATTAGAGAAACATTCTTGAAATATCTAGATGAAGCATACGTAACTCCTTCTGGTACATTATCTGCTAATAGCATTGCTGAGAAGAAGACTCATAACATCATGATGATAGACATTGTATCTGCCCTAAGCTATGGAGAATTTGATGATGTTAAGGACTGCAAAAATGCATTTGAAATGTGGAACAAGCTGAAAGATATCAATGGAGGAGATGATAATGTGAGAAGAGAAAAAGCATAAAGTTTAAGAGGACAATTTTATCAGATGAGGATGAGAGAGGATGAAAACATCGCAAAATATGTTGAAAGAGTCAAAGCAAGTGTTAGTGCAATCAAAGCTTTTGGAGAAGATATCAAAGAGGAAACAATTATAAGTAAAGTTCTTAGAACATTACTTCCCATTTATGCAATTAGAGTTTATGCAATTCAAGAAAGAAGATGTGAAGCAAATCATAAGATAAATTTAGAGGCCATAGTTGGAAGATTAACTACATTTGAGCTAGATAACTATGATAACTATGTTCTAGCTACCACAAACATTGAATCAGCATTTGAAGCCAAGCTTTCCCTCTTGGAGAAATCCAAGAAGATAAAGGATTCTTAGTCAAAAAGTGAAGAAGAATTAGAACAGAGTTCTGATAGTGATCTTGAGGTAGTTGAAGCCCTACTATCAAGGAAATATTCTAAAGGCAAAGGGAAATACAAAGGTAAGGTTCCTCTAATCTATTTTTCATGTGAGGAAATTGGACATATTGCTGGTAGGTGCCCAAAAAAGTAGAACAAGGATGAGAAGAAAGGTTGCAAGTGCAATTGCAAGAAAGACTTCAAATCATTCAAGGAAAAAGGTAAGAAAACATGTTTAATGGCTAAGAATTCTAATGATTCTGATGATGAAGAAGATGAAATTGTGTACATTTCTATGAAAGATGAGTCTAACAATGATGAGGAAATGACACTTATCTCTCATGTGAACAAAAATGATACATTGATTATAGATAGTGGTTGCTTTCATCATATGATTGGTGATAAAACCAAGTTTGAACATTTTGAAAACTATGATGGTGGTAGTGTGAGATTTGGTAATAATGAACCTTGTTGCATAAAAGGAAGAGGAAGAATCTCACTAACCAAAGAGCTTGTATGTGATAATGTATATTGGGTAGAAGGACTAAAACACAATCTGTTGAGTGTGGCACAACTACTTAGTAATGGATTCAAAGTGGAATTCATGCATGGAAAAGAAAGATTGTTGGATGACAAAGGAAAGCTAATTGGATTAGGCACATAGACAAAAGGTAACTTGTTCTATCTTGAACTTGGTGAATGTTCATGTTTTATTTCTCAAGTTGAAGAAAGTTGGTTATGACATGGGAGATTGTGCCATGTGAACTTTGATAACTTTGTAAAAATAAGTAAATTCAAGAAAGTAAGAGGCATTCCTAATAAAAAAAAACCTAAGGTTGGTCTATGCAAGAATTTTCAAATTGTTAAGATGGGAAAGGCTAGCTTTAAAAGTAAAAACTATCAATCTGAAGAAGTTTTAGAAATTGTGCATACTAATTTATGTGGACCTATTGGAATTGAAAGTTATACTAGTGAAAAGTTCTTCATTCTTTTTGTTGATGATTACTCAAGAATGATGATTGCCATGTACCTAAGAGAGAAATTAGAAACATTTGAGAAATTCAAATGGTATTTGGCCAGAGTAGAGAAGTAAACATGGAAAAGATTGAAATGCTTGAGGTGAGACAGAGGTGGTGAATTCATTTCACATGAGTTCAATAACTTTTGCATTGAAAGAGGGATCAAAAGATAGGTATCAGCCCTTGGAACTCCTGGGAAAAATGGAATAACTAAAAGAAGGAATAGATCTATCATGGACTATGCAAGAATCTTAATGATTGAAAAGAACATTGCTATCAAATACTGAAAGGAAGCTATCAGCACTGTAGTTCATACCTTGAACCAAGTACAACTGAAAAAGGATTCATTCAAAACCCCCTATGAGTTATGGAATGGCTATAAACCTAATGTAAGTTATCTAAAGGTATTTGGAAGCACATGTTACATTTTGGAAGAATCTAAAAAAGGTAAATTTGATATGAAGGGTGATGAAGGAATATTTTTGGGTTATTCTTGCAAAAGTAAAGCATATAGATGTTTGAATTTGTCTACTCACAAAGTCATAGAAAGTGCACATGTGAAAGTTAATGAGTTTACAGAAAGAACTAAAGAAGAAAGAAAAAGGGAACTAGAAGATTATAGGAGATTTGTTTTCATTGAACCTGATACGGTGCTAGATACACCTATTAATAAAAAATATTCTACTCTCGAGTCTTCAGTAATCAAGTTGCAAGAAGTTCAAATTGAGCTACAGGAACCTGAGTCACATTCTGATGCTACTAAGCCAATGCTTACTAAGTCTAAAGGACCCGAGTAGTAGATAGAATAGCTAAAACCTAAAGTTGAAGTACAAGAGAATGAAAATGCAAAGAATTCAAAAGGCAAGGAACTTGTATTAGCTAAGTATGTTAGGAGACATCATGCACCGAATTAGATCATTGGAGACAAATCTGAAGGTACTATGACAAGAAGTAATTTGAAAGGTACTTGTTTACTTGCTAATTTTGAACATAGAAATACCAAAGATACATTAAAAAATGAAAGTTGTATTAAGGCTATGAATGAAGAGATAGAGCAAATAGAGAAAAACAAAACATGGACTCTTGTACACAAGCCTAAAGATAAAAATGTGATTGGAACTAAGTGGGTATTCAAAAATAAGTTGAATGAAGATGGTAAGGTGTCAAGGAACAAACCTAGACTGGTATGCAAAGGATACTCTCAAGAAGAAAGAATAGACTATGAAGAGACATTTTCTCTTGTTGCAAGATTGGAAGGTGTCAGGACCTTACTTGCATATGCTACATACAAAGGATTTAAGGTTTATCAGATGGATGTTAAGTCAACATTTCTCAATGGTATACTAGATGAAAAAGTTTACATTGAGCAGCCTAAAGATTTTGTTGATCTAGACAAGAAAGAAATGGTCTACAAATTACACAAAACATTGTATGATCTTAAACAAGCCCCTAGAGCATGGTATGAAAGATAGCATAACTATCTTATTTAGATTGGTTTTCAAAGAACTAATGATAATACTATCTTGTATATCAAGGAAGGACTAGATAATAAGATTATTTTGGTAGAAATATTTGTGGATGATACTTTGTTCATAGGAAATGATGATCTTTGCAAAGAATTTTCAGAACAAATGAAAAAGGAATTTCAGATGTTAATGTTTGGTGAGATCAAATTCTTTGTTGGTCTTCAAATTCAACATAGTAAGAATGGCATCTATATCACTCAATCTAAATATATCAAAAAAATATTGAAAAAGTTTGGTATGGAAGATTGCAAACTAGTTGGGACTCCTATGTGTACAAGATTGAAACTTACCAAGGATGATGAATCAAAGGAGGTAGATTAGACATTCTATGGATCTATGATTGAAAATTTGTAGTATGTAATGCATACAAGGCTAGATATGGCCCTTGTAGTTGGTATTGTAGCAAGATTTTCAGCAAAACCAAGAGAAAATCACATGATGGAAATCAAAAGGATCATGAGATATTTGAAAGGCACTGAAGAATATGGATTATGGTACAAATTTGAAGGTAATATGGATTCAAAAGTGTTTATTGATGTAGATTGGGCAGGAAACATGGATGACAGAAAGAGTACAAGTGGAGGAGCTCTCTTTCTTGGAAAGAGGTTGGTTTCTTGGACAAGTAAAAAAAAAAATTGTACATCCCAATCCATAGTTGAAGTAGAGTATGTTGCAGCAACAGTGAACTGTTCTAATATCGTTTGGTTCAAATAATTATTGGAAGGCATGAAGGAGGAAATCAAAGAACCTATTGCTATGTTTTGTGACAATACAAGTGCAATTAACATATTCAAAAGTCCAGTGATGCATTCAAAAACCAAGTACATTGCAATAAAGTATCACTTTGTCAGAGAATTGGTGCAGGATAAGGAGATCAAATTGGAATATGTTCATACAAAAGAACAAATTGCTGACATATTCACAAAGCCTTTACCTAAGGTTGCATTTTTTTATCTAAGAGGTAAGTTAGGGGTCATTCCCCTATCTGAAGCTCACTAAAATGAACTTTTAGTGATGCATCAACATGTATCAAGTTGAAGATCTTTCAGTTGATGCAGAATAATCATGGAAACATTGCATACAAATCAGTACATAAGGTATGTTGATATTCATTTGGTTTTTATTGTCTTTGGCATGTGTTGTCAAAGAGGGAGAGTATACTATCATATCTTTCTAAAATTTGAATTTTGATTTTTGTAAAAAAGATATGCAATTCCTTCATAGAGGGAGATTATTGTATTTGAGGAGTTTGAGGAATGAAATGTAAGAGGGAGAAACATTCTATTAGAAAAAGACTTGTATTCAAATTTCATTTTGCTATGACATGTTGTGTTGCCATCAATGCCAAAGAGGGAGATTGTTGGATACAATTATTCAATTGTGTGTTATCTTTGATGTTACACAAATGTCATATCAGTTATCAGTCAAAGTCTATCGAGCTTATTTGTTCAGCAAGGTAAAAGATGGATTCTACCAAGCTCAAAAGGTTAGCAAGGAGAATTACAGAGTCTACCAAGTGTTTCTGGAGGTTACACTATGAAGTCAGTGTCTACCAAGCTCACTCAGGAACTAAAGGCTTCTGTGGCAAAATATAGTTTCTACCAAGCTCACAAGGTCAGCAAAGGAGAATCAATTCTTACTGAGTTCACTTGGTCTCCAAAGGATTTTTGCAGATTTCATAGTGTTTACCAAGCTTTACTTGGTTAACACTAGAAATCATTTTTGGGAGCAGTATTTACCGAGTAGGGTTGGCCAATGAAGGATTTCACTATTTTGGGAAATAAAATTTATTTATTAAATGAATTGTTTGTAGCTGACTAATGTATTATTTATTGGTAAATGTAACTTGTAAATGAGCCAACTTGATAATTTGTAATGTATAAATAAAAGGTCAAGTTGTGATTTCAAATGTATGAATGAGCGAGCATGCAAGTGAATTGATTGTGTGAAGAGGAAGTGTGGGAAAATTTTGAAGAAGAATGATTAGATATCCTTGAGGAGTAGAAGAGTTGTATTCAATCACTGAGGATCTATTGGAGTAGAGCAGAGATCTATATCAGCAAATTTTAGTTGTATCTCATTCAGGTCACTTATTGTTACTTTCTCACCATTATAGTAGTAATTCCTAAATCTCTTAATAGAGTTGGTCTAATAGCCATTTTGTAAATCCTCTAACAAGGTGGACAGTTCTATTGAATTGTTCTAAAGTCCTCTAGCAAGGCTACTCCTAATAGGGTGATTAAATCCTCTAACTAGGTCACACCTAATAGTGTGTTTTGTAACCTTCAACAGGGTTGGCTCCTAATAGGGCTCACTTTAGAAGAGTGAAAATTGGTAGCTAGTTACTTGGTGGTTTTTACCATATTGGGTTTCCATGTTAAATCTAGTGTCTCTTGTGTTCATATTATTTTCTTTTGCATGCATGTTAATAATTGTGAATGATTAAAGATCAACAACAAGCTAATCTACCGAGTTACAATATTTTTTTGTGTGGCTATTGAGTGACAATAGTAATTAAGTTTTAAGATGTCTAAGGGATCTGTGGATTTTTTTTTTTTGTGGTAATTGATTCACACACCCCCCCCCCACCCCCTTTAGTTACTCCATCTATAATTCCAACAAAAGATGCTAAGGATGTATACGAGTGATCCCCCAAAGGATGATACTTTAGGTGGTTCAAGTACATCGCATGTTCTATCCTAGACTTGTATTTTTCTTGAACAATTTTTTTTTAACAGATCTAATAATCTTGTTTTATTGTGCTCTAACAATCTCATTTTTTAGCTCTTATCATTGATCCTCCATTCACTATGCCACCTGCTACAAGGAATAAAACCAAAGAAACATTATCAATTGCAAATTTTGCAACATGTACCATGATAACCGATGTGGTGGTAGGGCTATTGGTAAGTAGTTTCCTCTTTTTCTATCTCATTTTTCATGTATTTATTTCACTTTAACTATTATTTCTTAGGGGGCAGTTTGTAATATTGGATTCATTTTATGCAGGAGGTGACGAGGACCGTCCTGGGTGTACCCATGTTAGATGTACATGAACAATAAAGAAATGTGATCAATTGCTTGTTAGCAATGAAGATGGTCTTCCCCTAAAAGTAACCCAACTTTTAGGTACTTTAACAATTGTTCCTTTCTTTTACTATAAAATCTTATACTCATAATCAAATGCACTAACCTCCAATGCAATCACTTGCAATAACTACTAAACCCATTATTATTTTGTAGGGAATAATATATTTTATGAAAAACTTAATGATGAATGTTTGTGTATATTTGGGCCGACCATACATATAGGGTATCATATTTTGATTTCATTGCTAGATCATGTTTCTTTGATCAATTTCTTCTAGTAAATTAAAAGGTAGCTTCAGTTCATCTATGAATCTAATAGTTTTCTTTTCTTTTCTTAAAAGGTGGAATTTTCAAATGAAAGAGTTAAAGGACCAACTCATTGATGCCATGACATAACTTTTTGGAGCCAACATCTTTCAAAGACTTAGGTTTCTTGAGAAAGTGGACCAATATTTGAAGTATATTAGGTACAACTACAGGACCCAAATGAAAAAAACCCTACTTATGAGTGGCCCTCCTATATTCGTATTATTGAGTGGGAGAATCTTTAAAAAGATGTCATTGAGATAAAAACAATAAATGATGGAGAAATGGTACCAAGTGAAGAAAGAAAGTATGTCATAACATTAAGAATGAAATTATGTAATAATTACTCTTAATACTTATGTGATCTAACATATTTCAAACTTCACATAGTTTGCCTGACACATCAAAGGAAACTAAAGAAATAAAATAGAAGCATAGGAAACATAAGCTCACCTCAAGTGGATATTCAAAACTTGCTGCACGAATTGTAAGTATAAGTAAATGAAAAATTATATGCAAATATATATAAATTGCAAACAATTTGGTCTTGATGAAATTGATTACAAAAAAAATTCATGCTACCAAGCAAAAATGTAGGCCATGGAGTTTTAAAAAAAACTTCTCAAGAGGGCAAGAAATTAGGCTACACAAAAGGCTATCCAACTGTGGCTGATCGACTCTTAGAAATTAGTGCACAAGGTTCTTCTGCTAGATCTATCAATGAGGTTAATAAGTCAATTGATTTTTATTTTAAATTGAATACTTTAGCAATTACTATATTTGATATTAAGTTCCAAAAATATAAGTTGTTATATTTGTTTTAAGTAAGGAAACAATGATTATATATATTTTTTAAACTTTAAAGTGAATATATTTATATGTATTAAAATGATTCATTAAGATTTCTTAGTTTTTTTCTTGTATTTATATGTATATATTGTTGATAAATATAGTTATTGTTTATATGTATATATTGTTGATAAATATGGTTATTGTTTATATTGGATTGCACCCTGTCAATCATGATACATCAGTCGAGTACCATGGAGGCGATGATCCAAATGTGGGTCCTAGTACTCAAGGTATATATTTTATTGATTTCTAAATTATTAATACAAGTATAAATTTTAAATTAAATTTCGTGTAGTGATAAAAATTTAACTATATTATGTGTTGGGATTAAGAAAACATCTTGTATTATAGTTGTAGGGGATGTAGAGGTTATTCCTAATGAGCATATCAAGGTCTAAGCCAACAGGAAAGATGATGTGGTTGGACAAGGTAAAGAGTGTTACAATATCCTTTAAAATTTTAAAGCCTCAAATTTTTAAAATTTAACCCTTATATTTGTTATTGTAGAGGACCCACCTTTGCAAAGGATAGAAAGTGCACATCCATGGGTGAGAAGAAATATCAATGACAACATGGATATGCCTCTAGAACAATATAGGGAAGGACAAAAAAAGGAGAAAAAAATAAATGATTTATGTGAACTTATGTAATTTAATTGATAATGAGTGATTTTTATGTGTAGATGTTTTATTTATGTTCTATTGTATGTTCATGTGAATATTCTAATGAATCTTATGTTTTAATGTTAATGTTCTAATGAAACTTATGCGTTAATGTTATCGTGTGATAATTCATGAATGTTACATTTTATCAATAGAATGAATTAATTTTAGATGTTAACGAGGAATATAGATGTTTTGGGGGGGAGGGGGGGAGGAAAATGAGCTTCCACTTTCATGTGGTTGTCCCTAATTAGTAGAAAATATTACACTATTCTCAAAAGTAAGTGAAGCTCAACATTAACCTATGATTGCATGACAACTAACTATGTGAATCTCTTTGTTTTAGGCAATGTAGAAGGACACCATACTCAAACTCATTGATTTATGAAATTTAGTTGCAGTGTACGAAGTATTTGAAAGAATGGATTTCTATGGGATTGCCTCAAATTATTCCTATCTAAGGTATTCTGTTGTTTCTATTTATTTGTAATCATGTTTGATTTCATTGTTATTTTTGCATCAACATCTTCGATCACACTATATTATTCATCACATAAATAAGAGAAAGATACTAGAAAGTATGATCCAATGTAAATAACACAATTAAAGTATTTATCTTTATTTTTTCTGAATTTCTTGTAGAATTGATGCTGTTGGGATTTATCTCACTTCTGCTTACTATTGGCCGACAAGAATTGCAAAGATTTGTATATCTGAGAGCTTAGCAAACTCTTTCTTTCCATCACCAAAGGAGGAGGCCTTAGAAGAAGAAGATAGTAGTGTTGAGGAGACTGAAATGTTTTCAATACATAGAAAGCTCATGTTCACAACTTCTCATGAAACACCATTAAGGCAAAGCTTGGCAACATATGAGGTTGCAACTAGTCATTGTGCTTCAAAGGTATACTTTTTTTCTTGTATATTCAGACCAAATGGAGCTATTTTTCCAATGGAAAGAAAATTAAATAATCTTGTCCTTTCTTATTTTGATGTAGGAGAAGGTTCCTCTTATATCATAAGATGAGCTCCATCAACTACATGTTTTCATTTTTGTATTGCCAATTTCTCATGTCTTGTCTTGCATTATAATTATGACACTAGGATGGAAAAAGGTATGAGTCACTAGGATTTCATCATCTTATTGTAATATTTTCCATTTTCTTGTTCAATGATTGCATTTGATAAATTTTGTTGTAGATTAGGAGACATGAAGAAGAATTTGAATAGTGGAAACAAATGATATTAGATCATTCTAAAGTATACATTAATTCATGCTATATTTTTTTAAATTTTAAATGAATCTTGTCATACAAATTGACTTAATATGTTGAGAGGTAGTAGACTTAAAGGGAACAAAAAAACTTCTAGGGTATATGAATACACCATAATTCATGTTCTTGTGCTTCTATTTTTTCAGTGTTCTCTGAACTATTCTCATTATTTATTTTGAGTGTGGTGATATGTTGAATAATATTACAGGAAGAAAGTAGAGGGTCCTAAAGTTTGGACAAAGATTTCTCTTCAAAACATGGCCAAATTAGCAAAGGAAGCCACCACAATGCAATGTGTACTTGAACCTACGTTTCATTTTTTTAATAGTGGAAAACACTGGTACCTTTAGAATGGGCTCACACTATGTGTTTTATATGACATGAAATGCTTAATGAAGAAAATAGGTAACATTTATAATTTCACAATTTATAATCCTTGTTGCAAATTAAAATATGCAAAATTCAAACTTCATTGGCTACATCTTTCGATTTATATATGATATCTACTAATTTGAATTTTGATTTCTTCTTTCAAAATACTTTGGTTAAATTATAATTTATATGTGAATATTTCAGTTACTATTTCCAAATTCCAAGTTCACCTTTTCATTTTAATATTTTATGATATTTCATGCTTTTCTACTAGTCAATTTTCATGTCATTCTACTCATTTTCTATTGTCCATGCTCATTAGAAAATCTTGATCACAAGAATGTGGTACAAAAACCTTGAATGTAGATTAATATCATTGAAATTCTTGCTATCCTTCCACAACAATCAAAATCACAAGATTTTGTAGAAATGGTTGGTGTCATGTCTGATCTAGCAAGGCATTTGTGCAAGAGAATGCATTTTACTTATGAGGCTTCCAACCTCAGTGATGATATAAACAACTAGAACAAGTCTTTTCGGGCTACAATTGGAGAGTTTCTTGTGCAATTTGCAAAAAAGGTGATAAATTTAATAGTTTTTTTCCTTTCTTGAATGCACATATTGTTAGACACATCAAAATTTTAGTATTAAATATTCACTAATATATATAGATTTGGTCAATATAATTTCAAACTTTAACTTGTTTAGATACAATCCTAAAGAGGTGCCATGAAATTGTCTAAACAACTAAGAAATGCCTATAAACAAGGAAAGTGGAGTTTTTCCTAGCAAAATATAGATGTTAGATAGTAAAGGAGTTTCATCACAATAAATTCTTACAATTTTTCTCTATAAGAACCTACCATGACATCTTTGATTAACTTTTGGGCTTTCAGGTTGGTGATGTTGGTCCAATTCTTGAAATGATGGCTCCCATTGGAGAATCTTTCTACAACCACTCTCATAGCCAACAAAAAATTGCAGCAATGTATCTTATTTCACATATCATATCATCTATGCCAAATAATTCATACTATAATAAGGCATGTATTTGTTCCTTATATTCCTAGTTATTGCTAGCATCACTAGATAATTACTCAATTTTTTGGGCTTTTCTTTTTTTAGCATTTGAGGCACAAGGGTTCTCAAGACATAGAATATCTCTTGTCCAAGATTTTTTAGTAAATAGGCTCTCTAAGGTTGAGTGGACATCAAATGATACTTTTACTTTCCTCACTATTTACTCAGGCAATATACCTTGAAAATACACTAGCAAATTTTAAGGTAGCTGCCAATACTTATAGTCTTGCATTAGTATTCTCTTGTGTCAAGGTAATCTATGTTTTAACTTTTAATTTATATGCCTAACTTGCTCTTTAATTACATCAGTGCTTTGTTTGAAGAATATTGCTTACTTAAAATGCTCATGTTTTCCTTTACAAGTTATTGCCTAAGTATATTATGCATTTCTTTACTTGGACATAAATCTGGATTATGGAAAATGCTTTCCCTAGGAGTTACATTATTTATCACAACCTTGTAAAGGTAGGGTCAAATTTGGAAAGTCAAAGAAAATGCATATTTATTTGTTTATGTTAATTGATGGTAGATTCTAAATGTGTGACAATGATTGCAATGGGTGGGATTCATCAATAAAGCTATACTTATGTTCTTGTTCAATTATAACTTCAATACAACATATATGTATAAGCTTGAAGAAGAGATGCACAACATTGTACTTGTGCCCCTTCCATATGATAATTTAGACATTTTTAGTCCTTGGTGTTGGAATACTTTAGAATAAATGGGGGGCGTGAATCAGTTATCCAAGATCCAGATGTATAAATAAAATTTTTTATAGCTTAGTGAACCCATAAAACATTTATGCTCATGCATGCATCCATAAGATTATGCAATCACTAAAAACTTCTAGGTTACTATCAAATCAACTTGCAAAAATGTAAAGCATGAAACATAAAAAATTCATCAACAAACTTGACACAATGATTTATGTGGAAACCCAATTTGGGAAAAACCACTAGTAACATGCTACTTTTTTTCACACTTCTAAAGTGATGCCCTATGAAAGGCCAACCCTGTTAAAGGTTACAATACACATTGTTAAATGTGACCCTATTAAAGGATTTCAATCACCCTATTAGAAGTGAGCCTTGTTAGAGGACTTTAGGCCATTCACTTGGAATGCCACCTAGTTAAAGGATTTACAAATGAGTGTTAGATCAACCTTAATCCAAAGGATTAACCCTAGACTGATACAATTTTTAGAGAGTAATAGTATAACTTTGATGTGATGCAACTTACAACTTCTCTTTTAGATTACAGATCTTTGTTCAATCCTCAATTCTACTTGGCCTTCATATTTTGTAGCTTTGATAGCTTGTTCACCCTTCAAGAATTCATCTCCTTAAGCCCTCTTTCCTAACATGTCATTGTAGACTCTTCTCTTAGGTCACTTGATGAAGAAAAACCCTTGTCTCCCTTAGGTTCTCAAACATGACAACTTTGCTTCATGACCAAACATTTCTATAATTAAGAAATTAGGATGTTTTCCCACTCATTTTCCATCATCCAATTTAGGGTCTAGATGGATTAAGTAGGATACAATGTATCTATCCCATATCTCATATCTCTTCTAGAAACTTCTCTTCAAATCCATTTGAATTCACCTTAAATCGGTTACCTTAAATTTTGTGCCACTAGCTCATCAACCTTATCTTCCACCTAGTTCACAAAATCCAAGAAAAAAAACTTGTCAGCTCAGATTCATTGAATCTTCAATCTTTTAAATAATGCAATAGCTCAACATTATCAACCTTCTAATGCTCAACACATACTACATTGCTTGGCATCCACTTTGAAATTACTTGGCACCTACTAAAGTTTACTGGTGCTCAACATCAACTAAACTTTACTAAGCATCAACTATTTTTCTTAGCATACACTAGAATGAACTTTCACTCAACTCCAACTAATTATCTGCTAAGCTTGCACTAACTTTGCTTGACACCTACTACCCACTCAGTCAAACTTGGAGGACAAACTTTGTGCAACTTTTTCTTCTAAACTTTCTAAGTGTAACCAACCTCTGTAACCTTAAGTATATTAATAATACATCATGTCATCACTATCTTAACTGATCCTTGTACTTCATTAGATAATCATAACTTAACCTTTCCTCTAGGTGCTATTGTTACCTCTTATTGATCAAATCCTCTTCATTAATCAACTAAGTGATAGTACTTGAATCTTATAAGCAATTGTCTTACCAACAAATCGAAGATTTGACATTAGTGAAAAAATAATGATTGAAAGACATAGTCTTCTTCAATAATCTCCTTCTTTCAATAATCTCTCTCAACAATGATCTTTTCAATCAGATCTCAACAATCTCCCTCTTTGGCATTGATGGCAAACCAAACTGATAAACCATATCAACCAAACTAACTAGGTTAAAATAGTAAGATAATACCAAAAAGAAAACTTGTATTGATATCTCTCCCTCTATCAACAACTTCCATCTTCTGATTAGGTTACCAAATTAAATCTTTCTCATAACTCCCTCTTACTAGATAGATTAGAATTTCTCCCTCTTTCTTGAATTTTTCTCTATCTCTCTGATCAACAGTCTCAATCTCTTGATATCTCTGATATCACTCTTTCTTATTGATCATACTGATATTGGCTTGATCTATCTCCCTCTTTGATTAGTAGGATATCTCCCTATATGTTTTGGCTCTTTGATCAGTAGAATATCTCCCTCTTTGAAAACAATGCCAAAGACATATGCCAAAAACTTGTCATCTTAAACATGCAGATATAGGCTTTTGCAATTTCTTTAGTTTCTCCCTTTGTCACCTTGCTTGTGACTAATTTGAAGTTTCATTTTTGTGATTACTTTAGGCATCTCCTAAAGTAAGATCCTTTGCATCAATGTATAACATATGAATTTTGGCTTGTTTAATGCAGGGCACTCCTTGTGTTACTTAGATAGCCTTTGATAGGGTTATCACACCTAATTTATCTCTTAGATACTCATGAGCATCCTTAGGTAATGCTTTTGTGAAGATATCAACAATTTTTTCCTTTGTGTTAACATATTCCACCTTCAGCTCTTTATCTTGAACTAACTCTCTCAAGTAATGATACTTGATTGCAATGTGCTTTCTCTTTGTGTGTATCACTAGATTCTTTGATATATTGATAACACTTGTATTATCAAAATAAAGTATCATTGGTTCTATGATTTATTCCTTCATTTCTTTGAGTAGTTGTTTAATCCATACAATGTTTGTACAATTTATAGCAACAACAACATATTCAACTTTAGTAGTAGATTGTAAAGTATAATTTTGCTTCTTACTAGTCCATATACCTAGTCTCTTGCCTAAGAAAAATGTTCCTCCATTGGTTCTCTTTTTGCCATCAATGTTTTCAGCCCAATCAACATCAATGTAAGCTCTCAATTCAAATTTTTCATTCTTCTTTTAGTATAGACCAAACTCTTCTATTTCTCTCAAATATCTCATTATTCTCTTCACAGCCATTAAATGATTCTCCTTGGGATTAGCAAAGAATCTTGCAACTATCCCTATAGATAATGCAATATCAAATCTACTATCTACTACATATTGTAATTTTCCAATCATAGACCTATACATTGTTTGGTTCACCTCTATACAATCATCATTCTTTGACAATTTTTGTCCTATCACCATAGATGTACTTAGTGGTTTGGAATCCTCTAATCCAAAAAATTTCAATATTTCCTTGACATACTTTGAATGAGTGATGTATTTACCATATTTCATCTGATATACTTGCAAACTCACAAAAAAATTGATCTCTTCAAACATAGAAATTTCAAATTCTTGGTTCATCTGATTTGTAAAATCCTTACATAAAGCATCTTGACCTCCAAATATGATATCATCAACAAATATTTCAGATAACAAAATACCTATTCCTTTTTCTATCTTCATGTATAGATTGCTGCTATCATCAGTCCTTTCAAATCCAATCTTCACAAGATAATTATGAAGTCTCTCATACCATGCTCTTGGTGGTTGTTTCAAACCATATAGAACTTTGTTCAATCTACATACCATGTTCTTATTGTTAACATCAACAAAACCTTCTGGATGTTCTATGTAAACTTCTTCCTCTAATATACGATTTAAAAATGTAGATTTAACATCCATCTAATAAACTTTGAAACCTTTGTATGTAGAATAAGCAAGTAGAATTCTTACTTCTTCTAATCTAGCAACAGGGGCAAATGTTTGTCCATAGTAAATTCCTTCTTCTTGTGCATATCCCTTGCAAACTAATCTCTTTTTTTTCCTTGTAACTTCACCATTTTCATCTAGCTTGTTTCTAAATGTACACTTGGTACCAATCACATTTTTGTCCTTTGGTCTAGGAACTAGACTCCATATTTTGTTCTCTATTTGTTTAATCTCTTCTTCCATGGCTTTGTACCAATCATCATCTTCTAGTGCATCTTTTACTATTTTGGGTTCCTTCATTCTTAGCAAACATGTTTCACTTCTCAATCTATTTCTTGTCATTGGTCTAGCATCTTTATATCCAATGATTTGAGTAGTAGAATAATGTCTTTTGACATACTTAGACAATCTTGGTTTAGCTCTTGTTTCTTCATTTTGTCTTTCAACTTTAGAATCACTATGTATATCTCTATTAGGTAGTTCAAAATCTATTTCATGTACACTAATCTTAGAATCAGATTGTGCGTCCTCTTCATTTTGTAACTTGACATCTCAATGCAGCTCAGTTATTGAGTGCAACTCAACATTCATAGAGTATGACCTAGTAGTCGCTATAACTTGCTATTGATTTGTAACATGATTTGCAAAATCTTCTTCAATAGGAATTCCTTCATAAAACTATACAAATGATTTGCATTCTCCTGACTCTTTTATAAGTTCAACCTCATACACTTATGTATATTCATCAAAGTTCACATTTGCACTTTCCACAATTTTGTTAGTGTTAGTATTCAGACACTTAAAAACTTTACTTCTTGTGGTGTATCCTAGGAATATACCTTCTTCACTTTTTGCATCAAGCATGCCATTCCTAATATCTTTAAGAATGTAACACTTACTTCCAAATATCTTAAAGTATTTTAAATTGGGTGAGTATCCATACCATAGTTCAAAAGGTGTTGAATGAGTACCTTTCTTGAATTGCACATGGTTCAATGTATAGATAGCTGTGCTTATAGCTTCTCTCTAGTATTTCAAAGCAACATACTTCTTTGTCATGAGTGTTCTAGCATAGTCCATTATAGATTTGTTGCTTCTTTTAGCTATTCCATTTTGTAGAGGGGTTCTAGGGGAAGATGTATATCTTATGATTCCTTTGTCATTACAAAGCATCTCAAATTCATTTGATGTGAATTCTCCTCCTCTGTCTGATCTCAATCATTTTAGACTTTTACCTTTTTCCTTTTTAATTCTTGCTAAGTACCACCTAAAATTTGAAAAGCATCAGATTTCTATTTTAGAAACATAACTATCATCATCCTAAAATAATCATCAACAAATAGCATTATTTACTTATCTCCCTTGTAGCTTTGCACTTCAATTGGTCCACACAAGTCAATATGATCAATCTCTAGTATTCCTTTAGAGGTATAAGTTTTACTCTTAAAACTTTACTTTTTCATTTTTCCTAATTGACATTGTTTACAGAGTACATTATCAGGCTTCTTCAACTTAGGCAGACCTCTATTTATGTTCATGTTATTGATACTAACCAAGTTATCAAAATTAAAAATGACATAACCTCTTGTGCCACAGCCATACATCATCATATTTTACAATAAGACAAGTAGAATCCTCTATATCAAGATAGAATAGATTATTAGTTTGATCACCCTTTCCAATCAGTTTCCCATTTGTGTCATATATCTTAGCAATCTCATTTTCAAATTCAACTTTACATCCTAGATTGTTCAATTGTGACACACTCAACAAATTATAGTTTAGTCTTTCAACATAGTAAGCACTGTCACATGAAATCTTATCTGTGATTTTGATAGAACATTTTTATTTTATCAAACATGATGCATCATTACCAAATCTTACACTATTTCCATCATAAAAATTTAGCGTAATGAACTTACTTTTGTCTCCAGTCATGTGATGTGAACATCCGCTGTCAATGATCCATCTGTCATTCTTGTTCACACAAGTCACAAGTGAAGTTGCAACATCTTCATTAGATTCATCATTCATTGCAACATATACCACCTCATCATCATGTTCATCAGAATCATTCTCTTCAACAATGTAGCAAGACTTCTTGCCTTTTTCTTTGTAATCTTTGTTGTCTTCATCTCTTCTACTCTTGTATTTGTCACCACCTCTGTAGTTCTTCTCTAGGCATCTAGTAGCAATAAGACCAACCTCATTGTAGTTGAAAAAAATGATGGGTAACTTACCTTTGAACTTGCCTTTACCTTTGTGGAACCTTCTTGCCAGTAGCACTTCAAGCTGTTCAACATCCTCCTCATATGTATCACTATCACTGGACACATACTTCTTCTTTTGTTTTCTTCTTCTTCTCATTAGGTTTCTCTAATGACACCTTAGATTTGAAAGTAGATTCAACCTTTTCAGGTTTGTAATTATCAAAGTTAGATAGCTCAAAAGTAGTGAGTCTACCTACCAAACTTTCAAGTGATAGCTTATTCCCTGGAATACATCTTAGTTCTTGAATTGCATAAACTCTAATAGTATATATAGGTAGCAGTGTTCTCAAAAACTTGCTTAAAATAGTTTCATCATCTAGTTTTCCATTTGCTCCTCTTATTGCATTGACCACTTCTTTTATTTTTTCAACATATTGAGAAAATTTCTCGCATTCTTCCATTCACATTTCATCAAACTTACCTCTAAGGGTTTTAGCTTTAGCTCTAAGAACATTGGTGTCTCCTCCATAGATGGTACTTAGGGCATCCCATATTTTCTTTGTAGTGTCAAGACCTTTGATATCATCAAATCTGGCATAACTTAGGATAGAGGCAATCTTCAACATTGCCTGGTTGTGTTCTTTCTTCTTTCTCATATCTTTAGTAGCAGGGGCACCAGCAAGATCAACATGTTCCACATAAATTATGGAATTGTGCATGATCTCCAAGCCCTCTAAGGTGAAGCTTCATCAAACCTTTCCACTCAAGAAAGTTACCTCTATTGAGCTTGGATACTTCTCTTTTAGACATCTCGATCTTTGTGCTTCTAGTGCTTTCAAACTAGTTCTCTTATGCAGATGGCTTTGATACCAATTGTTGGAATAATGTAGAATAACTAAGGGGGGGTGAATCAATTATCCATGGTCTAGATGTATAAATAAAAAATTTCATAGCTTAGTGAACCCATAAAACATTTATATTCATGCATGCATCCATAAGATTATGCAATCAATAAAAACTTGTAGGTTACTATCAAATCAACTTGCAAAAATGTAAAGCATGAAACATAACAGATTCATCAACACACTTGGCATAATGATTTAAATGGAAACCAAATTTGGAAAAAACCACCAGTAATATGCTACTCTTTTTCACTCTTTTGAAGTGATGCCCTGTGAAAGGGAAACAATGTTAAAGGTTACAATACAAATTGTTAAATGTGACCCTATTAAAGGATTTCAATCACCCTATTAGAAGTGATCTTTGTTAGAGGACTTTAGGCCATTCACTTGAAATGCCACCTAGTTAAAGGATTTACAAATGACTATTAGGTCAACCTTGATCCAAAGGATTTACCCTAGAATGATACAATTGTTAGAGAGTAATAGTAGAGCTTTGATCTGATACAACTTACAACTTCTCTTATAGATTATAGATCTCTATTTAGTCCTTAATTCTACTTGGTCTTCATACTTTGTAGCTTTGATAGCTTGTTCATCCTTCAAGCATTCATCTCCTTAAGCCTTCTTGCTTAACATGTCATTACAAACCCTTCTTTTAGGTCACTTGATGAAGCAAAACCCTTGACTTCTCGTCTCCCTTAGGTTCTCGAACATGAAAACTTTACTTCATGACCAAACATTCCTATAAGTAAGAAATTAAGATATTTTTCTACTCATTTTCTATCATCCAATTTGGGGTTTAGATGGATTAGCTAGGATACAATGTATATACCCCATATCTCATATCTCTTCTTGAAACTTCTCCTAGAATCCATTTGAATTCACCTTAAAACAATTTACCTTAAATTTTGTGCCACCAACTCATCAACCTTATCTTCCACTTGGTTCAAAAAATCCAAGAAAATAAACTTGTCATCTCAAATTCATGGAATCTTCAATCTTTTAAATAATGTAGTAGCTTGGAATCATCAACCTTCTGATGCTCGGCACATACTACATTGCTTGACATCCAGTGTGAAATTACTTGACACCTTTATTGGTGCTCGGCATCAACTAAACTTTACTCAACATCAACTATTTTTCTTAGCATACACTAGAATGAACTTTTACTCTACTCCAACTAATTTTCTACTTGGCTTGCACTGACTTTGCTCTAAACCTACTATCCACTTGGTCAAGCTTGGTAAACAAACTTTGTGTAACTTATTCTTCTAAACTTTCTAAGTATAACCAGCCTTTGTAACCTCAAGTAGATTATCAATACATCATGTCATCATTGTCTGAACTGATCCTTGTACTTCATTACATAGTCATAACTCAACCTTTCCTCTAGGTGTTATTGTTACCTCTTATTGATCAAATCCTCTTCATCAATCAACTAAGTGATTGTACTTGAATCTTATAAGAAATTTTCTTACTAGCAAATAGAAGGTTTGACATCAATGACAAAAAAATGATTGAAACACATAGTCTTCTTCAACAATCTCCTTCTTTCAATAATCTCTCTCAACAATGATCTTTTCAATTAAATTTCAACACTTGGGATACCACTTTCTCCATTGGCAGAATTAAGTACTAAAATAAGAGTATGAAATTCTGATTAATTTTTGTGATCTAATTTCAGTTAACCTCTATTGAATATTAGTTTGATTTGTGTTCATTCACTAAAGAAAAGCCATTTTTAATATTTTCTTAATGAAGTGTGGATGTAGATAGAACTATTTTGAAGAGGGAAAGATTCCTTGTTTGTCAACATGGCTACTACATCTTGTCAATGAGCCTTGTCACAACATACTAATTCAAAGATGGAATATACATGCTTACAGAGTTCAAATTATAGTACACTAATTTGAAGTTTCTAGCTTTCTTTCACATTAAGGAGCATTTCTCTTGATCATGAAAGTAAGTATTTATTTCTAAATTGCTTTAGTTATTTGAGGACCTTCTGTATGAGCCTAATTCATCTCATTGCCAATGTACTTAATTAGTATAAACAAATTTATGTGATATGTTTCACGTGTTTATCTCAAAGTATGCCATCCAATGGTCTGGTGAATAGAAACAACATGCAACTCCAAATACATTTATGATCTATGTATTATATATCTGTTGTTTAATTCAAAAAAAACATACAAAAGTTATGCCTAGCCTTATTTGAGAAATCTTGTATGTTCAAGTGGTAGACAATGTTATCCAAACAATGTGATTATTGCACTCATATGATCCTTATTTTTCTTAAGACTTAAGTCATGCTTTTCTTTTTAAATTTTTGATGTAATGTTGTTAGGCATTGTTTGAATCTCCAATATGATCTATATTGTTTTAATTACTTCACTCATGTTAAAAAAGATATTAAAATATTGATTCAAGGCTTGTTCTTGATATTATCACACAAGTTGTCCAAATTAGAAGAAGGCTTGTGACTTACCACTTTGAATTGGCTGTTGTCATCTGATTTAGTCCTCTCCTCATTTGATTTAGCTAGATCTATATATTTCCTCCTTTGTCTTTGCTTAGGTTCATCTTCATTAGTAGCTATACTATCTCTCTTGCCTTTAGGCTTCTAAACTTCCTTAGTCTTCTTAGTAGTAGCTCTTGTGCTAGCTCTGGTGACAAGAACTGTAGGCTTTTTTTGTGAAGGTTTCACAACTTTCTTGGGTTTTCTTACTGTTGGCTTCCTTGCTTTTCTCTTCTTCTTTTCTATAGTAATAGGTGCTTCTTTGGCTTCTTCTCCCTTGGCACCTTTATTTAATTTTTCTTCTTCTTCTCCTTAGTCCTCACCTTGACCCTATGTGAGAGCAAGTAGTACTTGGGCAGGTGTATCTTCTTCATCATCCTCTTCTTCTTCATCTCCTTCTACCTCCTAACCAAATTGTTCCTTGATAGTTTTCACAATATTGTTCTTCCTCCTCATCACATAAGTTGTCTTCAAGTCCATAGTGATTTTAGAATTGGCTACATCATAATTTCCAAGTCCAATAGAATTCTTATCTACTTCCTCTACTAGTAAAGAAGTGATGGCTACAAATGCCTCATCCACATTAATTTCATAAGGCAATGGCCTGAGCCATCTCACCCTTAGAAAAATAAATTGAACATATGTGAAATCAACATCAACTAGAAAAAAAAATCATTAAATGTAATGTCCCCTTTTTAGCATTCATAGCATGATGTTGTCGTTAGCCTATTTCCCCATAGTCCCGTAGGCTAACTAGGACATTAAAGGGACTTAGAGGCCATTTGGCCTAGATAGTTTCAGTTGTAGGTCTTCCTGAGGGGTTTTGAGGCAACTTTGGGCATACTTACTATTTCTAGTAAGTCATCTTGGACATGGTCAGACATCCAGTGGCAGCGGTATGTCGATGGTAATTGTTTAAAATTGACAAGAAGACTTGTTTATCATTGATAAGATTTGTTATGCATTAATAAAACTATTTTATAAAGTTAAATTTAAATATTTAACTTTATAAATGCATAGACTATAGTTTGTGAGAAATATTTAAATTAAAAGAGTCCCCTTTATTTTATAACACATTGGAGACATAAGTTACATAAAGGGAGTTATGTTTTATCCCACATTGAGAAAATGAAGGACTGAGCTCTTGTGAGAACACTATAAAAGAAATGGAAGAGCTTATTTTTAGTATGCTTGGATGAATATTAATGTTATATTGTTGGATATTTGTTTATCATGCTTGGAGGACGAAATCCCTGTTTGCTATTGAAAGACACAGTCAGGAGGATTAACGGTGTTTCCAAACATATTGGGTTTCATATAGTGTTTTTCTACAGTACAGATGAATAGTGTTTTGCTATAGTGCAAATGAATAGTGAATTTGCTACAGTGCATGAACAGTATTTGCAACAAGTTTATTGTTTATTCTTGCTGATTTGAGGGTTTGGAAGGCTGCCAACTACATCTGCAAAAATACTACAGCAACTAATTCCAGGTTTCTTCTATCAAATTTTAATACTTTTGCATTGTAGTTGTTGAATACGAGATTGGTATTTGTTGCAACATGTTAAACAATTGTATGAGCAAATTTACATGGAAAAAATCAATATTTAATTAGCAAATAAGAAGTTTCAAATTTTCCTATATATTGTAGTATGTGTGCCAAGTGTTTGACAAAAACACTATGTTGAGTTATTAAGAAAATTAATTGATATCATAAAGTAGCTTGCAGGTTTCTTTATTTGGGAAAAATAGGGGAGGATATTACAGTGGTATCAGAGCTATAAGTCCTGCCATCCTATGGGGGTCTTATAGGGAATTTGGAATAGCCAGATAGAGGGGAAAGTGTTTGATGAAATGTTAAAACACTAAAATTAGAGCATTTATGTTTGAGCATGCAACAGGGGCCTTATAATTTTTGTAGTACCAGAGCAAGACAAAATAGGATTTCAAACCTGCAGAGCAAACAGTCTATTTCATCCGTGCAGGTGGACATAGAATCCAATCATATAGACATGGAGGAAGTATTCTTTGATCGAGACATCAATATGGGTGACCAAGATGATAGGAATATAGGATTAGGCAGAGGTGGGAATGCTGGTCCAAATTAGGGAGAGGAAAGATTTTTACAGTTATTAGACACCTTGGCATAGGGATAGTGATTAGCAGAGAAAAGAGCATAGGAACAAAGTAGAGTCAGAGCTTATGATGCAGATGATGGCTCGTCAAATGGGGTTGAATGCTAATGTGGGTGGAGGAAATAATCAAAATGGTAATAATCAAGATGGGACACATAATGGAGGTGAACAAGTTGGGAACAATTTCGGTCATGCACCCCAGCAAACTAGGACAGTGAGTTCGAGGCCCATTATTCCCACATTTCCTCCTAGAGCTCCAGAGTAGCCTGTACTAGAGTCCCAAATCACTGATATATAGGACCAGTTGAGGAGAGATTGAGAAGTTAGAGGTCTAGATTTTACTACTACAATTACCTTTAGGGAATATATGGATGTGCAGATGAAACATATGCCACATGGACATCACAAGAACTAGAGTTATGAGCTATGAAAGAAAGTAGGGAAACTTCAGTTACCATATTATGATGGCTCGAGAAAGTCTACAACAAGAGCTTGGGTTCAAAATCTTGACACATACTTTCAACTGAACCCTATGCCTGAGGAAGAAGCTATTAAGTATGCAAAAATTCATCTGGATGGGTTAGCACATGAGTGGTGGCATCATGGTATGGTCACTATGGGATATGCACACATTACCTCATATGTGGAGTTTACGGAGAGACTGATTTAACGATTTGATAGGAAGGATCCAGAACTCCATTTCAAGGAGTTAGATCAACTTAAATAGTGGGGATCATTGGAAACATACATTTCAAAGTTTCAAAAACTTGTAGTGTTAGTAATAGATGTATCTAAATAGAGGATATTGGATCTATTTATGGATGGGTTAGCTGATTCATTGAGAGGGTGGATTAAAGCTCTCAACCCTCCCACTTTTAAGGAAGCCATTAAGAAAGCTCGTGACATGGATTCCTCTTCAGCTTCTAAAAATAAAATCTAGACAAAGAGTTTCCCTTTGAGGAAAGATAAGGATAGTAAGCCTTTTCATAGAGAGGCTTAGCCACCTAAGGAGGAAAGTAAGAGGTTGGAAAATGAGACACTTAATGATCTCAGGAAGAAGAAGCTTTTTTTTCATTATAGGGAGCCTTGGGATTTGTCACATAAGTGTCTATTGAAAGCAAAAGCTAAGCAGATGGAGTACTTTTCAGCCAAAGAGTCAGTGGAGCGAGATTCAGAGAAATCATCAGAATTAGATGGAGATAATAATTCTTCACATGAGGAAGCACACAGTGATAGTATGATAGCTTAGTTGTCTAGTATACAGGAGGCCGTCACTTTCAGAGTTAGGGGTACTTTGGATGGACAAAGATTTGTGGCACTCATTGATATAGGGGCAACACATAACTTCATTGATGAGAAGGTTGTGTCACGTAGAGGGCTACATACAGAGGAGCATAGGAGATTTAAGGTGATGGTTTTTGATGGCTCCAAAATTGACTGTACCAAGAAAATAACCAACTTGTAGCTTCGTTTGGGAGATTATGACATGGTGGGAGATTTATTTATGGTCAACATTGGTGATCAAGATATGGTGCTTGGGATGAATTGGATGAAGTCTCTAGAAGAGTTTACATTTAACCTCTAGAAAATGGAAATGAGGTTTGAGGAAAATGGTAAGAAGATAATGCTTAGAGGTTTTTTAGATGGGAGACTTCGAGTGGTGTCACTCAAGTGGATGCAGAGTTTCTTCAGACATGACCAGGTGTAGTGGACAGTAGAGTTTAGAGTAATGCTTGAGGTGACAGAGCAACATAAATAGGAGTATCCACCTGATGTACAAAAAATAATAACCAACCACACTAAGGTGTTTGGTGAGATACCTCCAAGGAGACCCTCGGATAGGGGAATTGAGCATGTTATTGAGTTAGAGGAAGGGGCTAAGCCAGTTATCATCACACCTTACCACCATCCAAAGAGATATAAGGACTAAATAGAAAAGGCAATTAAGGAGTTGATTGACATGGGGCACATACGGCCAAGCAAGAGTCCTTTCACTTCTTTAGTAGTATTGGTGAAGAAGAAGGATGGTACAATGAGGATGTGCATTGATTATAGGGAGCTAAACAAGAAGACAATCAAGAATCGATACCCTATTCCCTGCATTGATGAGCTTATTGATGAATTGAATGATGCCTGCTACTTCTCTAAGATTGATTTGAGATTTGGCTACCACTAGATATGGGTTAGAGAGGTGGATGTGGAGAAGATAGCTTTTAGATGCCACTACGAACATTTTGAGTTCTTAGTCATGCCCTTTGGGTTGACTAATGCCCCTGCCACTTTTCAGTCCTGTATGAATAGAGTGTTCAGAGATCAGTTGAGGAAGTTTATGTTGATTTTTTTTGATGATATACTGATATACAGCCATACTTGGGAGGAACATTTGAAGCATATTGATGCAGTGCTCAACATTCTTGAGAGGGAGTCATTATATGCCAAGATGAGTAAATGTGAGTTTGGGATGACAAACTTGCTCTATCTAGGGCATATTATTAGTGCAGGAAGTGTTTAGGTTGACCCAAACAAGATCAAGGCCATTTTGGATTGGCCACCACCAAGGAACACTTCACAACTCAAGGGATTTCTTGGGCTTTGCGAGTTCTACCACAGATTTGTGAAGGGATGTTCACAGATAGCAGCACCACTTACAAATTTGACATGGAGAGATAGTTTCAAGTGGTCAGAGAGGGCTCAGGATTGTTTTGACAAGTTTAAAGAACTGATGAGTACATGTCCTATTTTAGCCATTCCAGATTTCACCAGGCCTTTTGAGCTGCAATGTGATGCCTCAAGAGAGGGCATAGGAGCTATCCTCATGCAGGACAAACATCCCATCGCATATGAGAGTAGGAAATTACAAGGTGTTGAGAGAACTTATGAAATCTATGACAAAGAAATGCTAGCAATCATGCATGCGCTAGCTAAGTTCAGGCAATACTTAGCAGGGATCCAATTCACAGTAAAAATAGATCATAACAGCTTGAAACATTTCCTTGGATAGAAGGATCTTAATGACAGGCAATAGAAATGGGTGAGTAAGTTATAGGCCTATAATTTTGACATAGTCAATTTCAAAGGGAAGAAAAATATTCTCGCAGATGCTTTAGCTGGAAGGCCTCATTTGCTTGTTGTTGGGATAGTCATGGATGATTGGAGAGAGTTGATCTTGGTAGAGTATGCCAAGGATAGTTGGGGCATCTAGTGTTATTGAAGGAGCTATTTAGGATAGTCAATACATTGTTGTAAATGATTTGATCATTTACAAGGGAAGGATTTATTTGGTACTTGGGTCTGCCATGAAGAAAAAGATCTTGAGAGCATTTCATGATTCACCATTAGTAGGACATTCAAGATTTTTTAAGACATATCGGCAGGTGAGAGAGCGCTTCACTTGGAAGGGGCTTAAAGTAGAAGTGCTACAGTTCGTTAGGGAGTGCCTAGTGTGTCAGCAGAACAAATGGGAACATTCCTTTCTAGGTGGTTTACTGCAGCCCCTACCTATACCAAAGAAGAAGTGGTATAGCATTTCCATGGATTTTATCATAGGCCTTCCAAAGGCATAGGGTCGGGATTGTATTTCTATTGTGGTAGACAGATTAACAAAATTTGCACATTTCTTTGTGATTTTGTCCACATATTTAGCAGTATAGATAGAAGAGCTATTCTTTCGAGAGGTATTTAGATTACATGGGATGCCATGGAGCATAGTCAGTGACAGGGATAGTAGGTTTATGAGCCACTTTTGGTAGGAGTTGTTCAAGTTGTGTGGAATAGAGCTAACTCCGAGTACTAGTTACCACCCCCAAACTGATGGGCAGACAGAGATAGTGAATAAATGGGTTGAGGGGTACCTTTGAAACTACATTGCAGGAGAGCAGAAGGCTTGGGTGATGCGGCTACATCTAGGGGAGTATTGCAATAATACCTCTTTCCATATGTCTATTCAAATGTCCCCTTTCATGGCACTGTACGAGTATGATGCTCCTAATTTTCTAGATTTGTTATTTGGGAATAGTAGGGTGCCTAAGGCCAAGGATATTTTGTAGGAGTGTTAGGACATTATGCGATCCTTGAAGGAAAATTTGCAAAAGGCACAAAATTAGCAAAAGAAATATGCTGATTAGCATAGGGTTGAGAGGTCTTTTGTTGTAGGAGACATGGTGTACCTCATGTTATAGTTGTATAGACAGTCCTCTCTCAAGAAGAGTGGAGCAGAGAAATTGAAACCATGCTACTATGGACCATTTAAAGTAATCAGCAGAGTGGGCGAAGTAGCTTATGAGTTGGAGTTGCCTACAGATAGTAAAGTGCATAATGTATTCCATGTGTCACACCTTAAGAAGGCATTGGGCCACAATGTGGTGCCTTCAGTAGTATTGCCACCTCTTGATGATGAGGGAAAGCTTATCTTGGTTCCCAAGGCTATACTTGACTCCAGGGAGAGGGTGGTTCCCAGGTAGATCATCAAGGAGTACTTGGTCAAGTGGAGGAATCTACCAGTGGAGGATGCTACTTGGGAAAATGGGCAGATATTACAACATCCAGAGTTGAAATTGCTTGAGGACAAGCAATTTTGGGAAGGGTAGACTGTAATGTCCCCTTTTTAGCATTCATAGCATAATGTTGTTGTTAGCCTATTTCCCCACAATCTCGTAGGCTAACCAGGACATTAAAGGGAATTAGAGGCCATTTGGCCTAGATAGTTTTAGTTGCAGGTCTTTCTGAGGGTATTAATAAAGCTATTTTATAAAGTTAAATTTAAATATTTAACTTTATTAATGCATAGACTATAGTTTGTGGGAAATATTTAAATTAAAAGAGTTTCCTTTATTTTATAACACATTGGAGACATAAGTTACATAAAGGGAGTTATGTTTTATCCCACATTGAGAAAACGAAGGACTGAGCTCTTGTGAGAACACTATAAAAGAAATGGAAGAGCTTCTTTTTAGTATGCTTGGATGAATATTAATGTTATGTTGTTGGATATTTGTTTATCAGGCTTGGAGGATGGAATCCCTCTTTGCTAGCATTCTCTTCGCTATTGAAAGACACAGTCAAGAGGATTAACGGTGTTTCCAAACATACTACATTTCATATAGTGTTTTGCTACAGTACAGATGAATAGTGTTTTGCTACAATGTGGATGAATAGTAAATTTGCTACAGTGTGTGAATAGTATTTGCAACAAGTTTATTGTTTATTCTTGCTGATTTGAGGGTTTGGAAGGCTGCCAACTACATCTGCAAAAATACTACAGCAACTAATTCCAGGTTTCTTCTATCAAATTTTAATACTTTTGCATTGTAGTTGTTGAATACGAGACTGATATTTGTTGCAACATGTTAAAAAATTGTATGAGCACATTTACATGGAAAAAATCAATATTTAATTAGCAAATAAGAAGTTTCAAATTTTCCTATATATTGTAGTATGTGTGCCAAGTGTTTGACAAAAATGCTATGTTGAGTTATTAATAAAATTAATTGATATCATAAAGTAGCTTGCAAGTTTCTTTATTTGGGAAAAATAGGGGAGGATATTACATTAAAATATTTCTCTACTAGTGATATTGGTACCCTTTATCTTTATTTCATTGACCTCTTAAAGTTTTCAAAATAACTTATCATTATAGTCTCAAAGTTATCTCTAACTTTCTCTATGTATTCTCCAATTTGTATTGCAATAGACTTGTTGGTCTTCCAAGCAACTTTTCCAAATGAGGGAAAAGTTTTCTACATATTGAAAAATATACAAATAAGTATTGAACCAAATTTTCATCGTGCACTTTTTGTCTTTCTTATGGCTCCCAATTTTTTTGATAACTACTAGAGTTGTAACTTGGCAAGGTCATAAGAGCAGTCCTTCTTTACTATCTTATAGCCTAAATCCATAACTATACATGGTTTACTATTCAATCTGCTAGATTGAAAGAGCTTATGTGCAATGAATCTAACTACAAATGCAATTAGAGGTTCAATGATTGCATCTATGTTCATCCCTCTCTTGTTCAACATTGCCCCTATATTCTTTTCGATTGCCTCTTTTGCATCATTCCTCATAGTATTTGTTCTATCTAGGATAGGATACCCTATTACGCTTTGAATAATTCTCTTTTTGATCTCAATAGGGCTCTCTTCTAACCATACAAAGTTTTCATGTATTCTACTAAGAACTATCTTTATCCACTCTATCTTGAACACATTAGGAAAATCTAGGGCATGGGTAAATCCTTTTCTCTCTACAATTTTGTTTTCCTCTTTTAGCACTCCATTTTCACATAATTTTCCATACAAGTCTTTGATTTCCATGTCTCCTATACTTCCTACCTTATAAGTGTAGCAACACCTTACATATTGTATCATTAAAAATTATGGTGGTATCATAGATAATGTAGAAGTTGATGAAAGCCAACTTCATAGTGTGCCGAAATCACCTGCATGCAAATAGCTTGCTGAAGAGAAACTGAAGGAGCAAGAGCTTGAATCAAAACAATGGAAGAGAAAATATATCACAACAAGAAAATGAAATTTCTATGTGAATGAATGAATTTACAATGAGAGAGAGACTGAATATAAAGACCTCAAGGAAGCTTGTAGAACAAGCTAGAAGGTGGTAGAAGATAAGGTTGACAACTAAGCACACTTCCACAAAAAGGTGGAACATGCTAGAAGGGAACAAACTTCTGTGTTGTCAACAACTCATCACTACAACTATTAACTAAATGCATTTACCTAAGTAAGTTTAAGTAATAGAATAAATAATAAATAATTAATTAACTAATTACTAACACCCCCCCTTAAGTGTAACTTAGGGGAATGCCTTAACCTCACAAAACTAAGAGAAAATGCAAAATGGGTCCTAGCAACAAGCCCATGTTAGGTACCCATGTACAATGAAAAGAGATGCAACCTCTAAAAATAGAGAAAAAGGGAAAACCACATGGGAAAAACTCTCCTCCAAAAATAGGTAAGTACAAACATGCATAAAAAAATGAAGGAAGGAAGGAAGGCCTCAACAAGACCCCCTAAGGACAACTTCCATCGAAAATGTTTCAAGAGACTCTCTCAAAACCATAAGTACCACCAGCCCCCCCCCATGAGAGATAGAAAAGGCACCAAAGGCCCCCCCAGAATAATAGATCCCCTAAACTAATAAAACTCCAATGTGGAAGAAATAAGGGAGAAGAACAAGGGAACCCCTGAATGAGAGGGGAAACTAGAAGGCCTAGCTAATGCTCAAAGGAGAAAGTATGAGGATCTTGAAAGGGAATCCCCAAGGTAGGTGTGATGACATTGTCATGAATGTTCTTTGTAGAATCTACAATAGGTGCACCTGGAGGCTTGATGAATGGAGCTGTAGGATCAGGTAGAGCAGAAGAAGAATCTTGTTGAAGAGAAAAGACTTCAACTAGATGTGGTGTTGAAGTCAAAATAGGGATCTCAGGAACAATACCAAGGTTCATGTATCTTGACTACAACACATGATGCTCCTACAAAAGAGAAGAAGTCTGCTCTGAAAATGGAGATGATGGACCAAAGTGTGAGAAGGTGTAGAGATGGGTGGAAGGATCAACTACCCTTGTAGCAATAAGACCTCCTATTGCATGATCCCAAATGAAGATTGAATCTATTGTGAACTCAACTGTCTTCCCTAATCAACTGCATGTAATCTGAGAAATTGAGAGAAGATTTGCAAATAGAGATGGAACATACAATACATCATTGAAGGTGCCATCCTAAATTCTAACTGAACCTTTCCAATAAATTAGTAAGGTAGTGTTAATCCCCATGCAAATATGAGGAATGAGAGAAGCCTCAAGAGTATAGAAGACACCACGAGAAGATGTCATATGGTGAGAAGCACCAGAATCTAGTATCCAAGGGACCTAGAAAGGGGATGCAATGGGTGCCCGTAATGCATGACCCTATCAAAAATATGATGTAGAGGATGAAGATATGGAAAAAGATTGAAAGGAAGACCCCTGTGAGATAGAAGAGGATGGGGAAGAAATAGTGCTCCTCTAAAGAAGAGCTTGCAAATCTGCAATCTGTTTCTCATAGCCATCAAATCTCTTCTAAAAACAATGTGCCTCATCATGATATCCTTTCTAACAATAGGAACAAGTAGGAGTCTTAGTCTTATTTTTCTCCTTCTTCTTAAAAGAAGATGATGAACCAGTAGAAGGAGAATTTGATATTTGCTTTAGCTTTTTCTCCTATGTATCCTTGGCAAGCAATGCTTGTGTCCGTGTACCTGTAAGTGAATCCATCTGATTGATCTTGGATAATTCATGAGTTAACTGATCAAAAAATGTCTCAAAAGAAGGCTTCTTGTGTTTGTCACCCAAGGAATCCATAGTGGAGTAAAAAGTGGAAGAGAAGATCTAATACTATCCCCTCAACTTTGAGAGTATTAAAAAGATACACTCATCATCTGTCTTGATTTTCCCACATCCCTACAAAATGTACGCAAATATTTGAACTTCATCAAAAAGTCCTCAATGGTAGGAAAGATATTAGGTTTTAAAGAAGTCAACTCTACATCAAGCTGCAATGCCCATAATTCATTCATGATGCCAAACAAAGAATGGAATTTCATCCAAATAGCTCACGAAGTGGTCAAACCATCTGAGTGAAATAGAAGACTATCTGAGATGTTTAGTGCAATCAATCCCATGGCCTCATCCATTTTATTCCTATGCTAAAGAACATTAAAAGGGCATGTTAGAGTAGGTTGGTTCTCATCCAAACATGACCACAAGCCTTGTGACATGAGAAGGCTAGTCATTTGTACCTTCCAGGTGTGATAGTTGTGCGACATTAGCCAGGTCATAGAAGGATCTGACATTGAGAAGAAGATGGAAGCAAAAGGGTCTATTCTGAAGTAAATTATAGAAAAGAAAATGCTCTCCCCCACAATGTATAAATTGGGCACTCTTTACTTAGTGTGATTACAATAGCCAATTTAGGGCCTATTTCTAAAAGTAGTATTTCTATCTATAGAACTTACAATCTAATTGCAAATCTAGAAAGTAGACAAAAAAAAACACTTAAAAAAAAAAAAAAACCTAATTATGTGTCTAGATGAGCCCGTACTAAGCATTTGAAGTGGCAAAAATCAAGAATTGTGAGTTACAAAAAAAATTAGGAACAAATATATCTCAAACCACCTAGCCAATGTGTAGATCATAAAATCCTACCCCAAGACAAAAAAAAATTGCTTGAAAAAATGAGTTCGTATGAGGGAGATATCACTATTTGAAAATCACCGCTGTAGTTTTTTTTTTTGAATTGCCATCATCACACCTCTAAAAAATAAAGAAGAAAGCCCAAAAAATATTAGATCTGTTATGTCAAACCCTCTTTCTCCTTTTTCTCTAAACACTAAAAAAATGCTCTTCCTCCCAATTGAAGAAAAAATCACAAACAAATGAGGGTTTGTGTCTCTGAATCGCAGGTTAAAAAAATCCTTCGAACAAGAAGCAGTAGGGAGGCTCTGATACCATGTAGAAGTTGATGAAAGCCAACTTCACAGTGTGCCAAGATCACTTGCATGCAAATAGATTGCTGAAGAGAAACCGAAGGAGCAAGTTCTTAAAGCAAAACAATAAAAGAGAAAATATTTCACAATAGGAAAATGAAATTTCTATGTGAATGAATGAATTTACAATGAGAGAGAGATCGAATATAAAGGCCTCAAGGAAGCTTGTAGAACAAGCTAGAAGGTGGTAGAAGATAAGGTTGACAACTAAGCACACTTCCACAAAAAGGTGAAACATGCTAGAAGGGAACAAACTCCCATGTTGTTAACAAATCATTACTACAACTATTAACTACATGCATTTACCTAAGTAAGCTTAAGTAATAGAATAAATAATTAATAACTAATTAATTATTTACTCTAACAGATAATGCACCAAATGGGTCTCCTTTACATGCAATGTTAGAAATTTCCTAGGAATGTGGTTGTTTAATCTCATTACTAATCAATTGAACATTTAAAGCTTCCTTTCCTTCCTTAACCACATTAGGAGAAGAGCTAGACACCATAATAACTAACTTGGGTTTGTGCAAATTCAAACAATGCATCTCGGCACATGATAAATACCTTAAAAGAATTGATGTTTCATTTCAAGTAATAGTTGAATTCAGTATGCAAATGCTTGAATCAATTTCTCCAATTCATCTTATGCTCTTTGTGCTCTCTCCAATCTTGAATGATTGCAAATGAGGCAAAAAGTGACCATATAGCCCTTGAAACTTCACAATAAATGCTTAGTGCTTACACAATTGTAAGCTCAGCTCCAATAGAAATTTTGACTCACTCGACTTCCTTGTAATTCCTACCATGCTAAGCAACCACAATGAGCTCAGCCAACACTATCACCTTCAATAGCTCGCTAACAACTAAAATTTCATGCTCAACAGTAACATGAAAACTTATAGATTTTTTTCAAGTTCTAAACAATACTTTGTATCTTACTTCATGCATATATGATCTTTTCAGAACTAAATCCTTGGAACTAATGTATAATTGAACTTTGAAATATTAGTCCCACACATACCTCTTGATTGCCTAGTTGAGGGTGGTGTGATCACCTGATCCATGGATGAAGTGATCCCATCTAAACTTGATGTGTTGCAACCTTCCTTTTTCTTCCATGTCTTATTCATCTTCACTTTGACTTCTTCAACATACACCTTTCCTTTTCCTTTATTGAATTCACTATTAGTTTCTTTAGACCTTGTTGGACAAGTTTTACTAATATGACCAATCTTCAAACAACTAAAATATGTAGTTTGACTCAACCATCTACTGTAGTCTCTTCTAAAATGTGTTCTAATGCAATTTTCAACAATATGCCTGTACTCTTGATGATAGTGACAATTATACCTTGTATTGTAATCCCAATTGTAGGATCTATCGGTATGGTTTACCTTGGCTTGCTTGTTTGATGACCAGTTAGGATTTGATCTACACTCATGTGCTCTATGTCCATACTTCTTATTGTTGTAGTAGTAACTTTCAAATCTTTGTGTGCTTGATTTCTTGGTCTTGCATTCATGTGCTTGATGTCCTTGACTATGGCACTTGTGATAGTTACCCATGAAATTCTTCTTAGGGTTCTTATTTGCATTGTTGCTCCTACAAGCATTTGTTGTATGACCTATCTTTCCACAATTATGACAAGTAGGTTTTTAGTTCTTATCTTTGTTGCTTCTTATTTCACCACTTTTAGATGATTCTTCTTCTTCAATGTTGATGTAATCCAATCTAGTAGTATCACTATTATATTTAGGAAATCTCATCAATTTCTCAAAATACTTGATGGCTTCACTAGGTCTGTTGAAACTTTTAACAAATTCTTAAATTTCTCTTTTCTAATCATTTCTTAGTTTTTCATTCTACAACTTTAGTGTTGTGATATCAATATCCTTTCCATTCAATTCATGATTAGAAATCATCATTTGATTGAATTTTTCCAATTGCATGTGAGTAATTATCCTATTCACCCTTGATGTCTTCTCTTCTAGTCTGTTGGTCAGTATCCTTTTGTCATCTTCAATCATGACTTTGTCTTCTTCAACTTTATTTTTCTACTCAGTAACCCCGCATAGAAATATTGATTGGACTTCTTGTTCTATCTTAATATTTCTAACTTCTTTAGCTAGGGCACCATTCTTTTCCATTAGATCTGCAACTACTGCATCAAATTCACTTGAGTTTCCATTTGTAAAAAAATTAGTAGTGTCAATCTCTTGATAATGTGTGTCATTCTCTTTAATAGCTATCTCTTTCCTTCTCTTTAATGAGAACTTCAACTCATCTCTTTCTTCATTTAACTAATGTAGGGAAAGCTAGATTTCAATCTTCTAATTCTCAATAGTCTTTCCCAAATTATAGACTTCCATCTTCAAGATCTTTCCTTTCTAGAGAACTAAGCTTTGATACCATTTTTTAGAAATACAATAGTGAAAGTAAACATTGAGAAGGGGGGTGGGTGAATCAGCCCTTCTAAACTTTGACTATAAAATCATTCACCACACATCCATCTCATAATTTTCATGTAAATTGAAATAGCTTGCTAAATATATTCATTCATAGCATGAAAGCAAATGAAATTCAACACATATATGACACAAAATATTTGGTTACCCACAAATCCTCAAAGGAGAAGGTGAAATTGGGGTGGGGATGACACCCAAAAATCTTCACTATTGTAATTGTAAAGTGTATCCAATAAAGGTTACAATGTTCAATCATAAAATATGATCTACGCTGTGAAAGGTCCACCTTGTTAAAGGCCTACAAGATTGTTAGATCTTACCCCGTTAAAGGAATTCAACACCCTATTAGAAGTATTCCTAATCAAAGGACTTAAACTTACAATGAAGTAAGCACCTTGTTAAAAGATTTACAAAAGCCTGTCAAGACTACTCTATTAATATATTTAACTGAGTCACTTATTAGAATGTCTCAACAATGATCCTGCAGTAAGCACTTTGCTGCAAGATAACATATCACCTCTTTCTTGATGTGTACTTGATCCTCTTTGATCAAATGTGCCACTTATATCCTTTAACTCCTTTCCTCTATTCTCCCTAAATGATTCTATAATGTATAACTCAATTCACAACTCCTTAGCCACCATGAATGCTCTATTTGCACATGCAAACTTCTCTCTCTGCACATACAATGTTTAGGGTTTTCCTTCCTTAAGAAGACCTAGCATACTTAGGGTTAGGTATGAATCAACTATTGTGATTCACTCATTTTGTTTCTTCAACCATCCCTTTCACTGATTGGTTGCATATACTGTATAGAGATCCTCAATATAGATTCATTCTTATCATTCATAAAATAAAATAAAAATCCTTAAGTTGGTTCAAAAATGGTTTGCATAGAGGCTTGTGCCATTACAAACAACTATGTCCAAAATTGTTTTACTTAGTACTTGAAGTCTCTAATGCTTGGCATCCACTGTATCTTTAATGCTGTAACTCAACCTCCAAATGGCTTGGCATCAACTATGTACTTGACACTTAAGTGACTTAGTACTTACTAGTTACTCAAAACATACTATATATCTCACTTGGTATATACTATCTGACAACTTATGCTTGACATACATTACTTATTCAACATGAACTAAGTTCTATCTTGTAAATGGCTTAAGTATATTGTCACTCATATGTCAAAAATAATATGAGATTAACAAAACTAACAATAGAATACTGAAACTACAAATTTTATTTTTGATAATGTAGCTAGCCATTGCAATTGTGACATCTTTCTTGATGGGAAGCTGTTTCTCTTACAATATTTTTTTCGCATACCATCACACCTATGATGGTAAATTCTATCAGATGATCATCACTCGAATAACATTGTCATCACATGCTGTCACAAGTGTGATGAAAGACAAAATCCGTAGGTCATCATAATTGTGACTGTCAACCATCCAAATTACAACCAGGTGAAGAGGTACTCTTTCCCTTTCTTTTTCCAAATTGCAATAGCTTTAGGAATCCCAATTGTGACAGACTAGATTTTCATCACAATTTGCGATAGCAAAAGTTTGATGCTCGTCCAACAAGGACCAATTCGTGCTACTATCACTCAAGTGATAGGTGGCCATTGCAATTGGGATGACCTATCATCACAATTTAAGCCCAAATGTAGTAATGCTTAACATTATCAGTAGTAGCTAAGGTAGAATAAGTGTTACTAGTACACAGATATAATGTTCCTACCTTCACACTTTTAGCTACTACTAATGAACCTTTAATGACCTTCCAGATATTGTCTGACAACATGACTATGCGGCCTTCACTACCTAGTTGTCCTATAGAATTTAAATTTCTTCTTAAATTAGGGACATGCCTTACCTCTAGCAATATCTAGTCATTTCTATTTGGTAACTTGATCTTTATTTTTCCTTTCCCAACAATAATGCATGGCTCATCATCACCCAAATATACCTATGCAAAATATTTTCTATGGGGTGTAGCATGGAATGAAGCCCTAAAATCTATTACCCAGGAATCATTAATGTTATCCAAACATAAGATTAAAATATCTCGTAAAGCATTACTTGCAATATTAGCTTCCTTACTATCATCTTTATTTTCGTCTCCTTGTTTGGTTTTCTGAGACCATAATCTTTTGTCAGGTGACCAGGCTTTCCATAGTACTAGAAATATTTCTTTCCTTTAGATTAGGAACATCCTTTCTTTAACTTCCCTCATGAATTTTCATGTGAAGGCTCTTTTTCTTTTTCCCTTGTTCTTCCTCTATTCTCCATGTTTAAACATAACTTGATGAGGTTGAAGTTTTACCTATTCTTTTTCATTGCATTTCCTTGCTTAGGATAACACCAACAACTTCATCAAATTTCAAAATATTTGAACCAAAGACAGAGTTACTTACAACTATAACCAAGCTATTTTGACTTTCTAGCAAAGAACATAAGATTAAAAGAACCGTAAACCGCTATCGAATGAAATTTGTATGGATGATAACTGATTGGTGACTATGTTAAATTCATTAAAATAATTTTCTATAGATCCTCCCTCACCCATTTTCATATTAAAAGAATGCTTCTCATATTAAAAGAATGCTTCACAAGAAATACCTTATTCAAAGTTGAGGGTTTCTTGTATAACATAGCCAATGTCTCCATAAGATCTACTATAATTTTTGCCTTTGATATTTTGGAAGTTATAGATGGTGCAAGGCACAGTTGAATAGATCCTAGTGCCTTCCTATCCAAGATCTCCTAATCTTCCTCTATCATAGCTTCTTGTTTCTTGGTTTTTCCTTCTAATGGCTTCCAAAAATCCTTTTGATACAAATAATATTCCATCTACATTTTCCAGAACTAGAAATTCTAGCCATTGAATTTTTCAATCTTGAATTTGGAATCCTCCATTGCTCCCACTCAAATCTAAAAGTCCTATCAATTTACAACAACAGACCTTTCTTTGATACCAATTGTTAGGGTTTGATAGATCCAAAACAATATAAGAGTAAATAATTATACATAGAAACAAAAGAAGAATACCAAATGAACACAAATAACACACAAACTTAATGTGGTTCACCCTAAGACCTGGACTAAATCCACCTAAACAACCTTCAACCTTTCTATTATCCAACAAAAATGTATAACAACATTACAATGCATTATACATCTCAACTGCTTACAACAAAATTTTAGTGAAACCTCTAAAATTAACCATCTTAGGGTTTTACAACATCAACACCAACTACATGATCAATCACCACAATATCAACAACATTAACGTTGTTCCTAAAAAGCATACTGCATTAAGATTTTCTTTCTCCAATTTATTAAAGATTCTTTCAAACCTAAAACATCTTTGTACCTATTAAATTGATCTCAACATATCCCACTTGCTTGAATGGGTAGGAAACAATACTTTTATTTTTTTAAACTCCATCTTATCAAACTAGAACCAAAAGAAAAATAGTTTTTAAATGTAGAATTTTGTTGATGCTTTTTTCATTTATGTTATTATAGGAAACAATACTTAATGCCATGATTTGAGAATAAGAAATTTATGATCTTCCTCGATTTTTAAATTGTAAACTTTTTTGAGGATTATTCCTTAAGGGACAATATATTTCTAAGACATAGTGATCTTTAGTGTTGTGATAAAATACCAAAATATTGTCTTATTCATATGTTTATTTCTAATATCTATATATTTTTCTAATTATATATCTTGATAATAGGATTTGTAGTTATATATCCTTCTAAATTGAGGCGTGAAAGATATGAGAACATGGAGATATACATGAAATAAAAGTTTGGAGAGTAGTGATGATTTATAAAGTTGGAAAATTCAAGTTCCTTTGAAGTTGTACTCATAACCACTATGATAATATTTATATTCATAGTAATACTTGTGAATAACATGGATTTTTCTCATCACAATATTAATGATCTTGATAATTTTAATGTTTCTAAGGTTATTCAATCAAGGATATGCAGTTCTATTAATGATTTGGATTGTAGTTCACTTCCTACCACCCAAGTGAGAAGAGCTTTGTATGTGGAAAAAAGAGATAGATAGTAGTTTTCATACCAAAAATTAGTTAGTTAATTGATAAAATGAATGATATTAGAAACATAAAAAGATTTAATCATTTGTTAGGTTTGGCTATCACTAGAAAATATTTTTAATAAATAATACAAAAAGTATTATACATGGATCTGATTATAGTTAAAGATTTGGTTAATGGCCAAGGATATTAATAAACCAATTGTAAATCAAATTATGACTGAATGAAGTTGATATTTTGATGCAAAAAAGATGAATAATTAGGTTTACAATAAGTTGTTATTATCAAATCATGGTCATTATGTCATTTATGTCTAATTTGTAAACCCTACAATGAGTTGATAATGTATCACATATTTTTTGAATACATATTGAGTTTAATATATAAAAACTGATTTTAAATATGCATGGAAATATCATGATGAGGTTTTAATGTGTAATTTTTGTAACAACTTTCACTAGATACATTATGCTATGTAAGAGAAGAATATAATAGTGGTCTTTAAATGGTTAAATAAGTGTGATGATCAAAGATAAATACCATTTAGAAATGATAGTTTATTGGATTGATCAAATGAGGGTATAATATTTGAACATTATTACCAAGCATTCATTGATATAATAGAGATACATTATGGTACACAAGAGAAGTATATAATAGTATTTTTTGAATATTTAAATAAGCATGATCTGATAAAAAATAAATATTATTTTTAAATGATATTTTAATGGGTTGATCAAATGAGGGTATATTATTTGAACATTATTAGCAAGGATTTGATATATGCTTATTTAATGATGATTTATGTTATCATATTTTATTAGAATCAATTGTAATGGTTAAGAGTTTCAAAACACATGACAGTAATATTTGTACTTAAGTGTTTATACTATAGTCAATGAGAAGTTTTTGTGGACATCTTTGGAAAATAGTTTGCAAAAGAATCTATAGAATTAATAGAGTAGTGAATGAAAGTTTCTTACAAAGTTGAGTAGTATTATAAGATTATTTGAGGTATTTTAATATATCAAAGGTAATATATTATAATAGAGACTACCTCTAGCTTCAATATTATAGGGGAATCATGTTCCTTTGATGGGTAATCCTAAAATTTTAATAGAGGTTGGTGCTTCTAGATTGGGTCTCAAAATATTTTTAAATAAAGCTTAAAACAATTTATAAATTTGAATATGGTTTTTTAGTCTAGGTGTTTCTCACTATGAATCGCAAGATCAATTATTTCTAGCAATCACAAGATCAATTATATCCACACGTCTTCAACATTTCTTCTACCTCTATGACTTAAGTGTTATCCTAAATTTGGGAGTTGTGAGATTCCTAATCTCTTCCTTGTAATTCTTTCCTTTTTTATTTTTCAACATTGTAGATCTCCTCTCACCCAAGCTAAAATTAACCTTTTTCCTTTTAGAATCCAAAGCTCTCTCCTTCTCCCCATTTTTTGAATTCACCTCCTCATAATGCTTATCAATTTTTATAATATCTTTTGTAGCTTTCCTCATTTTATGGTTACTCGCATGGCTGGATGGCTGGACTTGGTAGAGGCATTGTTCCATTTCTTGGGGGCCTTAATGAACAAGGATTGTTCCACAGAGATGCAATTTATCTTTAAAGACTTAGAGGAGTGAGGGTTATCCAAGATTTGAGGAGAACCAATTTGGTTTATTCAACATAAATCTCTTCAATGACCATAGAGGATTTGGCAATTTTAGGGGTCATGAGGGTTTCAATGGGTGGGAGACATCTACCAAAGCCTAGATGATGAGTGCAGACATGGAGATATAGGAAAAAGATGAGCCCTTTCTGGATAGGAGGGTTTTCGCCCAAGACAATGCTATTGACTAGAGCAGAGAGCAAGAAGAAGGGGATGTCAACCTTTTCCCCATGCCTTAACATGTTACGCAACAAAAAATGATAGTCATGATAGGTAGTATAATGAACTTCAAGAGTAAAATATTTTATGAACTAGTAACAAATGACACCAAAAGATCTAGGGAGAGAAAGTCTATTGTACCCATTACCAGAGCTCACTCTAAAGGGTTCCTCTATTCCTTCAAAAAACTTATGCCTAAATTTACTGTAGTCCATTGTGTCTTTCCTTCCACATGAATACCAACACACTCCAAACATGATATCTTCTCCTATCAATTCTAGCATCATCATAAATTTAATTCTCCCAATAGCCACTTGACCTTTATGCCAAAAATTGACAAAGTTAGTAGAGAGGATCGCATGGATATAAGAGTGTCACCCTTCCTTTATAAAAATCCCAAAATTTATTTATTCTTCTCCAACTCTTTGCAATTTCTTGGTTCAACACATTTTGATAGTCCTCTCATGGTGTTCTACATATCCAAAATCTGGTTGGTCCTCAAGTCCCACTTCTAACTTGATAATAGTTTTCTCTGCAACTTCACTCAACATGGAAACTTTGGACAATAGCTGAAGAACATGGATATTGTAGGCTTACTTAATAGGCAAAGAGGAAATTTCCATCACTAAATAAGGGTGACAAAAAAAAAAGACTTTAGTAGTCAAGAAATCAGTAACCATACCATAAATCTTTCTCTCAATCTTTACGTCATACATCTTCATATACTTGGCACTATTCCTGCCATTTTTTATATATTTATCCAACTAAAAAGATCCCAAACCCTAATCATTATCTTTGTTAGAATAATGAAATAATAATAAAAATTGGTGTGCACTATTGCCTGGGGCAGTAGGAGCACATGATGGAAAACACTATCCTAAGGTGTGAATTGTTCTTATAGTGACTATCATATGTCATC